>JACGDI010005844.1:223327-252222 GCA_014898725.1 Jacaranda copaia
CCCCCCCCCCCAATTATTTAGACATATTATTTCATATATTTTTAGTGGGAATTTCAAACCCCCACTATTATTTAAACATATTATTTCATATAATTTTAGTAGGGGCTTTAAATTCCTGCTATTATTGAAAAAAATTACTTCATATATTTTAGTGGAATAATATTTAGAACTTTAGCTTGAGTTTTAAACCCCCACTATTATTAAGATGTGTTATTGATCAAAAATAATTGTGGGTTTTCAACCCCCACAATAATTCTTTAAAATTAACTTTTTTTGATTAATTTTCAATATCCTTGTATGCTATTTCATATGCTTGCCATTAGAACTTCGTACTCAAAATTGAACACAATTAATTGATTCTAAAATTAATCTATTAAAATCAAGTTTGAAAAACGTTAGCATTTTCAAAATATCAGCATTCTCAAAAATGTCAACATCAAAATCCACAAATACTAAAATATTCAACTTAGTTTCACAAGTAAGTAGACACTGCAAATGAGTAGTTGGTGAGGATTTTCATTGTGATCTTGATTGCTGGCACTTGAAGATCTTCCCACAAGAGAAATAAGAGGTTCATGTTGACTACCTACATCATGTGATTGTGCATGTAGGAAGAAATATGAGTATTTATAAGATCAAAGTAGCAATATTTAAGCTATAACTAGTCATGCCAAAATGTGAACAAAAATGTATACAAGTACCTGTGGAAGAGGTGGATCAAAAATAGGAGCAAGCTTATTTAGAATCTCTCCTTTAATCTATCCATGTTTTGTGAATTGCTAGGTTCACCATTTGATGAAAAGCTATTTAAACCATGCATTTAGAGGCTTGTACTTCTAAAGGAAGATGTTGGTGTCACTCATAAGCCCATACATCGAACTCGCCTAGAGCACTCCTTTCCCAAGATCTTGGCAACATCATCATTAGGAGAAATAACAGAATTGGGGACAAGATCATCATTCATTTCTTTCTCAATTTGCTCCTACAAAACCAAAAAGATTGTCCTTTGCATTTAAATTGTGAAACGATAAAGAGTAAATTACTCTAATATCATTCTACTAAGTTTGTTCTAATTATAATCATATTTATTACATCCATAAATCTCCAATTTTGTCCAAGTGAAACAGCCTTTTAAAACAAGTAACAACTTTAGAAGACTAAGATTATGATCATATATTCTCAGATTACCCATCATGTCACTTGGAGCTAAGTATCCAGTGATAGACATTTGTCCAAATGCAATCAATAAGGGGCTAGCACCAAGCTTAAAACTCATGGTTATTTAACTAAAGGTATCTTAAAGTCCTACAAGGTATTTTGTTCACCTACACCAACATGACTAAAATTGACTAAACCAATCTTTCATTAAGATAGCAACATAGTTATTCACCAAAAATCTTCCCACGAAACTTCAACTAAAGATTAGAACAAAATATTAGTCAGGGACATAATATTTTTACAAATCAGTTTCATTAGAGCTTTTCATTTTATTTCTATCTTTTATGCTATAAGTTGGGAATAGAAATTGAATAATTAAATTAATAAAACTTACTCCTTGTTCTCTCACCGTGTCATTCACCCATGATCTATCCCTATGCTTACAAGTTGCTTGGAATAAATAACCATGACCCAGGGGATTCCATATTCAATTACCTAAAGTTTTCAAATATAACACAATAAATAAACTTAATTCATATATATCCATGTATTTTTTTTGGTGTGTGTGTGTGTGGGGGAGGGAGGGGGGGCACTGAAAAAATTAAAAAAAATTGTTAATCTCATGTCTTCTTCTTGCATTAGACTTTGATCCTCCAATGTGTGACACTATTTGTTTCTTTATATTTTCAGCATTCTTCTTAGAGATTGAATGTAGAATTTAATGTTTGAGTGTGGTCATGTGAAAATTTGATTGAATGTGTATGTTAATTAAGAAAAAATTATATATATATATATATATAAAAAGATTATTCTAGAGGATTTTTAGTTGATTTTCTAAAATAAACTATTTTAAGGGACTTTTTTGGTAATTGCTCAATGAGAAAAGTGACATATGGATGCGAATTTTATTAGATAGCACAAGATATTAATATAAATGAATATAGACAAATTTTTTGAGACGGAAAATAAATTTATGTCAGATATTTTTAGAAGAGACAACATGATATTATGATGGTAGGTATAATGATGTTGTCATTGGATGACAAACAAAATTTATGATTACATATGTATAAACAAAAATAAATCAACAATCAATCATAGTTTGACAATATAATTAAAACTAATATCTCCTTTTAATAGCTCTAGCTAATTTTGTATTTGCTTTGATATTTAGATAGAATTTTAATGCTAAATAGTAAAATAGAAATAAGTCTGATCTGTGTGTGTGTGTATATATATTTAAACATCTACAGACATTTACATCTTTTTAAATCTGAACACTGGACCCATCATTTAATCAATTGACTAGTGTATATAACATTTGACAACCTACAGTAATTATATATTAGAATTCATATGTGAAGATATTTTATATTGATCTAGATTGATTCTCTTTGATATTTTAGGTGGGATTTGAAACTTGAGGGTTCTTGCTAAGATCTTAGGCCATAAACTGTGCAACTTAAGCTAATATTTTCTTTTAATTTCCATGCATATGCATTTGAGTTATTTGAGCTTGAACCTCAAAACTCACACATGAGTACGGTAGCCACCCGCCTAATCTACCAAGTGACTTAGTAGATGCGAAGGGAGTGCTTGGTTTGTTTGGGGAGAAGAAAATCCTTCGCCCAAAACGTTTCCGAATATATAATCGTTTTACCAAAAAAACTTTTAGCCCTCATCCTCAACATATATATGTATTTTATATTATTATATATTAAAATTAAATTAATATTTAATTCCATCTTCTCTCCACTTACTAGATAAAGAATAATTGATTTAACATCAACAATAAAAAATTGTTTCATTTCAAACTATAATCAAACATACAAATACTCCCAAAAATATTTTCTATATATTCTCCAAGCACTACTAAAAAAATGACTTTTGTGACAGATTTTTGGCAAAATTCATCACGTTTTCTCACCCTACTATTATATTTTTCAATCGCATTCCTAAAATTTATTTTATTAAAATATATAAATCAAAATGTGGCAAAATATAGTCAAACATAGCTTAAAGGATGTTTGGGTGAAATAATAAACTACTCAAAACATCTTATAAAATATTTAAAAGATTATAAGATGATAACAATTGTTTCGTAATTTTTTTAAAAAAAGAGCTTATAAGATCCTAAAATAAAATGTTAGCATCTTATAAGCTCTTTTAAAAAAAGTAAGGAAACCCTAACTTATTTTTAAAATCTTAACAAGCTCATTTATTTTGGATCATTTTAACTACAAAATTGTAATTACTAACATTTTATAAATTTTAAAATATTATTTTATCCAAACAGTTCAACAACTTATTTTAAAAATAAAATCTAACATCTTATAAGATGTTTTAAATAAATTTAACCAAACACCCTCTAAATCTACCCAATAGATGTACTAATTTAATTAGTTCATATTTTTCAAGGATGCTAGATCCATGCGCTACGAAAATTGAGTGCTAGCACTCATGCTTCATCCAGAAAAAAACTGTAATCTGATCATTCGATTAGTGAGTTTGGCTTGGGGCCCTAGTGACCCACAGCCATTAAATCAATAGACAGCTAAATTTGACAACAACTAAAGGAGGAGAGAAAGAAAGGTGTGGAATTCAAGCTTACGTTAGTATCTTCAAATGTGGGGCATATATGTTTGTGGAATAATGCTATTTAAATTCTTAATTAATATCATCATTAGCATACAAATAACACCAACTCTATGTAGTTTTACAATGAATTAGGTATCGTCCATTCTATTACTATATAGTTATAAAATCATAGCTCTTTTTAAATTGATTGACAAAATAATTGACTCTAATATCGGATCAATTTCACAAAATTCAGGAATTTTATTAACTGAAGTTTGTTAGGGTAGAGGGTTGTGGCTTCTATATAAATCTAAAATTTGCTAAGAGAAACGACTTATTGAAGCCCCAAATACTTCTAAGACTAATTTCTTATGCATATAAAAATTTGATAACCAATTATTGGAAATTTTTTGACGTAAATACATAAATTCATATATGAAATGAATATGAGTATATAGAATAGAAATTGTGAATCTACTTATGTCGAATCAAACGTCTGTCTATAAATTTGTATTTCAAATCTACTGCGGTGCTGGATAACTATGACGTTACCCACATATTCACGCACATCAAACTCATTGTCTTTAGTGATTCTTTAGGACAAGATGTAACGAGAAATTATTGAGTGAGACTATTTTTAGGGGAGCGTAATTGGTAACTAAAAACGACTACACATTGTGTATCAACTTTCGTTATTAGGAAATGTGTCTCGTGGAAAGAATGACTCTCAATCCAATAACAAATGTAATTCCATCTATATATTATGGAATTAATGTCAATTAGATTATGAATCCAAAACTCAACCAAATTTCCAATATCTCTCGTTCTTACATATTTAACTTGATTTCTGCAAATTTGATCCTTATATAATTTCTAGAATTTCACATCCTTTCCTTCATGCACAAAATGAGCCGTATAAGGAAACGAGAAAGAAATTGACCATGATGGCAGATATATTAACTCATTTCCAAATTAAAATATATTGATTTTGCCTTAAAATTTGGGCTTAATTGACAAGGTATGGAAGAAAAATGGAGCGAAATGGAGTAAGAGGTCGAAATGGGCTCAAAAACACATCTTGTGCTCCCCGGCACATAGTGAACGGTAACTTTGTGCCGGGGCACAAACTTTCTACCCAACATTCTGTTTTCTTGGCACAAGTTAGTTTTGTGTGCTCCAGTGTGCAAGTCATGCGTATGCAGCACGCGGTGGATATCCACCTCACCTAGGACTTTACTTCGTGGGTATTTAATCAGTTTTCTTCTAGGATTCAATATGAGAGACACATACACAAGGATTTTAGACTTCTTTTGAGATAGTTTCTTAAGATGGTGTCTAAAACGACGGTGTTAAGTGTTCATGTGAGATTTGAGGGATTTAAATTTTGTACGTACACTTGATTTGAGTTTAATAAATTCTTTTCTTTATCGGATGAATTAGGCACATTACAGAATCATGTTAAACTTGCTATCAATTACATTAAATTTCTTTACTATTATTTCGTAGTTGTAATTCTAGATCATTCTAAGTTACAACAAATTGGTATCAAGAGTCGGGATTAATCAGATGTCAACCATGAAGTACGAGGTAGAGAAGTTTGATGGGAAGAATGATTTTGGGCTGCTTAAGATAAAGGTCTACACCCTCCTATATCAACAAGGTTTACAGAAAGCATTAAAGGGCAAAGATTCCTTACTGGAAACGCTGACAGACAAGGAGAATGATGAGTTTATGACAAAGGCTTATGGTACTCTGATGTTATCATTAGTAGATAATGTACTAAGAAAGGTCGCCACGAAAAGTACGCCAGCAGAACTATGGTCAAAGCTGGAGAGTCTATATATGAAAAAGTCCCTAACAAAGTAGTTATATCTGAAACAATCATTACACACATTGGGGATGAAGGAAGGTACATCTATTACTCAACTTATTGATTATTTCAATAAAGTAATTCTAGATCTTGCTAGTATAAATGTTAAAATTGAAGATGAAGATATGTTGATTCTTTTGTGTTCACTACCCAAATCTTTTGAGCACTTGGTCACTACATTGTTGTATGGACGAGATATGATTTCAATAAAGAATGTGAAGGCTTTATTGAATTCCAACGAGTTGAGAAAACATGTCTTGGGCAATAACGATAGTGAAAGTAGGGAAAGATTGGTGGTGAAGGGGAGACTGAGAGAAAGAGGAAAGAGTAGAGGCCAATCAAAGTCCTAAAGGAAGCCTAGAAATGGTGACAAGTGTTTTAGGTGCAATGGAAAAGGGTACTAAAAATAGAATTGTTCAGAACTAGAAAAGGCAAAAGATATAGGTGAAACTTCTAATTATAAATGGGATAATATCATAGGAATTATTGAGGATGAGTCTGATGGTGGGCTTGTTTACAACGTTACCGAAAGCTTACTAAGCTCTTAGTAGATTTTGGATATTAGTTGCTCTTGCCACATGTACCCATGTGAAGATTTCAAAAATACAACGGTGGTAAAATGCTTATGGGAAATGATGCTTCATGTAGGGTTGTAGGAATTAGCTCAGTAAATATTAGAATACAAGATGGTATAGTAAGAAACCCAACAGATGTGCGTCATATTCCAAATCTGAAGAAAAATCTTATTTTGCTGGGTACACTGGACAAAAATGATTGTGAGTACATAGCTCAAGATGGAGTTCTATGGGTTTCCAAAAGTGCACTGCTTGTCATGAAGGGAGATAAAAGAAATGGCCTTTACATCTTACAAGGCAGCACATTTTCTAGTAATGCAACGCTTTTTTCATCAATCAATAATAATACAAGACTGTGGCATATGCGGCTTGGGCATACGAGTGAAAGGGGAATGTTAGAACTGAGCAAACGTCGCTTGCTTGGTGGATAGAAGATTGGAGAGCTGGATTTGTGCAAGCAGCATGTGCTTAGCAAGCAACACAGGGTGAAATTTAGCACTTCAATTCATAGGGCACCTTGGATTACTTTTACTCAGTTCTTTAGGGTCCTTCTTAGGTTTCTTTAAAGGGAGGTGCTAGGTATATGTTGACATTCATAGATGACTTCTCACAGAAAATATGGATGTACATGATAAAGCATCAGGATAAGGTATTTGTCAACTTCAAGTAATGAAAAACTTTAATCGAGAAGTAGATGGGAAAGAAAATCAAGTGCTTGAGGACTAACTATGGATTGGAGTTATACAATAAGAAATTTCAGAAATTCTACAATAAGAAAGGAATTGTGAAGCATCGCATAATTGTACACACACCACAGCAAAATAGAGTTGCAGAATGAATGAACAAGACTATCTTTGAGAGAGCTAGATGTATACTCATTAACGCCAAATTGTCCAAGAATTTTTGGGCAGAAGCAATCAATATTACATGTTGCTTGGTGAATAGATCACCATCAACTGCTTTGAAATGCAGGACACCAATGGAAGTTTAGTTCTGGTCACTTGTTGATTACTCAAATCTGAGAGTATTTAGGTGCCCAACCTATGCTCATGTTTGTAATGGAAAGTTTGAGCCAAAGGCTAGGAAGTGCATATTCTTGGGCTATACAGATGGAGTAATGGGTTATCGTTTGTGGTGTTATGATAACAAAGGCTCCAAGATGATTATCAATAGGGATGTGATTTTTAATAAGTCTGCAATGATGAAAGTAGCTTGAAAGTAGTTAATAGGGCGTTAAGGAAAAGGTGGAGTTTGAACTTGACACTCCGCAAGTTTCGAAGGGAAAACAGAAGGTGGTAGCTGAAGTCGGTGAGAGCGCATTATCACCTAACCAACAGTATGGAAATAATTCACTACAAAACTATCATTTAGCTCGCAATAGGGAAAGAAGGTAGATCAAACTGCTACAGCAGTTTGCATATTCAAAATTGATAACTTATGCATTGAGTTCAACCAAGGTGTTTGCAGGAGATGATTCAGTCTCATACAAAAATACAATTTTCAGGCCAGATTCTAATAAATGAGTTGCAACTATGAGTGAAAAGATGGAGTCTCTACATAAGAATAGCACATGAAAGCTGGTTGATATATCCAAAGGATAGAAGATTGTAGGTTGCAAATGGATCTACAAGAAGAAATAAGGGATTTCAGGGTTAAGGATGCTAGATACAAGACACGTTTGGTTACTAAGGGTATTACTCAGAGAAAGGGAGTTGACTTCCATGAGTTGTTCTCCCCAGTTGTAAAATACACTTCCATTTGTGTTTTACTTGCCATGGTTACTCTGTTTGATATGGAGTTTGTGCAGATAGATGTGAAAATAACATTTCTGCATTGTGAGTTGGAGGAACAAATCAACATGAGTCAACCAAAAGAATTTGTTGTTTTCCAGAAACAAAATAAAGCATGTCTTCTGAAGAAATTTTTATGTGGCTTGAAGCAATTTTTTGGACAATGATATAAAAGGTTTGATGCATTTATTACCAAGATAGGATATACTAGAAGCAATTTTGATTGTTGTATATATTATAAAAAATGTAGTGATAGCCTCCTAGTATAGTTGTTGTTGTATGCTGATGACATGTTGATAGCCTCTAGAAACATATATGAGATCAATAGTTTAAAAGTTTAGTTAAGTGAAGAATTTGAGATGAAGAATTTAGGCAGCGCAAAGAAGATTTAGGCATAGAGATCATCTGGGACAGACACGCTGGATTATTATACTTGCCTCAACAACATTACATTAAGAAAGTACTAAAGCATTTTGGGATGGATAAGTCCAAGCCAATGAGTACACCACTTGTTGCTCATTTCAAGCTCTCATCAAATGGTTCACTAAGTATTAAGGAGGAGGTGGAGCACATGTCTAATGTGTTGTATGCTAGTGCAGTAGGTAACTTGATGTATGTCATGGTGTGCATTAGGTTAGACATTTCACATGCAGTCAGTATTGTGAGCAGGTACATGCACAAGCCAGGAAAGATTTATTGGCAGGCTGTGAAATGGATCATGAGGCATCTGAGAGGCTCTGTAGATAGATGTTTGAGGTATAGTCAATTGAATTATATAGCTATTATTGGCTATGTGGATACAGATTGCCCAGGAGATTTGGACAGCATAAGGTCCATGACGGGGTATGTGTTTTGTATTTCGGGATGTATGGTTAGCTGGAAGGCAACATTGCAATCATCAGTTACATTATCCACAACAGAAGTGGAGTACATGGCTTTGGCTAAAGGGGCTGATTGAGGATATGGGTATGGACTTAAGGTTATTTCAATATTTGTTATAGTCAGAGTGCTATACACTTGTCAAAGAATCAATCATTTCATGAGAGAACAAAGCACATTTATGTAAGGTATCACTTTGTTTAGGATATGGTATCTCAAGGTATTATTTTGCTTGACAAGGTTAGGACCAAAGATAATCAGACAGACATGTTGACTAAGGTTGTTACAAGAATCAAATTCGAGCATTGTTTGAATTTGGTTAATATTTGCAGACTCATATGACAGGCCTTATTTTGGGGGCAGGGACAAAAAAAGATGGTGAATTTCAAGTCAAAATGAAGAATTATTGATTTTGCCTTAAAATTTGGGCTTAATTAACAAGATAAGGAAGAAAAATGGAGCAAAATAGAGCAAGGGGTCAAAATGAGCTCAAAAACATGCCCTGTATGCCTCGGCGCACAAGGAACAGTAACTTTGCATTGGGGCGCAAACTTTCTACCCAACATTCTATTTTCTTAGCACAAGTCGGTTTTGTGCTCACCGGGGCACAAGTCATGCACACCCCAGCATGCGGCGGATGTCCACCTCACTTAGGACCCTACTTTGCGAGCATTTAATCAGTTTTCTTTCGGCATTCAATATGAGAGACACATACACAAGGGTTTTAGACTACTTTTGAGATAATTTCTTGAGACGGTGTCTACAACAAGGGTATTAGGTGTTCATGTAAGATTTGAGGGATTCAAATTTTGTCCTTGCACTTGATTTGAGTTCAATAAATTCTTTTCCTTTTCAGGTGGATTAAGCACATCACCGAACCACGTTAACCTTGTTGTCAATTACATTAAATTTCTTTATTTTTATTTCATAATTGTAAATCTAGATCGTTTCAAGTTACAACAACATAATCCTACAACTTAATAACTTTTTGTGTACAATAAACTATATGGTTCACACCAAATCAAACATCGACTCAAGGTGGACACGCCTACTATATCAGTTTAATGAAAAATTGAAAAATTAAGGCACAATTTTTTGTCGTTGACTTAATGGTGCTCAGCGTCTAAGCTGATCTCTATAGTCCACGAACTAAGTTGTAGCACAAATAATTTAACTCCCAATATTAGTGGAATTTGTCCGATATTGTTGGACTTTTATATTTATGAAATAATTCATTTTCATAAACTGAACAAGATTTGACATAATAAACAAATTTAAACCAATATATAGATATATATATATATACACATATATTTTCTTGCTTTCTTTTATTTTGCAATTTTGTAATGACAGAGAATTTTCCTTTTTCTCCCCCTTTCTCTCGTTACTTCACATTCTCATTATCCTCTCCATGCTGTTTGCCCTTCGTCTGGCATTCTTTCTTATGTGGTCTCTAAATCTAACTAACCTCCTCTCTGCCCTTCTGTTAAATTAATTTTTATTTCAAAATCTTCCTACCAACTTTTCTTTTTAATTTTTTTTTCCACATTCATTACGTACAATCTGCTGAACAGTTATTAATCACGTCCCATTGAAATCTCATTGTAAGTTGGCCTTCTTATGGGCTTGATCCTACAGAATTGTAAAAACTAGTCCACCACTATTAGTTCTTAGTATCATAATCACTGGGCTCATGATCCAAGCCCCAAATCAAATTGGGCCCCAACCCCCACTTTGTTCGTGTCTCAAAATTTTCTTGTAATACAAATTCAAATTTCCCGATTTAAGGCGCCGAGGGACTCTGTATTTTTAGATTAAAAGAAAAAAAAGGAAACCTTCTCATTCTCAGTTTGAGAGCATCTACTTAACAATTAGAGTTGAGCAATTAAAGTTAAATTAGAACAATAAGAAAATGGGTACTCAACAATTAAACTTGAGTATGAAATTGTATTGTAAATACATGAATAAGCTGGCTAATAATAAATAAAAATATGCATTAACATTTAAGCATTAGTTTACGTTTGTTGTGGATTTGGGCTAATTGAGTTTAAACTTTGTTAAAGACTCAAATATTCAGACCAATTAACAGCGGAGCCATAGCCTTTATTTCCTATTAATGTGAGCTCATAAAGTTTTGCGCGTGATTTGAACTTGCGTATTTTCAGACATGAATTATGAATTATGAATCATGAATTTAATCTTAAATTCAAAGTAAAGATTAGCGTCGCTCCATGTCTCCGACAAAACACTTTCAATGTAACCTTTTGACCCTTCCTTCTTTAACTTCTCTACTGTCAAATTTAATTTTTTTTTTTTTTAAATCCAAATAATCTGAATGCATATTACATTAGCACGGTATAATCCTCCATTAATTGGACATGAAATGTACAAGTACTTTATGCTTTCATTCCACATGTATGTATAGATCCATAATATAATTATATACGTGGAGGTCAGGAAAGCTAATGGTTGTCCACTAGTGAATCTTAGCATTAATTAAAATACATTTTAGAGGTGGCCAAATTTGCACCGACTCTCTCTCGGTAATCTATTTCCTGGCCGACCTAATTAGACCACTTCCCGCTTAAACCAACGAAGTTCACTAACTCCAACCCTAATTGGATCTATACAAGCCATCACGTGAATGACTGAAATGTATTACAAAATACAAGCTTTAACATGGAAATTAAAAGGGTGTTTGGGTGATTTTATAAACTCTTCAAAATATTTTATAAAATATTTAAAAATTTATAAATTTATAAAAAGTATTTGATAATATTTTTTAAAAAGAGATTATAAAATAAGATGTTAAGAGTTTATAAGCTCTTTTAAAAAAAATTAGAATACCGTAACTTATTTTGAAAATTTTAACAAATTCTTTTATTTTTAATCATTTTAATTACAAAATTATCACTATTAACATCTTATAAGCTCCAAAATCTTATTTTATCCAAATACTTCAACAACTTATTTTAAAAATACGATTTAACATATTATAAGCTCCAAAAATCTTATAAAATGTAGGAGTTTATAAGATGTTTAAAATAAGTGGTTTAGCCAAACACCCTCTACAAGAGTTTCTTTTAAGTAGTTCACCCATTAATTGTTACTAGTAACTTCATATTGGCTAAAAAAAGTAAATTTCACTCACTACAAGAAAAAAGATTGTGAAAAAATAATAAGTGATAATATGAAAATTGTGAATAGTTATATATGAGTCACAAAAGATCTTATGTTGTCACTCTAATCATTTTTATGAACTTTATTGTGACAAAAATAATGCTCAAGATTGTCACAATTGACAATTAATAATATAATGTAATTTAGTGATCATAAAAATTTTATCACAAATTATAATGACAATGTTTATTGTCTTACTAATTGCTAATTAATGGTAAAAACTTAAATCATTATTTTTTGTTACTATCGATTCATATTATGAACAAATTAAAAAAAATCACTTAAAAAGTCATTCCATTTAATATTTGTTATTGGTGAAAATTTTTATTATCACTTATTTATTGTCACTAATATTATAATTTTCAATAATGAAACATCAATACACCTTAAGAGTATTGTTATTTGCACTTCATTCTAAATTTTTGTGTTAGGTTAATGACCAAAATATCTACTCATTTTTTAAATCCATTTATATTAATTTACAAGACAAATATACCCTTTAATATAATAATTATCACTTTCAAATTTATTACTCACGAAAACATTCCACTTCAAGTTGTCTAACTTAATATGAAATAATAATAAACTTGATAAATGGGTACACGTAGGTAACTCAAGAATGGGTAATGACGGATTGGGTAAATTTATTCATAGGTAAAATTATTCATTTTTTATTAGATAAGAGATAGTAGACCCATTGCCCATCACCCACAGACACAAGTATTTTTATTTTTTTATACTAAAAGTTAAATTAATATATATTTTTTAATTTACATAATATTATTCAAATATCACTTAAATAAAACTAGTAAAAGCGGCTAAAAATTTTAAATACTACATTGAAAAAGTACTTAAAGTATGTCAACTATTTTAGTCTGAAAAATACAACTTAAATGTTTAAACATCTATCGATTTAAGTTATATTACATTTTGTAGTTCAAATTTAAATCCCATTATATGTCAAAAGTTTTTTGAGCTAAAAATTTAAATACTAGTTAAAAATTTTGTTATCATAGAAAAATGTGTTATATCCTCCAAATTATTTGTGAGAATTAGAGAAAAATTTAATATATATATATATGGGGTTGTTCACATGTTACCCATGGATACCCGTGGATTAGGTCAAAAAGTGGCAAGTAATTAGATGGTGGGTAAAATTATCCGTATTTCATTGGATGGAAAAAATGAGGCCTCTATCTACAATTTTTTGGGTACATGTGGTATGGGTAATTTTTTATCAAGTCCAAATAACAAGGTGCAATGCTCTTTTCTTTTCTTTTTTTTCACTTTTCTAATTGAAATACCGTTACACAGCAGTTTTTATGGAGTAAAACAAGATCCACATTTTGGGTGTGAAAATATACTATTTTATAGTAATGCTATCATTTTCTTATTGAAACTCATAGGTATGTTTTCAATTAGATGGTTGAATTTAAAAATGTGATAATCTATTTATTTTTATGTACTCTATGAAATTTGATATGGAATGAATTAAGGCTAGGAACGAATCAAGATTATATTTAATAAGATAAATAATAAAATATTAAGGGCATAATTGTCTAGCAATTTAAATTAAATGATATGATTGATATCTTAAAATTAAAGAGATATAATGATCAATTCTTATAGACTAAAAATTAATTAAAGTGCTAATAATAAATTTCGGAGTGCAAATAACAATACCCATACGTTAATCTGTATTTTTACAGTTCATAAAAAAAAAAAATCATACTGCCGTGCAACTACTTGTGATATTGGATTACAATTTCATTTTTTTTGTATTAAGAACATGATGAAAATATGCGTTGAATTAATAAGTAACCAATTTAGTCCAATAATGTTATTCTTATACTTGTACTATTGTACATATAAAGTTTTACATTCAAATTTTAATGAATATAGATTCAAAATGGAAAATTCCAAATTAAATCATGTTGTAACTTGGAACGATCTAAAATCACAACTATAAAATAATAGTAAAGAAATTTAATGCAATTGACAACAAGATTTAATGTGGTTCGACGATGTGTCTAATCCACCCGACAAAAAAAAGAATTTTATTGATCTCAAATCAAAGTGCAAGTACAAACTTGAATCCCACAAATCTCACTAGAATACCCAACACTCTCGCTCTACACTCCATCTTAAAAAACTATCTCAAAAGTATTTAAAAACCCTCGTGTATATGTCTCTCGTTAAATTTCAGAAGAAAACATGTATTTATATCTGCGAGTAGAGTCCTAGTCGAAGTCAACTTGTGTCATACGTTAGGGCTCACATAATTTGTGCCCCAACGCAAAAATTAATATCTCGTGCTTTGGGGTGCACAAACCTTGCGCCCCAACACAAACTTTCTGTTCTCCGCGCGCTGTTGCAAAAATTGGGCAGAAACTTTGAGCCACGGTGCAAAGTACTGTTCACTACATGCAGTTACTGTTCACCACGAGGCTATTGTTTATTGCATGCATTTTTTGGCCTCTTGCTCCATTTCATTCCATTTTTCTTCCATTCTTTATCAATTTAACCTAAATTTCAAGGCAAAATTAACAAACCGTAACAGATCCATAAAACTTACATAAAATCACCTATAGTATAATGGAAAATTCTACTCCAAACTAGATTTAGCCACACCACCTAATAATATCATGCCACGTGGAAAATTAAATTTTGATTAGAAAATGGTCAATTTTAATTACCTAGCCAAACCATAGTTAAACTATTCTCCTTCTTAGTTGGAATGTAAATAGCCATTTGGAAAGATGAGACAGATTAGGAATAATCACAAGTTACAAAAATTTCAAATTTAAAATTTTCAATATAATATTTTTCTCAATTCATTACAATAAACCAATTTTGTTTCTATCATCTTCACCATATTATTTCAATTTGTCTCATACTCCTCTTCATTCTTGGATAATAAAATTGCCCTTGATTATTATTATTATTATTATTATTATTATTATTATTATTATTATTATTATTATTATTATTATTATTATTATTATTATTATCTTCTCATCTACTGTGGAACTGATTGGCTAATTATAAGTAATCATGCAAAGAACATATTTCAATATAAGAATACACTTAATTCAATTCTTAAACTCCAAGAGAGAAGATGAAGAATTGTATGCGCAAGTCATTTTTGTTACAATTATTGGACATCTGTACTTGCACACTATTTTTGTTGGGGTGGGAATGGGATTTCTCCACTCTGTGTGAATTATTTCTAGAAATATTGCATTTTCGATCAATTCTTTCGATCTTTGTAGATTTTTTAGAGATCTTGAGTTTTTAACCAAGAAATTTCTATAAGAATTTAAATCCTCCACTAAGAGAAATGGAGATAAAAAAAAATGACTTCAATGCTTATGAATCATCAAGAAAGAAGATTACTAAAAAGGTTAATAAGTGTATTAAGAATAAATCCTACAGTAATTTCAAACACAGACAATGATCATAAGGCCATAGTTATGATTTTTGAAGAAACTAAGGCCTTTGATTTTTTTATTATAAAGTCTCTGTTGATACTCATGTCCATGCTCATCTCCAAGGCAAAGGGAAGATTAAATGGAGAAAGTGCTATGAATTTGTGTTTCTTGGAAATCAATGAATCCGCAAAATCAAGATTCTCTAATTTCTCATCATTATTTTTGTGAATTGAAGTTCATACATGTGTACAACATCATACATTTAATTAAGGCAATTCTATCTTTTTCCAAAAATTTGGAATTGTTCCTAAAATTTCTCCTATTGATATTCAAATTAAGAAGAAGACTAATTTTAACCATGATTTGGTGGATATTAAAATTTGATTAGTTTTAACTGAAAATTTGATTTTCCACATGGCATAATATTATTGCATGATGTGGCCAAACCTAGTATAACCAAAAAAACGAACAAAAGCTCCTCTTATTATGGTTGCCATTAGTAGAGCGCAACTTGTTAACAATGTACAAACTAATCAAATGCTCTATTCAAGAAAACAAAAAAAAAAAAAACAACTTGTTAAAGCTCCTCTATATATGTATTTAAAAAAAACAAGAAAACAAAAACAAAAGCAGACTAATTCTAATAAATATTTTCCAATCAAACGCAAGAATTAGTTCTCTTCTCTTCAACATAATACACCCCCTCTTTGGCGTCTCCAACTGCGTTTCTTAGTTCCTTCTTAGCTAACAATCTGCTGCTTCAGAATTCACAAAAATCTGCTAAAAAATTCACCGAAGATTTTCCCAGAAATGGAGTTGAGGGCTGGTGAGATTGGTCCTTCTTCAACAAAGACAAGCTTCCAAATGTAATCAAATCACCCCACCTAATGAAGCACCGCGAGCAAGGCTAAAAGTCCTAGATAATCAAAGATGGGACCAGCCTATGTCCGGCCGGGCCGGTCAGTCAAACCGCCATAACTGCAAAATGGCGGCTAAAAGGATAATCAAATTGCAAGTAAGCAGCAAAGGGTTGCGTCTGAAGCGACCGCCATTTGATACCAATAGAGCACCGCTGCCCGACCCTCCACTTGATTTCTGACTGCACCATTTTCAACAATTATATCTTAAGCAGCTCAGATTGACAAACATTTTCACATTTTTGAAGCTATAAGCTCCACCTAATTGTTAGATTTATTCTTTATAATCCCAAATGAATTAATTTACCCGGTTGCAGGACCAGGGCAGAAAGTGATGACATAATCCGCGGAGGCACAAGTAAATGTGCTGGTACCATCGTCGTAAGCATAGCTGTAAGCCCGTGGGCACGCACTCTTGAATAACTCCGAGTACGCCGTCGGCTTGCAAGCGTCCGGCGTCCCGTACTCGCCGCTGCAACAATACTTAGGGTCCTTAAATGCCGCGCACGCGCTCCTGCACGCTACGCCCCCTCCGCCGACACTGCTACTACTACCGCTCACGGCGCTCACCACCTTCAACTCCGATGGGCAGGGGCCATTGAGGTCCGCCACGCACCCCGTGATGGTGCAATTCCCTCCGCCGGTCCCACCCAGTGGAGCCACCAGCATGGGCAGATTGTAGCCGTCTACGAGACTGACGTCGTAGAAGTCGAGCCCACCAGCCCCGTTCAGCGTGAACTCGGCCAGAGTGGCGGGCGGCACGGCTCCACCACCACCACACTCGGCTGCGCCGGAGCCACAGTCTCCAGTGAGGCAGCTGAATTTTTCCGTGGCGAAGTCCTGTGAACAGAGGGTGCGGCCCCACATGCGACCCGACCAGGAGGCAGGGACAGAAACGGCAAATGAGTCGCCGGAGTTGAGGGCAAATCCGGTAGTTGAGGGTTGGGGGGTGCTGGCGCTTGACAATATCCCCGGCCAAACTGTGTAGCCGCACTGGTTTACGAATGTAAACGTCGCCGGAGAAACTACACCTGTATTGTTAACAACAAATTAAAACCTATTCAGAAAAGCCCAAAAAGAATCCGAAAACAAGAATCAAGGACAACAATTCTGCGCAGTTAAGATACCTGAAAGTGATAGAATGAGAGTTACAAAAAGAGACGCAAGAGGGAAATAATGGGCTTTAGCCGCCATTGTTTGTTGCGGGCCAAAATTGAATAACTAAGATCAATGGCAAGAGAAATAATGGCAGAAATAATGAGGAAAAGAATGCAGATTACATGAATGAGGAGTGACTCACTTCACGTGGATATAAATAGAGAAACGTGAACCGACCTTTGAGGGGGAGAGAGAGGACTCCATAAACCGCCAGCATGGCGTGCATAGTCATGTGTGTTGTGTAGGTCGGCATATGGGGCGAGGGTTGTAAATAAATATTAAATGAATTAAATATATTATTTTTTTATTTATATTTATTTAATTTTTTAATTATTAAAATACGAATATAGATTTAATAAATATTTAAAAATAATATTTAAATTCGTATTTATCGGATATTGATCGTATTCAATTATAATTATTCAAATGCATGTATATTTTATTAAATCTATCCGTATTAAAATTATTATTTTATATTCATTTTTTATAATAATTATTTACGTATTTATTTACTAATATTTAAATATGTGAATTTATGAATTTATAATAAATACATATTTTAATTAATAGAAGAAACTATATAATTCTATTAAAAAAATCAATAAAACAAATAGCATAATTTTTAATTAATAATTGAATTTATAATAAATTATTAATGCTTATTAATAATAGTAATGGCAGTTAAGTATATTAATTATAAAGTCAACCAACAATAATTATGTTGATTAACTTTATTCTTTAATTTTTTCTCTATATTACAATAATTTTTTAAATTTATTATTTTTTCTTCCCAATTCTTCAATTATAATTTATATATATGGATTACGAGATTTTTATTGAAAAATATAAATAATATATTATTTAATAATATATTCGGATTATATATTAAACGGATTGGATATACATTTATCATATCCGTATCTATTTATAATTGAATATTTATTAATCGAATACTGATAATATTCACTTTAAACGAATGCAAATAAATTTTATATGAACGAATATGAATATGAACAGTAAATAAATTTTCAAATATCCATTTACAACCCTAGTTATAAGATTATGTTTACTGGTGCAGATTGAAAGGATGCATATTTAATTAAATTTATTCAAAACATTCTATAAGTTTTTATATAAAATATTCTTAAAATTTATAAAATATTAAAAAATATTTAAATAAATTGTAATCTTATAAAACTTATAAAATATTAATAGATAATGATATGAATTGTGTTAATTTGACGCGTTAAAATAAGAGGCCCCTTAGAAGGATCTAATCTAAGGCTGTCAAAGGGTTGGATTTAAATTGGATTAATTATATGAGAATCTGAATTTGATTATCAAAATTTACATTTGAATCCGACTCAATATTTAATAGGATTTTTGTTAGTCTGTATTATATCCGAATTTGATGGATATTAGAAATTCAATAAAAATTTGACCCGAATTAATATTTTTTTCTTTTTTTTCCCTTTTGAAGTTTATAAAAATATTGTATCTATAAAGTAAATTTACGTTATATTTGAATTTTAACAACTTTTTATTATATATTAATCCAAAAATTAAATAATTGAATACTAAACCCCTATTTCACATAATATCAATGTATAAATGAACTATTATATATTATTATATTTAACATTTTATCATTACCCATCTTATTTTTTAGGCTATAGATTTAATATTAATAGTATAATAGAGACATTAATATAGATATTAAATCAATATAATATATAAATTTTATTTCAAAATATTTGTTAATATTACATATAAAAGTATTAATTTAATAAAAATTCATTAAAGTTTGAATTCATATCCTTAACGGATCGAATTGATTAATTACATATTCGATTAACTTATTTTAAATTATGGATATTTATAATCGAAATTGATCCATTGGATATTTTAATCGAATAAAAAATTCTAAAATTTGAATCAAATTCAAGTTAAAATTCAATCCATTGATAGTCGTAATCCAATCTATTAGGCTTTTGTTTGTTAGTATTTCCTCATGATATTTTTTAATTTTTAAAATTTAAACAAATAAAATATCACAATTTTCAATTTCACTTCCCAAAACACATAATATTATTTCCAAAATATCCTTTGCTATACATCCTAAAATCATTCCCAATGCATGCGCGCGCGCACACTATATCAATTATTCTATTTATATATATATATTTATAATTAATATCTAAATATTCATTTCCCTCTATAAATCCAACAAAAAAATAATTAATATGATATTAATAATAAAATTAGTCTTCTCCCAAAATACTACAAAATAAATCATTTTTTCTTAAAATATTTTTCACCTACTTCTCAAAAAAAAAAAAAAAAAGCAATCATCACATTACTCCAATTTATTCCTCAAAACATCTTTCTTCAAGGTGTTTTTCTTAATTTAACTCAAAAATGAAAACAAACAAACAAAGTAATATTTAATGGATTCATGAGACCTTGGCCAAGTTGCGAATTACCACATTGTAGGTGTTTTTTAGTACAAAAATGTACCTATTAGACTATTGTAGGGCTGTCAATTGGTCGGATTCAAATCGGATCATATTAAATTCAAATTCGAATTCGGAAATATTATATTAGATCCAAATTTGATCTAAGATTCATCGAATTTTTTATTGGTATAACTATATCCAGATCCAAATAAAAGTTGGATATCCGTTGGATATGCAAAAAAATTCAAATCCAAATATTTCAAAAATCATCATATATTTATTATTTTTCTAAAAACTTAGTAGAATTTGAATTCAAAACGTTCATCCTTAAAAAAAAATACACAACAAATTAATGAATGAATTTTCAAGTCTATTGATCACTTAAATATAACAATAGAATTTAATTCAATCACATTCATTTATCAGACCATTACATTTTAGGCTCAATTGCTAATAATAGTATTTATTTGATATTATAAATACATAATTATACATGATTCTTAATCAATTAGTTATAAACTCAAAGTTTTATAAAAAAGAAACTCATTCTAATCAAATCGAGATTGGTATTGCATTCTTGTTATATTATGGCATTCGATTTTTACTCATTATTCTTCCCACATAATTTTTTGTTATGAAAATTAAAAAAATAAGTTATATAATTATGATGTAAATAAGCTCGAAATCTAATAATTTAGATGAAAAACACATAATTTTATATACTGCACAAGATTTCATTACTTCTTTCATTCAAATACATACTTTGGCATTACTATAGGACTATGTGTATATATATGTATAATATTAAATATATTCGGATTCGAATTATTAATGATTGGATTGAGCCATATCCATATTCGTTTCATTTATTTCGAATTTTAAACTTTTTTAATTAGATCACATCTATTAAATCTTTTATTGTTAAAGATCATAAATAATCGAATCAAATTCAAATTGAATTCGGATTAAAATCCGCTTCATTGACAGGCGTAGACTATTGCAATATTTCATGAATGTTGGTTTAAGAATTAAAAAATGTTCATTGAGAAACACAGGTGACTGCAATGGTTTGCTACTACTTGCAAATCTAGATACAGAATCATCATGTCCGATTATTTTACTATTCACTTCAAATAATTTTATAAGATAAAAAAAATATATTGCTACGATTCCAAAATAAATTATAAACTTTTGATTCTGTAAAATGATTTATAAAATTAATAATTATTTAAAAAAATTAATTAAATATTTCCTTTTTTCAAAAAAAAAATTAAGTATCTCATAAAACATTTAAGAGCCTCATTATTATCATTTTCAACACAAAATAAAAATAGAAAACTATCACTTTTCTATTCATTTTTATTCAATATATTCTTAATTTTCATTTTCAACTTTTTCTAAACTTATTATATTTTCTATTACTATATCAATCAAATTCAAATTTAATATGACATAAAATACACACTATCATTTTAAAATTAATAATATATATTTAAAAAAATTTAAATATAAAACAATATAAATCAACTAACTCTTCAACTATAAACCTATTCTAACATTAATCTCCAACAAAACATTTAAATACAATTTTATATTTTATTTTTAAATTATAACTACTTTTTCATCTTTTATTTTTGCGTGAAAATAGAAACGGCCTCTGAAAATATATCCAAACCTGCATTAAGCTCACTCTGGAAAGGTAAGGTGGGCTTTCAGAGCGGGGGCGGGGGGGAGGATGGATGACGAGCTAGTCTAGTATTGGGATAGGCGTTGCATGTCCTACATTTGGATTTGCGGAAAGGGCAGCTGGTCCACAGGAGGAAACATCAGGCCGAATGACGTTTGCAGGATTTCCCAAGTGGGGTCTATTGTTTGATGGAACCAAGTTGACCATGGCACATTGAATTTAAAGTCAGACAAAATCATAAATGTTCTTTCATTTTCAAAATCTATCGCACCTCAAACAACTTTTAAATTAACCGAACAACAATGACCCTATTACTCACAATAACTTTATTATTCTGGATTAGGGAAATAACCACGGGTAATCTTACGAAAAGTAAAGGAAATATTTGATTATATTTTTTTTTGTGATTTTATTATTTATTTATTATATATTTTAGGTTATGTTTTGAAAATCAAATTGAGACGGCTAATTGAACTAATGATCGAAGGCCAATTTGATCCGATTGAAACATAAAAATTGATAATGGTTAAAATCGATGAAAAACAGATTGAACTAGTGCTGGTTCAACTAATTTTTGACTGGTTCACTTACTTTTCTTTTCTTTTTTTCTTTTGAAAATTTAAAAATTAATTCTTTTAAAAAATAAAAAATGTGAAAAAGAAAAGAGAAATTATGAGTTGAAATATGATGATTAAAGATTTTGGACATATAATTTTTAAAATATGAATTTATTTTCTTGAAATTTAATAAAATAATAGTTATATGTGAATGCTTATGTTTAATTTGTCGTTTTATTTTATTTAATTTCTCTTAGATTATATTAAACATTTGGCGTAAAAGAATTTATTTTTATATGGAGTTAAAAAATGAAACAATTATTATTTAAATTAATATAAAATATTATTTTTTATTTATTTATAATTGACTAATAATAGAATAATACTTTTTCTTTTAAAAAACTTACTTAAAAATAAATAAGTTGAAATTTTTTCAAATGATATTCTTTTGATATCATTAAAAGTTTTATTTTTTTTGTTAATATTGGAGAATGTGAATATGTGTTGAGGAATGCAATTAATTTTTAGTTTTATTTTTGAAAATAGTTAAAAATTAATTTTGAAAAATTTTGATTTGTTTGTTTATATTTTGAGGGAAGATATTTTTTTACTGTAACAATCAAATTAATATTTTTTGTTAGATTTTTGAGGTGAAAATGAAATTTTAAGTGATTTTTTTTATTGTTAGAATAATAAAAAATATAATATATATATATATATAATATATGTATGTATATATTGAAAAATAAGGAAGTTTTGGAGATAATAAAAGACAATAAAAAGTATTTTGAAAAATCCTTTTTTTGTATTTTGAAAGAAAAATGAGGATTATAATTTCCCAAGACAATTTTGTTATGAAAAAATGTAACCAAACATTCCCTAATGAATTTTGCGAGGCGGACTCCAAGAAGCAGGTTCAAAGGATTTGGAAAGAAAACCATGAATCTGTAAAGCTCCAATAAAGATTGGCTCCGTGGTCCGTACAAACCAAATTTAAGAAAATCCAACCAATTTGGTTTTATACTACCAAATTTGCCCCTGTAAAAAATCAAACATATAATTGATTCATTAGCAAGAAGATATCAAAATGGATTAGAAATCCAAACCAACAAAAATTGCAGTAACGAGTAAGACCAGTGGAAATAAGTCAGTCGTTCACTGAAACTTTGCCAACTGCATCATATTTCAAAGCCGTAGCTTCCAAGTCCCCTGGTATTTTGGTAGGGCTGACTGATTGTTAATAAGGCAAGCAGGTCCTTTTTTATTTTTGATTGACTTTCCCCTCGACCAGTAAGAACATCATGACTCATCAAAATCAATCCACCTAAACTGAGGGACGACAAGTAGAGAACTACATTTTGGGGACATTTGTACAACTAATATAATTGAAAGCAGCCTGCATTAACTACAGACCTCACTATCTAGAGTCTCCAGTGAGAATGAAGATGCTATTATTAGTAAGATATACCAATATGCAAATAAATATGCAAATTATATTATTAAAAATTAAAACAAATAATTATAATTGAGGTAGTACATGTATTTTATCAATATGAAATTCAAATTAATTATGCGATATCAGATTTAATATACATAGCATGTGTTGTCAAAATTAAACATACAATATGCATTATCAGAATTAAACTACAGCATGCGTATTTAGAAATATATGTCAAATTCAGGGCAAACCAGAATTAAGCAATTATTTAATCAGATACGAGTCTAGAAAAATCCAAAATTCATATATCAACTGAGGCAATAAAACAATACAGCATGCTGTCAGTTTTATCTAATGTAAATACCAAATTTTAAAGTAAATTTATCTTAAGAATTCTACATCGTATCAAAAACAATCGGACAACCAAATCACAGAGAAATTCTGTTTGTCTTGAAGAAACGAGCACCCCGACTCACCAGTGCAATGGGTACAATTCAGTTTCTTCCAGGATGAGATGGTCCAGAACGATCAGGTGCACTCCATCTCGTTCACCTCGATCAATGCTCAGTCACCGAAATCAGAACCAGATAGCCAAAACCACCAGAATATAGGACTTCTCGTGTATGGATATGTGTATGTTCAATATATAAGTGGTGAGGTTGAAAGTTGTATAGTAAAAGGGGTATTGTTTGGGTATTTTCGACCAGGGAGGTAGAGGAAATCAACTTGTGTTCTTCTCAAGGTCTGAGATTTGTAACAATCAACACACGTCAAACTAGCCGAGGTGCCCCCAGCTAAGGCACTCCGATGTTTAAGTCAGTTCTGATCGAGATGAGATAATCGAGTAGAATATGGAGAGATTATAGTGTATTTGGCATTACCTGGAGTGTAGTTGGATATGAAGTATTTATAACCTTCTCTATGCGTGATTTGTCAATGGTGCCCCTCCTAGGTGAAGTGGGTTTTAGTCCTTGCCAGGGGGTAGAAGGTCATTCTAAATCTTGGTACTGTTCCAGTTGGCACAATCTTCTGTTTTCTAAGGTGATTAGTACCTTTGGTAGGCACCTCTCTACCAAAGATAGTGACAAGGCTGATGGCAGCAACTGTACCGACTGTCACATGTCATTAATGCGGACGCAAACTGCCTATCAGAATAATAAATGTGGCATGGATCTGAGTTAGCATCGGAAAAAGGGACCTGAGGTTAACAACGGTCAACTGAACATAGCTGGTCAACCATTAACTGATCGATTTGGCCCATGGTGACACAGGCTAGAATAGGTGACGTGTGCCATCGAGCATGATCGATTATAGTTTACTCGACCAGATAGGTGTTGTCAAATAGGTTAGCCCCAAAACTGATGTTGGGCTTAGTGGGCATGTTAGGTTGAATAGAACTGACATTGGGCTTAGTGAGCCTACTGGGTTATCCTATATCATGAGTCCCCCCAACTCGTGGTCCTGATCAAGCTTGCCGATGAGAAGGAACAGGGAGTTAAGAGGCAGTTACGGCGGTTAGCTATATTTGACTGGGGTTTTTGAATCTTTGACTAGGGTTTGTGGTGGTTTTGCTACATTTATTGTGCTGTTACTTAGTAGAATACGAAGCGTACGGAGGTACAGTGTAATCATAACTGACGCTTGGGTTCTCATGCACAAACACCTATAAATAGTGGGGATATATGCCTTCATTTATACTTTTGTTGAATCTATATCTAGTCGAATCCTTATCTTTGAAGTTCTCCAACTTTGTACGGTTAGAGCTTGCCAAATATTCACTATAAGTTACTCTGCCATTTACTTCTTTTTTCCTTTTCTTCTCTGACAAACTATCTACCAGCTCCGATAGTGAGGACACTAGGTCTGAGAACATAGCCTATCGGGGGGGAGAGGGGGGGTTGAGGGTAAGAGTGCATCTGAAACGTCCCGTGATAATGGTCCAAGTAGTTCTTCTAGTGATAGCTCAAGTTCAAGCTGTTCCAGTAGCTCGAGCGATTTGAGGGCAGTTTCTAATGGTGAGGCTAGCCCACTCGAAGTTCCCGCAACCTGAGGTTGCTTATTCACCCCAGACCATTATATCAAGATAACATCCAAAATAACCCATACCGACCTAAAACAAATTAGGGTGATGTACCATATCCTTGAGGAGTACGAACTATTAGTTCCAAGAGCTCAGGGCAAAATGCATCGACCTCTCTGAAGGTGTATCACTGTGTTTAATGAAGGGTTGAAATGTGGGCTAAGGTTTCCCATCGCGCAAGTGACAGTTGACCTCCTCATAGGCCTGGAAGTGTGTATAACCTAACTGTTGCCAAATTACTTTGCCACCTTGTATAGTTTTGCCGTGCTAATGCACTTATATAATCAACTAGCCTCATTTACCAATTTTTCCAATCTATTTCATCTACCCATGTCACAGAAGTTGGGTAGAACAGAGGAGTTTGGCTTTTACAAATTGACTGCACGAACCCACCACAAATTCTTAATATCCCCTACCTCGTCTTATGGCTAAGAAGAAATTTTTTTTTTCTATATTTAGAGGCTAAGAGTTCTCGCCGTTCCCTTGGGTTAGTGGAGGGGGCCCATGGAGATGCTTGGGAACCAAACGCCTAGCTGGCCCAACATATTCATCAGGGACTTAGTTAGATTTAGGCATATGGAGGCCTCGATTCTAACTGAGGAAAGGTGTTTGGTATTAGCTGGCTTGTCGCCAGGCCAACTCGTCCATCCTGAGGGCGATCAGCTAGGTAGTAGTTCTTGTTGACCGTTGTAATTGTAGGTACTATATCTTCCTGTTCAACTCTAATGTTTACTTATATTGTTTGTGCCTGCAGATCAAGAAAAAGTAATGGCACGGAGCTGATTTGAATCCCAAGCTCGAGCTCTAAGAAACAAGGAGTGTCGCCAAGCAACCGTTGTGCAATTGAAAGGAGCTCCAGCGGAACCAACGGGTTTCACTTGATCGACATCAGCTCTGACACCCACGCAAGCCGAATAAGAGGCAAAATCGTAGTCAGTTTGTCAGAAAGATCTTGTCCCGAGTAGCTCCATGGGTTGGGGCAAAGGTTCGATGGTCGAACAAAGGGGCCCAACTCCCAAAAAGATCGCAGCAGAAAAAGAAAAATAGAAAGTGATTGCAGGCTATGACCTGTTTGGGAAGCCTAGCAAGGGTGCCCTATTCCAACTTTTGTGGTTGCCTACTCCTTGATTCGCCACTAACCAAACCGACAAGGTGAATGTTCAACCTCCATCATTCAAGGGGGAATGACAGGCAGCAACACTCTGAAATAGCTCTCGTCAAGGCTATTCGTATTCGATCAATGAAAACTGATGAATCTCAGCTAAACTGGGGTCATCTGAGCACTGTCCTACCACTGTAACATGGTAAGTATGAGGTCGATAATAATGAGGTCGATAATAATTTTTAATCAAATTTCCATTTTATAATAGTATTACGGAGTAACAACATCTTTGTATTTCATGTGGAACAATTGGGCTATAACATTTTTCGTCGATCTGAGCTGGCATTGGTGAAAAGAGAAGAGTTGCGAGGAAGGGAGGACATGGAAACCATCAAAGTGCAGCTCAAATCCTCACAACTTTAGGTCGAGCAGTTGAATAAAAAGGTGGCCAAATTGTAAGGGCAACTTGACTCCAAGGATCAACAGCTAGTCCAGGCAGTCAAGGAGCAGAGCCACATGGACAATATAATAAAAAAGGCTCACCTAGACCTGCAAGTAAGCTATAACTTTAATTAAGCTCATGGCTGTGCCGAGGTGATTGATAAAGCTAGGGAGGCCTTCAACCGCCGTCTTATGGAGATGAGGCGCAAAGCTATTGAATAATTCATTGTTAGCAATGCTTTTCAGGATGCGAGTGTGGTCGCGTCCCTCAATAATGCTCAGAAAGTCTTCCATAGGTCAATGAAGCAGCTCAAGCATCTGGGATATGCCTTCTACCCTAAAGACAAGAGCAAAATAAGCCTAGCCTTGAACGAAAAATTGGAAGCCTATCTTGACCTTAAAGAGGGTAAAGCAAAGTAGGCCTTAGGGACAGAGGCTGTAACCACTGTGCCTGATGAGCCCTTAACTAAGGCCTAAAAGAAGAAAGCTGAGGTCGATCTAAGTTGGAGCAGTTGGCCGAGGAGTTCGCCTTCGTGGAGGACTTGGTAGTGCACCTAAGGAAGGAAGAGGTTGATGTGGCATAGTACATGCGGCCCTTAATCAACTTTATGACTGATGTGGCTAGGCCTTTCGAACATCCTCAAGCAGTCTTGCCGCTCGCCTGTGCACTACCTAAATAGGACTCTGAATGGTTTGCAGGCGAGTCAGTTGGGACTAGCCAGAACTAATCTAGCACCCTCCTTTTTTTTGTTGTTGTTGTTTTTTTTTAATGTAACAGCAATCGATCACTTGATGAATAAAGACTACTTTTCCTTTAATTTTTCCTTGTTAAAGATAGTAATTGAGTATTTTCTCATCAAATTAAATTGTCTCCCTCATAGTGAAGGAAAATAGATTGTTGTCGACTGAGTCGATTTATTGTAGCCTTGTCTGTTGCATGGCCATTGAACAACTTCTTCGACTTTTAGCACTTGTTGGTCGACTACGGAGTCAATACCTGGATTTCCAACTCTGGGGTCGACATGATCGATACGGGTTGGTTGACTTCGGCACTATAGCTAGCCTATTTCTTCGCTGATTGGAAGGTTCGACACCGAGCATAGAAGCATGGAGTGGCACACGAGGCTGCTCATGTGTCAACTATAGGGTTGACTTGATTCATCGAGTACATAGTCGACTTCAGTTATGGTAACACGAAGCTGCTTGAGTGGCTACATGAGTTGTTTATTCGTCAACTGTGGGGTCAACTTGGGTTGTGGTGGCATGAAGCCGCTTGAGTGGCAGCATGAGCTATTTGTTCATCAACTGCGGGATCAACATGGGTTGTGTTGGCATGAAACAGCTTGAGTGACAGCATGAGCTACTTGTTCGTTGACTGCGGGGTCGACTTGGATTGGGGTGGCATGAAGCCATTTGAAAATGACTATGACTCTAAATCATATGAACACTATTAGAATTTTATTCGAGTTGAAAAACTTCAATTAGGTAAATACAACATGATCTCAAATATAAAATTTCCTGAGGTTGATTGCATTCCACAGGCGGGGGAGTTCTTCTCCTTGCATATTGGCTATTCTGTAAGCATTGTGCTTTGATACT
>JACGDI010005844.1:254675-271227 GCA_014898725.1 Jacaranda copaia
TTTTTTTATTGCCTCAGTTTTCATCAATTTTCTAGGTTTCTTGAGGAGGTTATCATGTTGTATGGTATACAGGACCTCCCTCCTTGGGATGTTCAGGGACGTATAGTTGTGGAATCTCTTTATGGGAGATCGACCTCTCTCTTTGTGTTTTTAGTCGTCTCTTTCTTTTTTCTTCTTATCGACTTTGGAGGATTCAAATTTGAGCTCATTCATCTCCTCCTATGTCATATATCTCTCGACCAAGTCGAGTAACTCCTCCATCAACTTGGGCCGTTCCCGTACTAATGTGTTGGAGCACTCCTTGTGTCTGAGCCCCAAGAAAAGTACATCAATCAAGAACTCAATCATGGGGTTATCAATCCTTAGAACCTCTGTGTTAAATCTGGTAAAGAAATTCGGAGGGACTTCTTTTTGCTCTGCTTTATAGTATGGAGATGGGTGTGGGGGAGTTTCGCCTTCCTCTTGTTAGCGAACTACTGCAGAAACTTGTCACACAACTGATCATAAGAATAGATTGACGATGGCTCGAGCTTCACAAACTAGTCGAGTGCTATGCCTTAGAAAGTGGTCACCAATATTTTGGCATGAATGTATTTATTGTGCCCGTGTAACTGCATCATGTGTTCAAACTGCATTAGGTGCTCGTTGGGGTCCAACGAGCCATCATATCTTGGTAGATCAGTTGAAACTTTAGTGTCCACCGCAATGCGCTCGTTCACTATATCCTGGACAAACAGAGATCCCCTCTTGCAACGAGATCTTTGAGGGCCCTCAAAATTGGGTGCTCTTTCAGTATTTCTTCTAGAGATCTCATCGAGGCATTTATTCAATTGTTGGACTTGATTGGACACTTCTTCCCATTCCTCTCAATCCGCCTGGGTAGCGTTTCGATCAAGGCATGGCCTAGCTTGCTCAGCCCTATCGCACTGTGGGACTCGAATAGGCTAGGCGACGAGGTCCGCAGATTCTCCCACATCATCGCGGTAATCACGCTTGGAGCATTCAACCTTATCGCACTGCTGGGCTTGACTAGGTCGAATGTGAGCTATTGAGTCTGCAATCTCTTCCCGCAATTCTGGCCACCTTCTATTCTCCTAATGGCGCCTCGGGCTAAGTTCACGGCAAGTGGGCGGTTGCCTAGATTCTTGGCGACCGCAGCTGTTTCAAAGAGACCTACCTTCTAAAGGAGGTAGCTGAGGGGTAGCATTGGCAGCAGAGACGAGCACCGTGGTGTGCCTATTTAACGCGGCAAATAGCTGGGCTAAAATCTGAGAGGAGATTTGCTCACTTATCAGTTGCATTAATTGGGGCATGGTTAACGTCACCATTTGCTTCTGAGGGGCGCTGGGACCTAGAGCATGTGTACCTTACAGAGATGGATGGGGAGGTGGAGAGGTGGACCTTCTATTCTCCTCTCTTCCGGATGTGGTTCTATGTGTGTTTACCATATTTTTTTCATTGCAATCTCAAGATTACCCACAGATGGCACCAAAAATGATGAGGTTAAAAGCTATATATAGTAAAAGGAGTATTGTTTGAGTATTTTCGATCAAGGAGGTCTAGGAAATCAACTTATGTTCTTCTCAAGGTCTGAGATCTGCAATAATAAACACACGTTAAACTAGTCGAGGTGCCCCTAGTTAAGGCACTCCGCCACTTAAGTCAGTTCTGGTCAAGATGAGATAATCGAACAGAATATGGAGAGATAATAGTGTATTTGGCATTACGTGGAGCGTGGTTGAATATGAAGTATTTATAGCCTTCTCTAGGCATGGTTTGTCGATGGTGCCCCTCCCAAGTGAAAGGGGTTTTAGTCCTTGCCAAGGGGTAAAAGGTCATTTTAGATTTCAGTACTGTTCCAGTTGGCACAATCTTCTATTTTTTAGGGTGAACAGTATCTCTAATAGGTGCCTCTTTGCCAAAGGCAGTGACAGGGCTGGTGGCAGAGTTGGTGGCAACAATTGTACTGGCTGCCATGTGTCATTAATGCGGAAGTATGCTACCTGTCAGAATAATAAATGCGGTATGGATCTGAGTTAACATCGAAGAAAGAGACCTGAGGTTAACAACGGTTGACCGAACATAGCTGGTCGACCATTTAATTGATTAACCTAGCCCATGGCGGCACATGCTAGAATAGGCGACGTGTCTTATCGAGCACGATCGATTATAGTTTACTTGACCAGATAGGTGTTGTTAAATGGGTTAGCCCAAAAACTGATGTTGGGCTTAACGGGCCTGTTGGGTTGAATGGAACTAACGTTGGGCTTAGTGAGGCTGTTGAAAATTGAAAATGACTCCAAATAGGCCATTATTGAATTGTTAATTCGATGGCATTCTCAATATTAAGCCTTAAAAAGAATTTGAACCTCCATGCTCTTTAGCACAAGATTTTAAATTTCGCATGTCTACCATTTCAACACCTAAATCCTATAGAAATTCTTTACCTCTACCATTTCACCACCTAAATCCTATAGAAATTCTTTACCTTAGAATGTCCTTCAGCCCATAAATCACCACCTACACCCTATAGAAATTCTTTACCTTATAATGCCCTTTGGCCCATATATCACCGCATAAGGTCAAAATTCTAACAGCATGTTTGTTTTCATTTCCCAGGCCCATTTTCATTTTTATTTGAAAATAAAAATTAGAAACAAACATTGTCTTACAATTTTTTTTCAAAAAAAGAAAATATTTTCTTCTCAAAATTCTTTCTAAACCTACCCTATCTCTTATTATACATTAGTCAAATTTAACTTTTGATTTGACATAAAACAACCAATATTATTTTTAACTTAATAAAATATACAGACATTTTAAAAAAATAAATCTTTTTAAATATAAAAAAAATATAAATTAACTTACTTTTAAATCCTATAATCTATCTAATCATTATATCCCAACATTTCTTCCAAATACGTCTCAATTTTTATTCTCATTTCATAACTAACTTTTTAATTTTTAGAAATCGCTGGAAATAGAAATAATCTTTAGAGATAAAACCAAACGGACTGTAACTCTTCAAAAACAGCCTCTCTCCAGATAACACCAAAAGATGTCCTTATTTTAGGCATGCCAGTATCAAGATGTTTACTGGTCTAATGTTCTGAACAAGTCAATTTCGGCAGAAAAGCTACAGTCAGACACAAATGCTTCAAGAAAGCTTAAACTGCAAAAGGCCATAAAATTCTAAATTCCATAACAATACCACAAGCTGATCAGCCACCTAGAAAAGAAAGTTATTTGCCCCTGCATAAATTAAATAGCAAATAATATCAAAAGGATTCAGAATCTTCACGGCATAACCAGCCAACAGAAGGAATATGTGATGATAACCAATATCAACTGTCTCAATATTAGAGAGGAAGTGACTGGTGCGGTGCATCAATGCTGGAACACTTATAACTACTATAGGTTGGAAAATCTCCTCAAGGCACCAGTCCTCAAATAACTGGTACATTATGGACCTCTAACATTTATCCAAGGAAAAAAGTAATCAAAGGTTAGTGGGAAAATGAAAAAGGGTTTAACACTTGTCGGAGATTGACAAGACAGAGGCCTGTCAAATGGGTTCTACGAAATGACAATTCCTTGCAGTCATCAGGTAGATAAACAATATCCAGCAACCAATACTATTGCTACGATATCAACAACACTAGCATCAAACAGACAATACATACTAACAAGTTCATCAAAACTGATAAAAGATCAATTGTAATACATTATCCAATGATATCCTAGGAACATCAAATATTATAAAACCATAATCATGCATAACAGATATAACCTAGCTGCCAAAAAGCTCAAAATTACATTCTACAACTAAAACGTAACTGAATTGAAGTGGATAGTTCAATAGAGAAGACCAACTAAGTATGATTTATTAATATTTTACTTTAGACATAGGAACCAAGTAAATATAATCCTCAAGGGGGGCATAATCAATCGAATGGTGAGTAAGCCTATCGCATGGAAATGCATATGGTTTGGCATGGCATCTTAGTTGCATCAACTAAAGAAGTCAACCACAGCCATAGTACTTCCTCGGATAGACAAAATGAATTCTCTCTGATCCACTAACAGAACCATAAATCAAAAACCAGAAAAATCACGACGAATGAACAAGGTATGGATATCCAAACCAAAATGTATAGACACCAAAGCCTACACAAAATATGCAAAGCTTGGTGAAAGCTACTGGCTGAATACATAACTGAGCACCCATACATGAAAGGAAAAGACAAACAAAATTCAATTTGACGAGCCACCATATTATACACTTGTATACCAACCAATCTGGAGAAAATTTCGTTCACAAAATCAGTGGATCGCATACCAAAACAACTATAGTCAAAAACCATAGCAAAATATTATAAGCACCATCCTAAAGGTATTAACCCGCCAAGCATATTAAAAACGTAATAACAGCATATTAAACCGTCCAATAAGAAAACCATGAACAGAACCAAAAAAGAGATAGATAACTTCGGAGGTCAGCTCAACATATTATTCACGAGGCGCTTCCTTGCACTCCCTGGCAAAGTGTCCGGACTCCCCACAGTTGAAACACTTTCCACCACCGCCACCGCCACCGCCACCACCACCGCCACCGCCACCGCCAAACCTACCAAAACCACCACCTCCACGGCTGTAACCACTGCCGCCTCCGCCACCTCGCATACAGTCCCTCGCCATGTGCCCTGGTTCTCCACAGGTAAAACAAGCCCCACCGCCTCCACCGCCGCGTGATCCACTGGGGCACTCCCTCGCCAAATGCCCATACCCTCCACAGTTATAACATCCACCACCATTACCGCCGCCGCCGCCGCCGTTGTTGCAATCCCTTGCCATGTGCCCATACTCACCACAATTAAAACATTCACCACCGCCGCCACCTCCACCGCTCCGATAACCATAACCATTGCCGTCATTCCTCCGCTCACCGAATCCATAGCCACCTCCACGGCTGTTGCTGTTACTCACTCTCCGAGAAGTCGAATCCACCGGGCCACCACCTGGGGCTGTGACATCAGCAGCCTTGGTCTTATCGCCATCTAGGATGATCGTGAACTCAACCACCTGGCCCTCGCGCAGCGTGCGATAGCCATCGGATTTGATGGCAGTTTGATGGACGAACAGATCTTCGCCACCTTCGTCTGGTTGGATGAAGCCATACCCTTTCTGATCATTGAATTTGGTCACAACCCCCTTGGATCGAGTCATCTTCTCCTCCGCCATGGATGGATGATTGATGAAGATCGAATAAAAACCCTAAAAACCCCGATATATACAAATAGCTGTATGTATAGAGGAGAGTTGTGGAGTGTGTATGTATGTGCTTGCGCGTTTATATATGGCAGAGTTGCGAGAAGAGAAGCCCTAAAATGTTTGTTTCGGCGCGGTTAGGGCTTTTGGCATTCCAATTGGTTCAAATTTTCCCCTTTTTTTATTTTGTGTTTCCTAATTTGGTATTGTAGACTTATAGTTAATCGCAACAGAAAATTTATATATTTAGTCAATTCTCTTGTAAAATCATTTAATATCAATCAAGAAATAATTAACTACAGTAATTATCAATTACAAAATCCATAATTAGATATATATATATATATATATATATTCACTCTGGCTTGAAATAAGAGTTGCTAAAAAACATTGAAGATATACAAAAATTATTGCCTTACTTAAAAAGATATTACTTTATTAAATATGGATTAAGTTTAATTAAAGATCAGCTAGTTGAAACAATCAAGGCTAACACTGTAACAGTATCCAATTAAAATTAAAAAAGAAAAGATTAACACAATCTAGTAAGTTTAATAAATAAGATGAATTTTTGTTTTTTTGAGAGGGGAAGAGGGGCGGGGGAGGAGATAAAAGACGGTTAATTTAATTGATTCCAAATCAAATGAAATTAAAATCCAGATATTCAATAGCACAACCACATAAGAGGAAAGCAAACATATTTTTCTGTTTGTATTCTTTTCATTTTTTTAATTTATTTTTATTAAAAAAGAAAAAGAGAATCTTTATCAAAATTGAATATTTTATGCTAAATGATAAAAATCATGCCAGATTATTATGATATGAATTGCATTGTTAACGTATATGATGTTTACAATTAGAATAAAAATATTTAATGTTGGCTAGAAAAATTTTGGATTAAAGAACTAGTTACATGTTGATGGATGGTGGATATCATGCTGCTTGTTGGCAGTTGTTGCGGTGGAGGCTACTTAAGCGGGTAACAAGTGAAATTATGGACTTGATCCAAACAGCCTTTCAAACACAGGGATGTACGTGACTCAAGATTTATAAAAATTGCATGTTCAACTTTGAGCTCGAGCCGTATTGTTTTAGTTCGAATTCAATAAGTTTTTTTTTTAAGGACTCAAATTTGAGCACAAACCAGTTCATAATAAAATTTTAAATTAAATAAAAATATTAAACTATTAATATATTATAATTATTTAATAATAATTAATAAAATAGTTTAAATTATAATTATAAAAATATATATTAAATTACTATAATGATTTAAATTATAATATATTGCAATTATGGATAAAATATTAAATTATTAATATATTATAATTATTTAATTATATATAATAAATATTTAAAATTAGAAAAAAAAAAGTAAATTATTGATGTATATTAATTATTTAATTAATATATAAAAATATTTAAAAATAGAAAAAAGCTCATGACCCGGCAATCATGAATGAGCTCAAGCTCGGCCTATATAAATGCTCGAGCTTGGGTCGAGCTTAACTCTAGCCGGCTCATGAAACTCATGAGCCAACTTGACTCATCTTTCACCCCTATTTCAAAATGCCCGCCATTAATTTATGATCTAACAGTATAAACCTCTCACATAATACATGATGTTAGGAGATCAAATTTTAACGAACTTTTGACGTGTGTGTTATAATTTTTCTTTTTTTTAAAAAAAATCTACCACATAAAATGTGAAGTGACAGTTTAAACCTAATAATCTCATAATTTGTATGTGTGTAAATAAAAAACATGTATTATAATACTTTTTAATTCCAAACAAATAAAAAATAAAAAAATTCCCAAGATTCACTGGTTTGCCTAGGTACTTAATTGGAATTGTACATAGTTCCCATCCATGTTCTCCTCTTATGGTGATTGTTCCTATGAAACTAATTGTTTTATTGTTTATTTTTAGGGCTGTAAATAGATATTTAAAAATTTATTTATCGTTTGTATTCGAATCTGTTTAAAGGACATATTATTTGTATTTGTTTAAAACGGATATAAACCGTATTCGATTAATAAATATTCAACTGTGAACGGATACGAATATAGTAATTGCCTATTTAATTCGTTTAATATTCGCTCCGAATGCATATTCGTTTATATATTCGGTTATCTGTAATTTAATTAAATCCATTATTTGTATTCAATAAACAATATTTAAAAAATTATTATATAATATGTTTTAATTTTTCATGTATTTTAATGAATTAATAATATTTAAAAAATTATCATATATAATATATTATTATACATAATAAATTATTTTTATTTTTTTAATATGAAATCTCATAATTATATATAAATAAATATAAGTACAAATTAGTGATTAGAGAATTAATAAGAAAAAAATATTAGTTAAAAATTATGAAGAATCGATGGACGATATTAATGATAATTAAAAACTACTAAATCGGGAAAAAATTTGAAAAATCAATATGTGATGATAAAATTGATCAATATAAAATTATTATTGCTTGAATTTATAATTAATTTATAGTAGTGTTATTTTATTAATATTATTAATCATAAAGTCAATCATTAATTAGAAAAATTAACTAAATCAAGAATAATTAATTTTTTAATTCTAAAATAAAGTGGTAAACTTTTTTTTCAATGAGATTTATTAGAAAGAAATATGCATTTTATTATAAGTTAATGAATTAAGATATTTAAATATTTATAAATAGATATTCGGATATTTATAAATGGATATATACTATAATTATAATCGAATACGGATATATTCGAATTCAGTCAACATCAACATATACAAATTTGGATATTATTAAAAAATATCCGTCGAATACAAATATAAATATTATAAAATTCAAATATATATATATATATAAATATAGACACTGTACATCAGTATCGTTTAATATATGTTTCCAGCCATATTCATTTCCTACAAACAGGAAACTTTACTAGGAACTTCAGGGTATTTTGCACACATGAATTGCCTGTAATAGGGAATTGTGCAACTGTATTCATTACTCTTATGCCAAACCCATGCCCGATATATAAAGAAGAAGGGGGAAAAAGGAGGGTTTATTATCAACCAACCCTTGTTATTGGTAGAATGAGTCAAGAGAATACCAGGGGCAGAATTAAACTAACACCAAAAAATCTTCATTTCTTGTTAAATTATGGAATTTTTTTTTTAACAAAAAAGGGATTGTATTGCATATATCCATCAAATATGATTCTATTGCAGTTATCCAAACACTAATTAAGAGTTTCACAAAGGGGTTAATTGGTAAAATATTATAGTGGTCGCATTTAGATATAAGAGATTTGAGGATCAAATTTTAATAAATTTTCAATGCGTCTGCATGTATATATATATATGTGTGTGTGTGTGTGCGTATCAAGTGGCACAACCAGATCTCATGGTGTATGTTTTGCCGAACCACTGATTCAAAACAAAAGTGAATTAAATATGAAATCAGAGCAAATGAAGGTGATTGAGGATAAAATGGCTGATAATTTGTTTCACTATTAATTTGTGTGACTGTGCCTCAAATTTCAACATTCAGAGGGGCGGATAGATGAAAGAAGAATATTTGGAAAAGCATATTCAGAAAAGAAACTTACCTATCTACATCAGCACAGAGAAAACCAAGACGATGCTGGCTGACATAAATTTGTACAAGAAAAACATTAACCAATAATTTAGTATACTTCCACATTCCATTGTTCTCCTTTCTTCAACTGCTTTTTGTACTCTAACCAGTCAATGCCTGTGAAAAATATCAGACAAAAGGAGGGTTAGCTGTGGATCAATGATCATTATCACAATCTCAAACATAACAACTACAGAGTTCTCCAAATAATTTTACCATCTTCAGCAGCCAAAGAAACCATTATGTCGTCAATTCCCTTTTCCATGCCCTTCAGCCCACACATGTAGACGTAGGTGTTGTCTTTCTTGAGCAGTTCCCAAAGCTCTTCTGCATACTCGGCCATCCGAGTTTGGATATACATCTTCTCCCCTTGGGCGTTCTTCTGTTCTCTGCTGACAGCAAAGTCCAGCCTGAATTTGTGTGGGTATTTCTCCTTCATTTTCTCAAATTCCTGCCCATCGGAAAATGCTCATCTTGTAAGAATTCTACTCAACTTCATGAGTAGAGCATTGTTTCCATAGCACAAGATCCTATCCACTTAAAAAATCAAGGTAATAAAGATGTGAGGATTAGACTTATGCTTTAGTATTGGACTAAAGCAGCAGACTGGCCAGCTCATAATGCCTTTATAGCTCAGGAAGGTTCGCAAGAGCTGACCCTGTGAATTTCTGATATTGTTACTTGTGAACTCATTCATATTTGACCAATGAAATCATCGTTTTGTCTTCAGAAAACAGTGGTTTTCGTTTATCAGAGAGGAGGGGAGTGCATTAGTTTACCTCCTTGTAAAGCAATGAGCTGCTTGTAGGAACACCCAAGAATAGCCACGCCAAACCATTGAACTACAATGCAAGAAACCAAGTGATAGTAATTAAAATTTAATGAAGGTCAGCATTGGAGGGTTCATTAGCAGAAAACTTGAGATGGTGTCGATCACTCTATATCAGCATAACACAAGTCTCATTACTAATGGGATGGTTTAACTCAATCCATTTGGTGTTTTCACACGGTGCGTACAAGTTATGTCATAATCAGGCTACTTAATTGATGAACTTCTGGCAAAGCTCAAAAATTTCAGCTGTGTAAAAAATAAGGGAAAAAAGAAAACTGCAAAAACAGAAACTCAAGAAGAACAATCTTCCTCCACTTAAGATTTGAAAGGCATGCATCCATGGTTAGCATTGCAAACACATGTTTGTAGAACCAAGATTTCAATTGCAAACACTATTTATCAGGCATATCAGTGGTTTCTATTGGATGAATTCATTTTACACTAAGATTCATTTGAACAAACTATATTGCAGCTCCACAGTACCCAGATAAAAGGTGTTAATTAAGTTGATGGGGTTAAAGTTTGTACTCTCTGTAGTAACATTGTAGCTATATTGGCAAGATAGTCAAAAAACATGGTGTCTTGTTTCCCTTCTTGTATATATGGAGAATGATGAAAGAACAATTTCTTGAAGGGATTTCAGTGGATTCAGGCTTACCTTGTAGTCATCATGCTTCTCAAAGAACATTTTCCACAAGAATGAGCGGAAAGGAGCAATCCCAGTTCCAGTGGCAAGCTGCATTGTCAATACCAATTTTAGAAACGCCAAATCAACTCTAGATATTAGTAAAATCAAGGAAATACAATGAAATATTAAACATTTGTATGAAAATACACGACCTCAATTTAGCATAACATACCATTATAATAGTGGCGTTAGGGTCTTTGGGCAAGAGCATTTCTTTCCCTACAGGTCCAGTTATCTTAACTTCAGCTCCAGGTTTCAAGTCACCTGAATACAGAGGATTTTGAGTACTTAAGCAAGTTAGCTTACAGCTGCTATGATCAACTTTTCAATAGAATTAAGTACTTACACAAAAAGTTCGAGCAAACTCCTTTAACTATTTCCCCTTGTTCATTGGTGTAGACAAGCCTTTTAACACATAAAGATACCTGTATGAAGCATAGAATTGAAGTAACTAAAATGAATTCCAGGAAAATATAAAAATGATAGTTCTAATAATCTTAAAGTTGTGGATCAACATTTTGATTATTGCTGTCGCACAAATACTCATTTAGTAGAAATCTTACAGTCTTGGAGTCTCCAAAGTCACCAAGGGCACTGCTTGCAATTGAGTACAACCTCAGCTTGTGAGGCTTCCCATTCTTGTCTAGGCCATCTGCGATAACCCCAATTGATTGCCCTTCTCTATAGGGCACCTCCCCTGCTCAACGTAGCAAACTAGTAAGTTCTAAGCAACACCAACTAATTACTTCAAAATTACACTGTTTAAAGCTTGAATTAGCTAATAATCCACTTGATATGCATGATGTCATTTCTCTCCAATGTCTCAATATATTGCCATTAGCCACTATTGTGAGCATTTATCGCCAGCACCCTCCTTGACTCGGGATGACATAACTGACCAGGAACCAGCTGTCAATTCATGAAGCTTATGGGAGGCAACCTAATTAACAATGGGGTGCTTAGCATTGCCAAGTGTATAAAAACAAATAAAGTTGTACCTCTATTAATGGTTATAACTTTTGGCCTAATGAAAAGTACTTGATCCTGGCAATTACATTAAACTAAACACTGAAATCATTTTGATCAACCAAATAAAAAATTTAAAATTAGTAGCTAAATTCACCCATCCTTTAGGTAGAGAAATACCTTCAGTGCTGAAGACCATGTGCCAGGTTTCGCCAGGGGCATCATCTCCGGTGATCTTGGTGTTGAGAAGGCACCTGCCAATATATGGTTCCTTAGGCCTGAACTTGTTGACAACTACCCCTTCTTCCTGTTTCTTGGAAACCTTCTCGGCCTTGGCCGGCGCTTCTGTTGTTACCTGGGCTCTGATGGGTGCAACCTTGGCACCGGCAGACGACACATTCCTGTAATACAAGGGCACCTACACACACACACATATATATATATATGTATGTATGGCTCAGAAACTATCTTCTGAAATGTAATCTATTGATCAAAAAGTACTACAGCACAACTAAAGTACCAAGAAAACTCAATATTTTGAAAAGCGACTCTTGAGATAAATAAAGTCACCAGAAAATGTATAGGCAAAAACCCATATAGTAAAACGCAATACCCTGAGATAAAAGTACCATGTAACATAAAGTAACCGGAAAATTTAGACCCAAACTTCCGTATCCTGAAATGTAAATATCCAGACATAAAAATACCATACAGCATAAAGTAGCCTGAAAATTTAGAGCCAAATTTCAATATTCTGAAACCCAAGTTCTTGAACTAAAGATATTTCTCTATGATTCATATACTACTTAACATACAAGTAAAGATCGTACCTTGTTGAAATTGATTCTTTCTGGAGAAATAATGGAGGTTCTAGCTGAAAGAGAAGTGGACTTGGAGGAAGGCAGAGCGACTGCAGCACTTACAGCAGCAGCCATGTTTGTGATGAGCTAGAAAATCAGGAATCAGAGAGACACAGAGAGTGGGGGAGAGAGAGACAGAGAGAGAGAGATGATAAAAGTGATGATAGTAAGTAAAGTGAGGGAGAAAAATCGGTGAAAAAGAGGAGAGAAGATTATGATTGGGTGGAGGAGATTGGAAGGCCAATGCAGAGGCACTTGCGAGGATAAGAAAATGAGTAAATTGTATGACTCTCAAATTTCAGCCTCAGGGAATTTGGCAAACACATTTGCAAGTGAGATTGTGACGACTGACCACCCTCCAAAATCATCAGCATTTGATATTTTGATTCACCAGCAGAGACCAAATAAAAGACCTTTGTCTAGGTAGTTAATGTTCTCTACTTGGCAGTAAGTTAAATTAAACGAACCTCGAACACCAGGAGTTTTTATAAATTTTGGACACACACCCAAAATAAAAGAAGGAAAAGGGTCATTAATCAGCAGACAAGTATCTGCTGGATAGTCTTATGTTTCGGGTACTTTGTAAGGTGAGACCGCGATGATTGATGAAAATGGGATAGAATAAATAATGAAATTCCATAATCGAGTAAAAATTATGTATATTTTATAAGATTATTTAAATAGTGTATGATGTTATGTAGAGTAGGATTTAGAGTACCTTTCGTATATAAATGGATGGTGATCTTTTGCTTTTGGAATGCATCCATAAAGAGTTTATGCTCAAGTTAAAAAATTGTGCTCTTAGATGTCTTTTTAGCTAAATTGATTTCTATACTAGTTAGTTTCTTGATTGGTTTGAGCATATTATTAGGGAAACAGGCGCCTTGCTGGGTGCCTATGTGTGGCAACCATGTTGTTGACTTTTGTTGGACCCTCAAACTCTAACTCACATTTGGTTCTCTATCTAACATATCGCTTTTAGAACTAAATATGTTTAATTCCTAAATTGAAATACCCCCCACCCCCACAAAATAAAAATAAAAAATTTTATTGACTCTAAGGAGTAGTCAGGTAGGGGTGTTCAAATTCAATTTAATTCAAAAAATAAAAAATAAAATGACGAACAAGTTTGCAAGACCGCAGTTTGATTAGGACTCCTTTTTTTAGTTGGATTGGATTTGTTATGTTAACATCGATCAGTTTGAATTGATTTTTAATTTCAATATTAGAAACCGATCCAATCCAAATTGAACCAAAATTTATATATTAATAATTTAAAAAGTATATATCTTAATTGTAAAATACATAACTAAATTAAAATAACACTAAACCTAGGGGTTTTTCATTTTTAAAAAATCAAATACATAGAAATAATGATTGTGGACTTATAATTTTATAGTTATGTGTTCTTACATAATGTAACTTAATTCCATAATTTTGGTGATATGATTACGAAATGAAATTTACAAATCGATTGATTACATTAGTTTAATTATCAATAATAACTTATCAAATATTTCAATTACAAATTCAAATTGAAAAACTCAATTAACCAATTCAATATAAATTATATAATTTAGATCGATTGATTTTTTTTATCACAAAATCAATCCAAATTGAACCACAAATACCCCCACTAAGGAGTTAGAAAATACAAGCAAATGGAGAAACTAAGAGAAAAGGTGAAAGATCACATTGAGAACTCATCTTGTCTCAAAAAAAGTTGCTCTCTGAAAATAAGGAATTGCTAAAACTAGTTAAGTCCTTTGGAGGATGCAATACACTAAGCAAGATATTTGCTGGAAACAATAGATTAAGGAGATCTAAGAATTTTTGAGTTAGTGCACTGTTAAACCATTTTAATTTTTCCAAAGTAATATTAAAAATGAACTAGTGAAATTAATTATTAAGGTATATACTTCCAAAGTTATATTAAAAATAAGTAAAGGGCTAGAGAGTCCAACAAATTAAGTCCACCAAGATGGGTGCCCAACTTCAAATGGACCAAAGTGTATTAAGAACTCAATTAATGCAAATGTTAATCCCTATGCCAAAAAAATGATATAAAATCATTCTTGGGGATTTATAGCAATATTGATTTCTAATTGCCTCCTTGGAGGTCTTATAATAGTCTGGATTTCCACGAGATCTTTTGGGAGTCTTATAGCAATCTTGATTTCTGTAGCACCTTCTTTCAGGATGGCACTTAAGTTGAGGTGCTACTGATTCAATCTTTTTATTTTGCTTGTAGCAAGCAATAGACCTATAAAATTTCTCATCAAATCCTTTAAGAAATGTGCAGTATTTTAACTTAACACACTTGGGGCAAAATATCCAATTACATAACATTTACAAATCTCATGCCTTTATGAACATTCATGATAGATCACAATATCTCGAACTAACTTAACATACATGGAGTTACATATATATATATATATATAACCAACAGTCTAATATTTTACAAAATGCATTCATGCCTGAGGACCTCAGTCACCATCTACACTTGTTTGAAAGAAATCAAAATAATGTAGGAGGGTGAGTCCAAATGACTCAGTGAGGTTGGCATTTGCATATAGGAGGAATTAGAATGAAATGGAATATAATATCCAAATGTAGAAGAACATTTATTCCAAATTCAGATAACTAAAATAAAGGTCACAACATCTGGATATTGGAGATTTGAAAGAGTTTATGAGATCTATGAATTAAATCCAAAAATGGGTATTTCTCATACAACACTTTGTGAGCTGACTCAATGCCGTCCCATATCGACAAAGAGTCATTTCATATTTAATACATTTCATAGAAGATTTCAAAACTCATAGGCATGAATAGTTTTAAGAAACCCAGTGAACAAGTTATTTCTCAAAAACTCAAGTTTCAAAATCTAGGATCAGTTTTTTAAAATAAGCTAGAAAAGAACATTTTATAAAATCAACGATGACACTATATTAAAAATATGATCGTAAAATAGTCTACCCCTTTATATTGCCTCAATTCTGTATAATGATACGAACATAAAACGGCTTGCCCCTTTATACCACCTTGATACAATTGTAAAATAGCCTACCCCCTTATATCACCTCAACCATAAGATGGCCTACCCCCTTATATCGCCTTGACGAGTGGCCAACTCGCCAAATCGTTGTAGCACGAATTAGTAAAATCGATCATCGCTAATCAAGTCTCCCCTGAAGACAAGATCACAACCACATAAATCGGTAAGACTGATCCTCGCTGATCAAGCGTTAAGCCACAGTCAACCCCCAATTACCTAAAGTTAAGATCATAAACCAAGTTAGCCAATAAAACTGTTTTTATCACCAACTCAATGATATTAATCTGGAATACTAAAATCTAAAGATGCTAATGGGAACAACTCAAAAGGGTCCCCCACTGGACATGCTCTGTCAACTAGTGTGGCTCTTTGGTCTGCATATCACATATTTTACAGTATTGACCGAACAAAATATTTAAACTAGCTAAGAATACAATGAGGTACAAGTTTAGAACAATTATTGTACACAATATATTGGCCGACAAGGCCATTTTGGGTTGCAAAATGATTTAATAAGTAATACAAGGTTAGTCGGTAAGGCTGTGGGGTACAAGGAATAGAAAATGAACATCATAAATAAAAATTCTGGACACTAGAACAAAAATAAGCAATGACCCTCACAAGGGTTTACGAAACAAGTAACAGATAACAATTAAGAACTCAAACAATTCATAAAAGACAATAACCAAGATGCAGTGACGGAATGGAAATGAGATTAACCCTCATAAGGGTTTACTACAATGACAGATAAGTATAAGAAGATGCCAGGTTGGTAGACCCTTACTGGGCATATAAGTAAATACCCGAGGGGTTCGATCCTCACCTTAATAGCCCTAGATATGCTATCACTGTCTATTGATCTATGGGGCCCATTTCTTTATCACCTAATCCAAAAAATTTAGTCCACTGTTAATATCCTTATTTAACCATATTAATCATAGTTATAATATCAATAATCTAAACTTGATAACTATTTATCTAGTATGGCAGTTTTAGACTTCGATCAACACGATAATATGGGTTCCATAGATACTATCTACACAAGGTACCTCAATAAATCAATTATTCTAGAATTAGTCATGATGGTCTATATAAGTTCCAAAAAAGCACGAGATCTCTTTCTTATTTACAAAGTCATAATCATATTATATCATCATCCTAATTCTCACAACATAGTCCAATTCCTTACATAATTAATCTTGAGCAAATACCATTTAGTCTTACATTACATAA
>JACGDI010005844.1:271327-283643 GCA_014898725.1 Jacaranda copaia
AACTTAATATTCTAATTTTCAAAACTTATTTTTCTAAAATACTAAATTTTAGGGGTGTTACAGTCTCCTTCCCTTAAGGGAATCTGGTCCCCAGATTCTCAATTAAGTACTACTCTAACTGGTGGAAATAAGTAAATTCAGTCAGTCAATCTACATTATCTCTTTACATTTTGCCAGAATTGCTTCATCAAGTCCCGATGCATTTTCGTGTCTCTTGAATACATCATATCTCTTAACTATGTGCCTCATCTAATAATCTTTCTTCAATTTCTTTTGGAACATATATTTTCTTATGGAACAGAAGAGCATCTTGATTTTGGTATTGAACTTAGATCTCTAAAACTTTCAACCTTTGCTTCTATTTCGACATCCTTATATCCTCAGCTTGGGTTTCGCTGCATTTCATCTGTATTTTGGATTGCACTTATATCTACAATCCCACTTGATATATTAATTTAAACACAACACCCATTCTTAAGCTTTCAGATGCTTCTACTTTTTGCAAGTGAGCTATTTTAGCTCTTTAGCTTAATGCATTGGTCATTACATTCGCCCTTTTGGGAGTTAGGTGATGGAAGAATAGTAGTCCTCTAGAATCTCAATTTGTCATGTTGTCTCATGTTTAGGTCCTCATTTCAGTTAAATGGTTGATTTTTTTGAATTTTTTTAGTTAACACGTCAGCTATTTTGGACAAGTGCTGTACAATTCTTCATTAATAGCCGACAAGACATAGAAAACTATTAGCATCTATCATGTTTTCAATTTTTTACAGTTGACTATCACCTTTATCTTAGAGGAATCAACCCCTACCCTATCTTGGGATAGGGTATATCCAAAAAAGTCATATTTTTTATTCAAGGTTTGCACTTGCTAAATTTAGCATACAACTTATGCTCTCTTAAAGTTTTGAGAACCATGCATAAGTGCCTTACGTGGTCTTTTCTAGTCTTCGGTTGGTAGGACTCTTGCTTTGACTCCAATTTTAAGAAGATTTTGGTTCCCGTAGAAGGTTAAACAATACTTCTACGTGGGGTATAGGGGTTATGATATCAATTATTTCAGAATTATTTCCAAGTATTCAGGTACCACTTCTTATGTAATAACCATAATCTTAGGTTGCATATTTAGTCTGAGAAAACATAACATGTAGGAAAGAATAGAAACACTAAAATCATATAATGCATTGTCATGGATTTCAAACATAGAAACCATACCTTAGACAACATCCTGAGAGTTCGGTGCACTCCTCTTAGTAGAGGCATTAGCATGAGTTGGGTTTTCTTTCTTCGGCTAGACTTCATAAGTGGTTTTCCCTTGTTTTCTTGATAATTGGAGGTAGATTTCCTGCCCCTAAGATAATCTTTAATGAGATGTTGGTCACTGCCACATCGAATACATTTCCCATGCTTTTTCCAACAGGTAGATTTATTGTGATGGGTGTTACCACAAAACACACTATCTTTTCTTAGAGTTAGTTAGGTCAGATGAGTGTTATTTCCAGTAAGAGAGAGGTGGCTGATCAATGTCTGACTTTGAACTCTCTGTTGTTTTTTCTTAGAGTCGCTTATCTCTCTACTTTGAGCTGTAGACCCAAAAGTCCTTTTCTTTTTAATCTCTTCTTTGATTTTACCTATCTCTTTAAATTCTGATTTTTCTTGCATGGCATTTTTCATGGCCCTACTATAAGTGAGAAATTCACAGCTCAGAAGGGCTGTCGCAACTCAATCTTTAACCTTTCAGTGAATTTTCTTTTTCTACATCCCTCATCACTCAATATATGATGTGCATACCAGATTAAACGATTGAACTTGGCCTCGTACTAGCATACCGACATAGATCCTTGAGTAAACTCCATAAACTCCCATTCTCGGGTATTCTTTACAACTTCAAGTACATATTTAGTTATAAATTCGCTTTCAAAGTTCTCCTAGGTATGAGGATTTCCTTCTTGGTTCCACTGTTGGTCCAATAACCTCCACCAATGATGAGTATCTTCTCCCAAAAGAAAGGTGGCATGTCTAACCTTCTATTCTTCTGGATAATCTAAAGCTTGAACAATTTTCTCAACTTCTTCGACCTATACTTCTACCTTTCGATCATCTAGTTTGCTAATAAAACTTGGGGGACGTTGTTGAAGAAATCATTCAAGCATTCAACCCACAACTGATTCTTCACTATGCCAAGAATTGCCAACTTGACTTTGTTGCTGACAGAACTACATAAATTATTGCCATATGTTGCACATCTATTCTATAGCTTGTCCTCTAATTTCTTAGTTTAATGATGGGGTCGGCATATTCTATTCTTTGGTATGGGTTGTCCTTGGTTAGAAGCATTTCCCATTTGACTCTCTTGTACTTCATCTTGATTGGTGGTAGGTGTCTTCTATGACCTCGAATAGTCCACAACAAGGGGAAGGGATGAGGCTGTTTGCGTGATATCACTTAGTATGTAAGATCTTTCAGTCCTATTAATTATGTGAAATTTGCAGTATTCAATAGAAAACTCCATTATCATTCAAACATCTAACAGGTCTTATCATGACGTACAAGGGTATGTTGAGTACAAGTATATTACAAAATAGAAATATGTCCATATAGACTAACACTAGTAAGTAAAACTATGTTAGTTCAGACATAAGTTCATATAACATATTCACTAAACTCATTCATAAGATTATATATAAAACATAGTCATATTTGTGTAAATGCGCATAACTATATACTTTAAGTATTCTACATGTCCAAAATGTTGAATCCTAGAATTTTCCTTAGTCATGTTAAAGCATAATTGATTATCTCTGGGATACTAACCACTTTTACCATGCCACATTTCAAAAGAGGGCGTTATTCCCTTCTATCTCGAATTTACAGCATGATTTCTAGGAGCCTTAGTTCTCATAAGTGATCTATCTTTTCTATCCTATATCAACTCATAATCAAACTAGTGTGCTTTTCCATTCTTAGTAAATTAATTACCTTAGATTTTTGATTTGCAATCAGTTATGCACATGTCATTCACTGATCATCTCACATGATATCCTTATGGAAATATTTCCTTATTTCCCTCTCAATACCACCATGTGGTCGTATAGGTCAATCTTATTATTGAAATGCCAGGTCTGAGATAAGCTCATCATCTAAATCTCGATCCCTTATAAAACCAAACACTTATTACCCCAAATACCTTTCAGTTTCCACGTTCTATTATCACAAAATACTTAGTCAACAACACGACCCCAAAGATATTATCTTACCAAACATCAATCAAGTCACATGCATGATATCTTAAAGTAATAGACTATATGCTAGCCGGCCATCTCAGTACCAATCCTTCACTTTTCGATATCACGCCTTATCCTAAAATTCATATCGTAACAAAATTCTCAAGTCAAACATAATCTTCACTAATCTAGAAATCCCATATTTCGAGGACCCTATCTTGGCATAGATCAGGTTTCTAAATCTAAGCTCTGATACCACCTCTGCAGCACCTCATCTCATGACAACGCTTAAGTTGAGGTGCTATTGATTCAATCTTTATATTTTGCTCATAGCAAGCAATAAGCCCATGAAATTTCTCCTTAAATCTTTCAAGAAATGTGCAATACTTTAACTTAACACACTCGAGGCAAAATATCCAATTACATAACATTTATAAATCTTATGTCTTCACGAACATTCATGACATATCATAACATCTCAAACTAACTTAACAAACATGGAGTTATATATATATACACAACAAAAAGTCTAGTATTTTATAAAATGCATTCACGCCTGAGGACCTCGGTCACCATCTACACCTGTTTGAAAAAAAATCAAAATAATGTAGGAGGATGAGCTCGAATGACTCGGTGAGGCAAGCATTTGTATATAGGAGGAATCAGAATGAAATGAAATACAATATCCAAATGTATAAGAACATTTATTCCAAATTCATATAACTAAAATACAGGTCACGACATTTGGATATTAGAGATTTGAAAGAGTTTACGAGATCTACGAACTAAATCCAAAAATGGATATTTCTTGTACAACACTTTGTGAGCTAACTTAATGCTGTCCCATACCAACAACAAGTCATTTCACATTTAATACATTTCATAGAAGATTTCAAAACTCATAGGCATGAATAGTTTTAAGAATCCCGGGAAACAAGTTATTTCACGAAAACTCAAGTTTCAAAATCTAAGATTTTGATCAATTTTATAAAATAAGTTAGACAAGAACATTTTACAAAATCAACAATAACACTGTATTAACAATATGACCATAAAGAAGTTTACCTCCTTGATATGGGATAGCCCAACAAGCTTACTAAGCCCAACATCAGTTCCATTCAGCCCAATAGGCCCGCTAAGCCCAACATCAATTTTGGAGCTAACCCATTTGACAACAACTATCTGATCGAGTAAACTATTATCGATCATGCTCAGTGGGATACGTTACCTATTCTAGGCTGTTTCGCCATGTACCAGGTCAATTAGTTAAATGGTCGACTAGCTAGTTCCGTTTGACTATTGTCAACCTTAGGTCTCTTTCTCTGGCACTAACTCAGATCTATGCCGTATTTATTATTCTGACAGACATCATGTCTCTGCATTAATGACACATGACATTCTGTACAGTCGCTGCCACTAACTCTGCCACTAGCCCCTGTCATCACCTTTAGCAGAGAGGCGTCTACTAGAGGTACTGTTCACCTTAGAAAATAAGAGATTGTATCACCTGGAACAGTATCAAGATCTAGAATGATCATTAATCCTTTGACAAGGATTAAAGACCACTTCACTTAGGAGGGGTACCATCAACAAATCATGCTTAGAGAAGGCTATAAATATCTCATATCCAACCACGCTCCAAGTAATGCTAAATACACTATATTCTCTTTATACTCTATTCGATTAATTCATCTCAACCAGAATTGACTTAAGCATCGGAGTGCTTTAGTTAGGGGCACCTTGGCTAATTTAACGTGTATTGATTGTTGCAGATCTCAGACCTTAAAAAGAACATAAGTTGAATCACTTGACCTCTTTGGTCGAATATACCCCAAACAGTACTCTTTTTACTATATACATATTTCTACCACATCATTTTTAGCGCCATCTATGGGAACTACTTGAGATTGCAATGAGAAATTGGTAAACATGTGAAGATCTACATCTAAAAAGGAGGAGAATAGGAGGTCCATATCTCCACCTTCTCATCCACCCTTGCAAGGTGCATATGCTTCAGGTACCAGCGCCCTTCAAGAGCAAATGGTGACGTTAATTATGCCTCAGTTAATGCAATTGATAAGTGAGTAAATCTTCGCTCAAATTTTAGCCCAACTGTATGTCGTGTTAAATAGGCACACCATGGTGCCCGTCCCTACCGTCAGTGCTACTCCTCAATCACTTTCTCCAGAAGATAGGTCTTTTCGAGACAGCTGCGGCCATAAAAAATCTAAACGATCGCCCACCCACCACGAACTTAGACCAAGATGCCATTAGGAGGAAAGAAGACGACTAGAATTATGGAAAGAGATTATAGACTCAATAAATCACGTTCGACTTGATCGAGCCCAACAGTGTGATAGGATTGAATGCTTTAGACACGATTACCATGATGATATGGGAGAATCAACGAACCTCACCGCTCAGCCTATTTGAGCCCTGTAGCACGATAAGGCTAAGCGAGCCAGGCTATACTTTGATTGAAATGCTACCCAAGCAAATCGAAGGAAATGAGAGAAAGTATCCCATCAAGTACAACAGTTAAATAAGCACCTCGAGGAGATCTCGAGGAGAAATACTAAAAGAGCACTCAACTTACAGGGCTCTCAGAGATCTCGATGTGAGAGGGGATCTCTATTTGTCCAGGACATCATCGACGAGCACATTACGATTGATGTAAAAGTTCCAACAGGTCTATTGAGATATGATGGCTAGACAGAACCTAACGAGCATCTGATGTAGTTTAAATGCATGATGCAGTTGCATGAGTATAATGAATACATTCTTGCTAAAATATTGGTGACCACTTTCCAAGGTATAGCACTCAAATGGTTTATGAAGTTTGAGCTGTCGTCAATCTATTTTTATGATCAGTTGTGTGATAAATTTCTGCATCAGTTTGCTAGTAGAAAGAAGGTGAAACTCCCCTACACCCACCTCTATACCGTAAAGCAGAGCGAAGGAGAGTCCCTCTGGGATTTCTTCACCAGATTCAACATAGAGGTTCTCAGGATTGATAACCCCAGGATTGAGTTTTTGATTGACGTACTTTTCTTGGGGCTTAGACATAAGGAGTGCACCAACACTTTGGTGCAAAAATAGCCCAGATCGATGGAGGAGTTGCTCAACTTAGTCAAAAGATATGAGAGATATATGACATAGGATGAGATGAATAGGCTTAAATTTGGATCCTCCAAAGTCGACAAGAAGAAAAAAGAAAGAGATGACCAAAAATACAAAGAAAGAGGTCGATCTCCCATAAAGCGATTCCATGACTATACACCCTTAAACATCTCGAGAAGGGAGGTCTTGTATGCCATACAGCATAATAACCTCCTCAAGAAACCTAAAAGGTTGACGGAGATTGAGGTAATAAAAAAATCTAAGCACTATTACCACTTTCACAAGCGAAAGGGGCATGATACTAATGAATGCTTCAATCTTCAAGATAAGATTGAGAGGTTAATCAAGCAAAGACACCTCAAGAAGTACATAACCGTGGACTCTCAGGTCAAAGGGGGAAAAATTAATCGGACATCCATAGAGAAAGGTCAGTTAGCCCTAGAAGGGAAGAAAAAGAAAAGAAACTCGTCCATGAGGATCACCCACCCATCCGAGGAGTCATTGATATGATTGTGAGAGGTCTTACTGGGAAAGACTCAAAATTGGCTGGATGACAAACCTAGAGAAGACTAGAGTCAACCAAAGCCTCCTATGTTTAGACAATGTTCCATCTTATGACGAGTGCAAAACCCATCTCATTTATTGATGCCGACTTAGCACACCTTGAAGGTAGGAATGTCGACCATAAAACAGACTGTCTAATGGTAGTCTCTGTGGAGATTGCCAACTTTTAAGTGTGCAAGGTCTTGGTCAATAATAGCAGCTCGGCTAATATAATCTTTCTCTCTATCTTAAAAAGAATGAATATGGGCTAACTGAAATTTGAACTTGTGCACACACCACTGGTCGAATTTGGGCGATCAGAGATCATATCGAAGGGGTTGATCAACCTATCAACATCATTTGAAGTGGTTCTTAGAAGGAGGACTTTGATGGTAAATTACTTGTGGTCGATGCCCCATTCACTTATAATGTCATCATAGGTCGACCCGCCCTCAATTGTGTCTATGCAATTGTGTTCATCTATCACATGAAAGTTAAGTTTCCAACCTCAATAGGTATGGGGAAACTTCTGTGCAACATGAAAGAGGCCTGGAGATGTTACAACATCTCGATTGAGTCCAATGAGCAGAGATCTCGATTGCAATTGAAGATCTCAGAGGATGTCTCTGTAGCAGAACCCAAGGAGTCCCAAGCCAGCAAGAAGTGAAAGTTTGAAGAAACTAAAGTGGAGCCTGTTGGGGACTTTAAGACCATTGAACTCGAACAGGAAAACCCTGACAAGATGACCTATATTAGAACTAACCTAGGCCCCCAATTGGAGTATCTCATGGTTGATTTCTTGAGAGAGAATATTGACATCTTTGGGTGGAAGGCATCCGACCTTCAAGGAATCGACCCTAGCATCATTGTGCACTGCTTTAATATAGACCCCTTGTACAAACTAGTCAGGCAGAAAATGAGGACATTCAATGTGGAGAGGACACTGATCATCGAGGAAAAGGTTAGAAAACTCTTAGATACTGGTTATATTGTAGAAATTTAGTATTTCTCTTAGCTTTGTAATGTTGTCCTAGTCCCAAAAAATAAGGGCAATGGAGGATGTGTAATGATTTTACATATTTAAATAAAGCATGTCCTAAGGATCCTTACCCCTTGTCTCGCATAGATTCATTAGTTAACTTAACTACTGGGTGTGAGTTACTGAGCATGATAGATGCATTTTAAGGCTATCATCAAATTTTCATGGCTCCTGAGGATAGGGATAAGACCTCATTTATGTTTCCTAATGGGCTGTACCGTTTCCTAGTCATGCATTTTGGGTTGAAAAATACTGGAGCAACTTACTAGTAGCTCGTCAAATTTATTTTCAAAGAAAAAATTGGTAAATAAATGGAGGTTTATGTCGATGACATAATTGTCAAAATAGAAAAAGCTCAGGATCACTTGCTCAACCTTAGTCACACTTTTATGATCTTAAGAGCCTTTGGTTTAAAATTAAACCCAAATAAGTGTACGTTTGGGGTCCGGGGAGGAAAATTTTTGGGGTACATGGTCAGGCAGAAAGGCATTGAGGCTAATTCACAAAAAATCTAAGTAGTTCTCGATGTCACCTCTCTTAGAAAAGTTTAAGATGTTAAGAGGTTAGTTGGAAAGATTATAGCCTTCGGTAGCTTTATCACAAGATTGGCTGACAAGAGTTTATTCTTTTTCAAAATTCTCAAAAATGCCAAGAAATTGGGCTTCTAATGGACTGTGCAATGTGATCAGGCGCTGGTTGAATTGAAACAGTACTTCGCCTCGCCCCTATGTTGGAAAAACCTGAGTTGGGTGAAGTGCTTTGGGTGTATTTAGAGGTTTCTGCGACATCGATCAGCTCAGTAGTGATCTCAACCCGAGATGGCACCCATTGACCAATCTATTATTGCAACAAGTCACTCTACGAGCCAAAGCATAATTATTTTGAGATCGAGAAGTTTGCTTTAGCATTAGTGACTGCAACTCAAAAGTTGCAATCATATTTCCAATCTCATTCTATTATAGTGCTAACCAATCAACCGTTGAAACAAATACTGATAAAGCCGGATACATCTAAAAGACTGACCAAATGGGCAATCTAATTAGGAGAGTCTGATATTACTTTCCATCCTTGAACAACCATTAAAGCACAGGTCTTGGCTGACTTTATTGTCGAGTGAGTCGAGTTGCTTGAGACGAGTCCTGAGGCTTCTCTCATTTGGACAATGTAGGTCAATGGATCATTGACCACATCTGGTAGAGGAGTAAGCATTGTTCTCCGCTTCCCAAATGTAGAAGAATATGATTTTGCAATAAAGTTAGATTATGCAGTCACAAACAACGAGATAAAATACGAGGCACTTCTCACAGGAATGAGAATGGCACTAGAGCGAGGGGTTGAGCACCTGGTCATAATTACAAACTCCCAATTAGTAGCTGAGTAGGTCAGTGGAATTTTTAAAGCTAAGGATGCGATGATGAGCTGATACTTGGCCAAGGTGAAGTAGTTGCAGCAATCATTCAAAAGATTTACCCTTAGGCAGGTTCCTCGATCTAAGAACGAATGGGTAGATGCTCTTTCAAAATTTGCTAGCTCCACAAAGAGGATGAGGGACAAGAAGATCACAGTTTTGGTCTCTAATAAACCATCAATTGGGTCCCACGAGGAAAATTTAATAACAAGCATCGAAGGAATAATAGTTTCTTGGCAGACTCTAATTAAATTATATCTAAGCCAAGGTACCATCCTCGAGGATAGAAACAAGGCTCGATGCCTTTAGGGTCAGGCTTTTAAATTTGCTCTTGATGAGCATGGACAGTTGTATAAGAGGTCAGTCTTGAGCCCCCTTTTTGGGGTGTCTTGACCGCGATCAAGCTTTAGAAGTGTTACAAGACATTCATGCAGGTATGTGTGGCAATCATTCTAGAGGTAGATCCCTAACCCACAAAGTGATCAGGCATGGATACGTTTGGCCAACTTTATTGAAAGACTTGGTGGATTATGCGCGTAAATGTGCTTTATGTCAAATCCACTCAAATTTACCGCACTAACCCTAATGCTAATGGTCAGTGTTCACATTTTTTAGCCTTTTGATTAGTGGGGAATTGACATTCTGGGCTCACTACCAAAATCAATGGGATAGCAAAAATTCATAATCGTTTTAGTTGAGTATTTTACTAAATAGGTTGAGGCGGAGACAATTCAAAAGATAATGCATGCGGCTATCAAGAGTTTTATATGGAAAAATATTATATGTCAATTTGATCAACCTAAAGTCCTTATTTCTAATAATAGCACTCAATTCCATAGCAAGAGCACCAGGGGCTAGTGCGAGGCTTTGGGGATTGCACAACACTTCACTTCGGTGGGCAATCTCCAATCGAACGGCCAGACAGAGGTAACCAACAAAATGATCCTTGACCATCTGAAAGCCAAGATACAAGATACTAGCTTGAATTGGGCAGATGACCTCTCTGGTGTGTTATGGGCATACAGAACCACTCCTCGAATAGCTACAGGCCATACCCTTTACAGTCTAGTTTACGGGTCTGAAGCGATAATCCCCTCAAAGCTAATCTAACACACAACTCGAGTTTACCACTTCTACTCACTGAGAAACACGTTGGAGAGGAAGCTTGATCGCAAGACCATTGACGAATGTTGCCAAGAAGCCTATAACACCATGTAGTGTTATAGGTCTAAGATGGCCGAGAACTACAACAAAGGAGTCAAATTGCGCCATTTTAAGGTCATAGATCTCATCCTCAAGAAAGTAGAAGTCTCCAAGAATGTCGGTAAGCTCAACCCCAAATGGGATAGACCATAAACTGTTGTTAAAGTATCAAAACACAATGCTTATAGACTAGCCAATATGCAAGAAAAAGAACTCTCTCACCCATAGAATGCAATCAACCTTAGGAAGTTTAACATTTGAGATCATGATGTATTTACCTATTGATGTCTTTCAACTCGAATAAAATTCTAACAGTAATGATATGATTTAGAGTCATAGTCATAATCAAGTGGCTTCATGCTGCCCCAATCCAAGGCGACCTCGTAGTCAATGTGCAAGTAGCTCACGCTGCCAATCAAGTGGCTTCATGCCGCCCCCAATCTAAGTCGACCTTGTAGTCGATGAACAAGTAACTCACACCGTCACTTGAGTGGCATCATGCTGTGACAATCGAAGTCGATCCTGTAGTCGATGAATAAGCAGTTTGTGCTACCACATAAATGACTTCACGCTGTCATGAATCAAGTTGACCCCGTAGTCAATAGATGAGCAGCCTTTAGGTCATTCAGAGTCCAGGTTAGGTGGCACACAGGTGAGCAACGAGACCGCTTGAGGAGGTTCGAAAGGCCTAGCAACATTGGTCATAAAATTGGTTGAGCACAGCATGTACTGTGCCACGTCAACCTCTTCCTCTCTTAGTTGTGCCACCAGGTCCTTTGCGAATGTGAACTCTCTGCCAACTGCTCCAACCTAGCATCAACCTCAACCTTCGTCTTCTGGGCCTTAGTTAAGGGCTCATCAGGCACAGCGGTTACAACTTTTATCCTTCGGGCTTGCTTTGCTTCACCTTCTTCAGGATTAGGATAGGTTTTCAATTTCTTGTTCAGGGCCAGGCTTATCTTGATCTTGTCTTCAGGATGGAAAGCATATCCCAGATGCTTGAGCTATTTTACAGATCTATGAAAGGCTTCTCGAGCATCATCAAGAGAAGTGAGCGCACTCGCGTCCTGAAAAGCAGTGCTAATGATGAACTGTTCAACTACTTCATGTCGCATCTTCGAAAGATAGAGATTGAAGGCCTCCCTGGCTTCATCGATCTCCTCGGCACGGCCTTGAGCTCGACTAGAATTATAGCTCACTTGTGGGTCTAGGTGGGCCTTTTTTATTTGTTTTCCATGCGGCTCCGCTCCTCGATCGCTTGGACTAGTTGCTGATCCTTAGAGTCAAGTTGCTCTTGTAGTTCGACCACTCTTTTATTCAATTGCTCAACCTAGAGCTGTGAGGACTCGAGTTATACTTTGAGGATTTCCATGTCCCCTCTCCCTTACAACTTCTCCATTTCCGCTAGCGCTAGCTCAGATCGGCAGAAGATGTTATAGCCTGGTTGTCCCACCTAGAACACAGAAGATGACGTTACTCTGTAATACCATTGTGAAATGGAAATTTGATTAAAAAATATCAATCTCATACTTACCATGTTGTAGTAGTAGGACAGTACTCGGATGACCCAACCTGGCTAAGATTTATTAGTTTTTGCTAATCAAATACAAACAGCCCAGACAAAAGCCATTTCAGAGTATTGCCGCCTGTCATTCCCCTATGGATGATAGAGGTTGAATCATTCACCTCCTTGGTTTGGTCAGTGGTGAACTGGGGAGTAGGCAACCGCAAAAGTTGGAATAGGGTACCATCGTCAGGCTTCCCAAACAGGTCATAGCC
>JACGDI010005844.1:291497-305504 GCA_014898725.1 Jacaranda copaia
ACAAATAAAGTATAAATAATTTTATGTTAAAGTACACCTTAATTCAATTGAAATCGGACTGTGAATTTGAGTACAATATGATGAAAATAAAGTACAAATATTGAACAAACAAAGTATAAATAATTTTATGTTGAAGTACAATTCAATTCAATTAAAATCGGATAGTGAATTTGAGTACAATATGATGAAAATGAAGTATAAATATAAAACAAACAAAGTATAAATGGTGTTGTGTTGAAGTTTACTTATTGTAATTGAATAATTAGTCTCCAATAATTGTAGTAATGGTCAAGTACATTATTTTGAAATTATCGGATTAGTTAAAGTATGTATTTGTATGGGTGATAGAGTGGATATTATCGTCAAATGTTCATTTGTTTATATCTTTGAAAATCTAAGTATTCTTAATATTACTATGAATGATAACATTAATTCGTTGAACACTAATAGTTAACACTTTAAAATTTTAATATTATTTTATTTATATGATAAATATTACACACATTTTTAGAGTTTGGTTATTAATTATCAAGACTTAAAAAGTAAATTATAGAACAAATTTCAATTCAACAATATTAGTAAAAATATTAAGGAATGAAGTACATAATGGCTGAAATGAAGTACAAATGTTTTGACATCAAATATAAATCTTTCAAATTAAGGTATAAAAGCCCTGATATCTCGGACAACATGAAAAAATACTAATTTCACGCTAAATCAAATACATAGTTACCAAAATGAAGTACAATTTTCTTGAAATAAAAAATAATTCTCCCAAATTATGGTACAAAATAACTGATATCTCAAACAACATGCAAAAATGCCAATTTCATGCTAAATCGAATACATAATTGTCGAAATAAAGTACAATTTTCATGTAATCAAGTATAATTCTCTTAGATTATGGTACAAAATAACTGATATCTCGGACAAATGGCTATAATTTTTTTATTGTCATTTTTTTTATATTTAAATGACTACAAAGTAGACATTATATAATTCTTAAGCATAATTCTGAACTCCTGAACATCCTTGAATGTTTGACTATGGGTGTTCATTCAATACAAATCGAACCGAAACTTCGGTTAACCATTAAGTTTGGTTAAAATCAAATATTTTTTTTGATTTGGTTAGGTTAAAAATTGAAATATCAAAGTTTTAATATTAATATATTAATTAACAATATATATTAATATATATTACTATATATAATATTATATTAATATATATTTATATTATTAATATATCACTATATATTATATATTATATATAATATAATATATCTTAATATTATATATTAATATTCAATTTGGTTCGGTTTGGTTAACTAGTACAAAAAAATTAAAATCGAACTGAATACCACTTTTGTTTTTATTAAAATAGCCGAATACCGAAATTTTAGTTTCGATTCAGTTTGACCGGTTTACCAAACTGTGAATACTTCTATATTTGGCCCTCTCTATATATGCAATTTCTCCATGCATCAATTGAGTTGCCAATTAAAGCTAATTCATTATGCGATGTATTGATCAAACCAATTTTCTTCTCGACTGCATTCCTTAAGGGTGACAAATAAAGTATAATTTTTGGATAATCCATTAGTAGAACACTTAAAACTTAAATAATAGATTCAGATAACTGAAGTACATGTTTAGATAAAATCAAGTACAATTTTAGAACACTTAAAGTATAGAAATTTAATGAATAAGTACATGCTTAGTTAAAATGAAGTATAATTTCAAAAAATAGAAGTACAATTTCAACACACTTGAAGTATATATCCTTAGCAACTGCAGTAGAATTTTTGATAATTAGTAGAACATTTGAAGTATAAAACTTAAATAGTAGATTCAAATAATTGAAGTACAAGTTTAGATAAAATAAAGTACAATTTTGGAACACTTGAAGCATATAACTTCAATTAAAAGAGTACAGATTTAGGTGAAATGAAGTATAATTTTAAAAAATAGAAATACAATTTTAGATAAAGTGAAGTACACTTTCAGAACACCTAAAGTATAAAACCTTAGCATTTTCAGTACAATTTTTGATAATTAGTAGAACACTTGAAGTATAAAACTTAAATAATAGATTTAGATAATTGAAATACAAGTTTAGATAAAATGAAGTACAATTTTGGAACACTTGAAGTATAGAACTTCAATGAATAGAGTACAAGTTTTGGTAAAATGAAATATAAAATAAAGTATAATTTCGAAAAATAGAAATGCAATTTTAGATAAAGTGAAGTACAATTTCAGAACACTTGAAGTATAAAATCCTAGTAACTGCAGTATAATTTTGGATAATTAATAAATAGAACATTTAAAGATAAAACTTCAAATATAGTATATATTTTGTGAAATGAAGTATAATTTTAGATTAAAGAAGTACAATTTGGAAATATTTAAAGTATAAACCGCTAGAAATAGCAGTATAATTTTGGATAATCAATTAATAGAACACTTGAAGTATAAAACACAAATAATAGAGTACAATTTTATGTGAAATAATTTCAGATAATTAGAGTATACATTTGTATAAAATGAAGTACAATTTTAGAACAATTAAAGTATAAAACATTAGCAACTGCAGTCCAGTTTTGGATAATTAATAAATAGAACATTTGAAGTATAGAACTTCAATGAATATAGTACATATTTTGGTAAAATGAAGTATAATTTTAGAAAATAGAAAGTATAATTTGAAAACACTTCAAGTATAAACAGTTAAAAGTTGTAGTATAATTTTGGATAATCTATTAGTAGAACACTTGAAATATAAAACTTACATAATAGAGTACAATTTTTGTGAGATGAAGTACAATTTTAATTGCAATGAAGTATAATGTTTAACACTTCAAGTAGATAAAGATTTCAAATAAATAAAGTATAATTTTAGAACATTTCAAGTACAAAACATTATAAATTGCAGTACAGTTTAGATTTAGTAAAAATATTATCTTAAAACATCACTGCTCTTCTTTACACTGTTGTTTAATTCATCCTTTCAGTTTATTAGGATGTCAACAATATTTATCTTTAATGTCAAATGCAGTAAGACCATAGTTATGACATCATCGTCATCAGTCAAACTCATGTACAATTTTTGATGTGGAGTTATGTATTGTAAACTGAAGAGCTTGGCATTGATTTCACTCCATTTTTTTACGAGATTAATATACATGTTCATTAAAGTTATATTATTCTTAATTAATATTACATGGAGCTAGTTTTTGTAGTGACAATTTTCCAATACTTGATTGAACACTTCAGCTTTATTACTGGAAGAAACTTAGCAGCAACTGAGAAGAAACTAAGAAGAAGAAGAAATCCAAAAGTGATGAAAATAAAAAGAGAAGAATAAGGCAATGCAGATGTCGGGTTGGTTGTTGTTGACTTTGACGATTATTCTCGTTCTTGTTGTGGAGCTTATTACGTTTTTTCTTTTCTTTCTATTTCTAGTAATGAAAGTACATATGCTAAGGGTTACAGTTTGCTTGTGTGGATGACGAAGAAGTTAAAAAAAATGAGTGAAAAATATTATACTTAAGGGTATTTTTGTCAAATCAAGTGAGTAGGGAGTGATTTCTAAAATTGAAACAAAACTAGGGTGCTTATTCTAAAGAAAATCAAGTGGGGACTGATCACAAAATGAAAAAGTTCTTTTGGTACTTTTAAATAAGTGTCCCATAAAATTATATCAAATACATATTACAAATAGGTTTAAGTGTATTTCTATCTTTTGATATTTCACAATTTTTAATGAAAGGGCATTTTGATAATTTCATAATTTTCGTTTGCATTACATTTAGGCCCTAAAGTTAAGGGGTATTTGTAATTTTCAAAATAATGAATTTTTTTTTGTAATTACACCAAACCTCATAGGAGGCAGATGTAATTCACCCTCAAATTTACAACAATATAAATTTTAAAATGAATAACCAATTAAATTAATTAAACACATATTTCAATATCACAAATATATATACACACACACACACACATTATCCAACTTTAAAAATACATACATATAATAAATAAAAAAATCACTTTCACCCTACAGGTTACAGTCCCAATAAAAAAGTAATTAATTTGACATCTACAATAAAAATTATTTCTGTCTAAAATATAAAAAAACAAACAACTAATTCTTAAATTATTTTTTTATATTTTTTCAAAACAAAACAAAATACATCACACATTCTTTAAATTTTTTCTTAAAAATCTATCCCTCCAAAATTTTTTCTAAAAAATTGCGAGAAGAACAGGTCCTCATAGTTGCAGTCTTTACGGTTTAGGTTAGCCCCCATTATTTGACGAAGAGGATCTTTGGAATTTTGCAACCGATTTCTATATATGAACCCTTCATTTATCCACTACTTCCTAGCTCCCCTAGCTCAGTTAGCTCACTAGCTACAGGAGCCCTGTAGCCGCCCAAGTTGCTAGCTCTCTTGGCTTATAACCATTAATCGGTAGAGCCCTTACTCCACTTCATGCTAAAATGATTGTGCTAGTGTAACTGATAGAACGATTGCTCCCCTCCTTTTTCTCTTTGATCGGAATGTCGGGTTGCTACAGCTCTTCTTTTATTATAGCTTAGGATCTTTGGAATTTTTCAAAAGGACAGTAAGGAAGGAAAATTTAAGTAGGGGAAATTCATAAAACACGAGTGAACTCACAAAGACACTTTCTTGCTTCCTGCCTTGTACTGTCAAGCTGTCTAGCAACAAAAAGGTACCCCAGCCCCAATACCCAAAAATCTGGAAACCAATATATTGAATCAGGAAGTTGGTTTTTCTTTACTGCTTTGTTTCATTTGTTGTAGAAAAAAGAAGAGTAGTTATGACAAGCATATATGATAACTGGGAGAGGCTGGTCGAAGCCACACTGAACAGAGAGAAGTTGCGAGAGATTGCGCTTGCCCCCTCCAGAGAGACCAGCTTCAGCAGCTCCATTTCAGCTCGTTCCAATTCAAGCAATAATTTTGAGTTCAAATCCCTCCATGACGAAGGGCCAGTTGGTGTGTTATCTTCTCTCTCTCTCTCTCTATATATATATATATATGTATGAAGTATTTGATTTGAGTATTTTCGGTTAAGATTTGGCAATTTCCATTTTCCTATATATTTCTTATTGGTGGGAATTTTGAATTTGTAGATGGGTATGGGTATAATAATTTTACGCAGCCAATCAAGTTGGGTGACCACGTGTCACGGACGAACTCTATCTTACAGCGGAACGACCGTTTGTCTGTGATGGCATCTCAGGTTTCACCCAACCTTCGATCAGCCAATGTCCATCTCGAGTCTTTTTCATGACCCGTCTCTCATTTCGGCCCAGTAGCTTACTAGCATAAGCATCAGAACGCCTCACAGTACTAGCGCACTCGTCTATTTCAAATGCCCACAATCATCGGAGGCTCGCGTCCGGCACGCCGAGCGTGTTTCTTTAACGGTCCCCGACTAGCTAGCATGCACGTCCTCAATCTAGGTCCCTTACGTGTACCTCTCGATGGCAAAGGAGCAATCTCGCTCCGACTCGGCATTGAAGGTCGCTTGCGCGCCCACAACGCAATCCTCGTGCTCATCACTCGCTCGGAGCGCTTAGGTCGTGCCATAGCGCCCTTCGTTTGTGCCTTGCCCAAGTAGGGCCACATGTAAGTCCAAGGCTTATGTGATGTGCCATCATCATATGTAAGTCCCGCACGGAGCATTGGACTTGATTTCCCGCTCGCAAGCATCATGCTTTACTAGCCCACTGTGCGGCGTCGCCCCACGATCGCATGTCTTAAGCCAACGGACCCCCGCAGCAAGGCTAGAACCCATAGCCCATGTTTAGCGAGTTAGTTCACGAGATATTTGGGTGTTTGTCTCAATCACTTAATCGGCCTAGAGGTGTTGCCCCATAATTTTTGAAGCCCGCGGGGCACAAGCGTTTCCGCTTTACAACCTCTTGGCACCCTCCCGGACCCAATGTGGGCCCACCCAGCCCCACGCCGCCCGTTCGGTTCCTGACCCGTCCGGGGACTCCAAACACTCCTATAAGATGTCTAGAGCCGGCCTTTGAAGGCTCCCCATCGCCTTCAAGGAGTTGCCCGCTTGGTGTCTAGACAGCACGGGGAGGATCGGCCGGTTGCCCACCGTCCCAACAGCTCTCAAGCATGCTTGTCCCCCTTATAATAGGCTTAAAAAAGATTTCTGTTGTGCCCACAGTAGACATTAAAATGCCGAGCACGCACACATTTTTGAAAGTTTGCCTCCCGACATCCAAATCACTCTCCGCTTGAACTGTTGGATAGCTCTCGGCTTCTACATTAACTCTGCCAAGTTCCAGCCCTGTCCGATTCTCCATAGAACAGGAATTGCCCTCGCAATACACTGAAATCACAACAATGCCACTGCACTACCTCATTCTAAAGGTCTTCGCCGTTTCCTATCCAAACAGAACCGTATATTGGTAAAACTTGGTGGAGACATTCCCCATACTCCAAGGAATACCCCACTGAAACAGTTTCACAAAATTCCTTTTCCAAGCCACTCTGGGCAATGCATCTTTGTGCTGCCCGCGTGCAGAAAGACCGCTCCCGGTTGCCCTTAATGTTCGGTGCCCAAACGGACACGGAATGACTTCAAACTTGGTGGAAAACATCCTCATAACTTAGAGAGTATGCCATAAAAACATTTTTGCAATCTGCACCTCATAAGAGTCTCTGTTCATGGGCCGTTTCTGCCCTACCGGGTGAGCTGACATCTTGTCACTCCAAACACCCCTTCGAGTCACGGTCGTCATGCTTCTCCCATGAGCGAGCCGTGACACCATGGGACCAGGCCAATCATTTTGGCAGACCGTGTGATTAAGGCAGCTGAGGAAGCCGCCTCCTTCCAGGAAGAATGCTTGGAGCTCAAGCCCAAGGCCGAGAAGCTCTCCCATCTCCTACGACCAGTGGCGCGTGAGAGAGAAGAACTCTACGAGCGCCCCACGCGCTGCATCTTCAACAACACGGAGCAAGTCCTGGAGAAGGCGTTGGCGCTGGTGCTCAAATGCTGGGGCAACGGCGTCATGAAGCGCATTTTTATCGCCATCCCCGCCGCCGCCGCCTCCCGCAAGGTGTCGTCCCAGCTCGATAACTCCATCGGAGACGTGTTGACTCCTGCGCGTCTCCGCCTCCGCCGATGAGTACCTTGGGCTACCCGCAATCGCCGCCAATGAACCAATCCTCTGCCTCATATGGGAGCAGATCGCCATTTTGTACACGGGTTCCGTTGGCGATCGATCCGATGAGGCCGCGTCGCTGGTGTCTTTGGCTCGAGACAACGATCGATATGGAAAATTGATTATTGAGGAAGGTGGGATTCGACCCCTGTTGAAATTAGTGAAGGAAGGGAAATTAGTGGGCCAAGAGAACGCCGCCAGAGCGATCGGATGGCTGGGAAATGACCCCGAAAGTGTAGAACACATGACACACGCCGGAGTTTGCTCCGTGTTTGCGAATATCCTCGAAGGAGGTCTGATGAAGGTTCAGGCATTGGTGGCGTGGGCCGTGTCCAAACTCGCCGCCCATCACCCCAAATGCCAAGATCTCTTCGCCCAGCACAATGTTATTCACCTTCTCGTTAGCCATCTAGCCTTCGAAACTATGCATGAGCATAGCAAATATGCTTTTCTCACTAAGGCCACATCCATGCACGCTGCAGTTCTGCTGGCTTTGCTGACTGGTAGTGATAAAGCCTGGGAAATGGAGGACCCTGCAACAAAGGCCTACATAAAGGCAATGGCCGCTAAAGCCCTTGGGCACCTAGCCGGGGGGGAACTCTCCCATTTGCTGAAGCATCACAGAATCAAGAGCTTTATTGTGCTTCTCGGTCCTTCTCTTGGAAAAAGGTCCCAAAGAAGTTCAGTATAATTGTGCTATGGCTTTACTGGAGATCACAGCAGTAGCAGAAGTAGACGCTGAACTGAGAAGATCAGCATTCAGACATAATTTGGGGGGCTTGCAAAACCGTGGTTGATCAACTGTTTAGAATCATCAGTGAGGCAGATTCAGAAGAACTTCTTGTTCCGTGTATTAAGGCTATTGGGAATTTGCCTAGGACTTTTAAGGCAACTGAGACAAGAATGATAGGCTCTTTAGTGAAGTTGCTCAATGAAAGAGAAACTGAAGTTTCTAGCGAAGGTTGTATCGCGTTAAGTAAGCTTGCTTGCTCTGAGAATTATTTGTGTTTTGATCACTCCAAGGCGATTGTTGGTGCTGGAGGAGCAAAGCATCTGGCTCAGCTGGTGTACTTGGGAGAGCACATGGTGAGGAGTAGTGCTTTGATTCTGTTGTGCTATATTGCTATGCATGTGCCGGATAGTGAGGAACTTGTGAGAGCAGAAGTACTTCCTGTGCTGGAATGGGCATCCAGACAATCCTCTTTGTTCCAAGTTGAGGATGTGGAGATACTGTTGCCAGAGGCTATAAGGAAATTGGAGCTTTATCAATCCAGAGGATCTACCGTTGAATTGAATTAAATTAGTGTGTATAAGATTTGTCAGCCCTTTTTTCACTTTTCTTTTGTCATCTGTTGTCATTCATATGGAGTGTGTGTAAGATTTGTTTGTGCCTGTGATTCTTTGGAAGAACGAACCTCAAGAATTTGGTTTTATACATTTGATTCTTGTGGTACAATACGCAAATGTTGACATCATTTTTGGGATTTTTGAACAAGTTTCAAGTCGAGGTGGTCTGAATTTGGTCTTGTTTAGAAAATTTCTTTTATTCAGATGAATTGGGTTACAAATTACAGAATTTGCCGATTCACAAGTCCTTGTATCAAATGAACACACACACACACACACACAGATGTATGCGCACATTTTGAAGAGCGATTTTGACTTTGGTCAACACATAACATAATATTAAAAAATTTTGGAGTGTTTGGGTTGGCGGATGTAACTTTAATTTTAAAGATTTGAAAGTAATTACATGTAGTTAAATTAAATTTCAATAAAGAATTAATAATATCTTTTTCTTTATGTAATTTTAGGTTGAAATATTTAAAGATAATTATATCTAATTAATTTAAGTTTCAAGAAAGATTTTATAACTATCTCATTCTTTATGAATTAGTACATGCGTGGTGAAATGCACCAAAAATAATATTAATACTAAAATAATTTATTTTGTTGTAATAATATTTATTTTGCTTTATGTGATTAAAAAAGTGAATTGTATTTCTTTTTAATATTTATAGAAAGAAAATATATTACTAATTTAATAAAATAATGTGAAATTTCTATTGAACATATTATGTTTGACGATAATTTGTACTTAAATAAGTTGTAAAATATAAATAATTGTTAATTTTAAATTTAAAAATTGTACATAAATTTTCAAAATGATAACGTTTTATCAAACAAATGAAAGAATTAAGAAAATAAAAATAGAGCAGAACATTTTACTCAATATGCTTTTTAAATTAATATTTATATGTGTTACATATACATATTTTAATATGATAGATAAACAAATGATTCTTTTAAAATATATATAGCCTTTTTAATATGATTTATACCAATGCGGAAATTTTCATAATATTTGAGATTTTTAAAATGTCAAGTATTTTTCGTTAGAGTGAATATATATTTTCTTTGCATTTCATCTGTAATATAATAGGTCATTATTTGATCACCAATTTAGCAAGTAATTTGTAGCATGCAATATTTTACCAACTAAAATATTTCTTAATATTCTCATAACTCTATAAGTAAACTCTAATTTTTATTTATATATGTGGTTATTCAGCTTTTTAAATATATAAATAGTCATAAAATAATAAGTAAATTATGAATATTCAATTGAAAATAAAATATCAATCTCTCATGATTTTTTTTATAATTATAAAATATACAAATAATTTAGTGAATACTTACTTTCAATCAAGTCTTTTTGACATGATACTATAAATCTATGTCCGACATTTTTTATGAATATTATAAGTTAAAACATAATAATAAATGTACATGATATAAATATAAACCAATATAATGGATGTACTGAAGAATGCAAAAATTGATATTATTTACTATTTAAGTGATTATTTATTAAACTTCTAAAAATTTTCAACTGTGTTAATTATATATGTCCATGTAAATTTTTTTATTCAAATGATTTTTTTATTATTATATTGTTAAAACTTAAAATAATTTAAATTGATAATATAAAAATAAAATTGAGAGTTTATCATTGTTTAGGAAGTAATTTTATATATTTGAAATAAAATTTTCAAATTAAATTATTTGTTTTATATATATATATATATAATTTTATCTAAAATTATTTTGCATATCTAAAATATATCATTATAAAAATAATTAAATTTTAAAAATTTTAATAAATTGAGGACTTATAATTTAATTAATTTGTTATTATTCATTTTTTAAATTTCTAACTCTTTAATAAGTGTTGATTTCATATTTCAATATAAATATGTCTGTATCATTTTCATAAGCAACAAAGAAGTGCAAATTTTTTTAAATAAGTCACAATATTAAGAAATAATTATGGTTTTTAAGTATTTTCTACTTTTGAAGTATATTTAATATAAATTATTTAAAATTCTAAACCATTGATAAAATAATTATTTAAATAAGATATAGAAATAGTTTGTTTGGATAAAATGATTCAATATTTTTTATTTGTTTAATAATTTTGTTATTAGAATAATTGAATAATGTATTTTTTAATTAAAATAAAGTGATTATATCTACATAAAATCAAATGAATTTATTAAAATAAAAAATTGGTTTTTCTTTGAAATAACTTAGCTATCATCTATTTTATTTGGATAAATTTCAAGCTTTTTTGGATAAAAAATTATCACTAAATTAAAAATAGAAGTATTTAACTCGTTAGATACAAAAAAAAAAAAAAAAAAAAAAAAAAAAAAAAAAACTAAGCATAATATATTTTAAAGCTCATATTTATTAGATAATTTCATTAGTTTGTATGTCCATTTAGTTTTTAATAGTTAATATTATTACAGTGAATACAAAGTACTAAAATATGAAATATATCAATTATGTAAAAGATATTTATTTAGCAACAAAATTGGAATTTCTAATTGTATATACATAATTTTCTATAAATAAGATATTTATTTATTGAAAGAGAAATAAAATAATTTTCTTATAAAAAATATCATAAATAAGTGAAGAATCGACTAATCAAAATAAACTTATTAAGGCACATGATCAGATTTCTAATTGTATATACAAAGAACATAAGATTTCTTCCTTATGTGCACATAATTAGAAATGAATAAATCAAGTGCTAATAAATTTGATGTGATGCTGCAAGGAAATGGGGCCGGTTCTTTGCGATAGAGAACAATTTTTGTTGGTTCTTTTCATTTGAAATGCACATAAAGAGATATTTTCTTCTTGAAAGTTCACCTTGTTTGTCAACTCTTTTTAAATGATTTCTTCTCTCAAGTTCTTTTTGGCACTCAATATTTAAAAATAATTGTTATTATATGCATTTGAGAAATATATAATTCAAAGTAGAAGATAATATTTATGAATAAATTTTTGAAAAATAAGCCACTAAACTGTGGAATACAAGAATCAATTTATATAGACAAAAATTAGTTCTTTAATAAGGAATACACAAATATTGGAACAAATTACATAGTCAAATTTTTCCAAATTGGTTTTTTATTACCTAAACTTAATCAAAAAAATTATTTCCATATGTGAATGAAAGGTGGCAAAAATTAATAATGGAAACTCTAGTAATTGAAAACTCTAGCAACTGAAATCGATTGTCACTATATTTGTTCATCATTGGAGATGAGGGTCTTTCATTAGTAGCACTGTAGGATTGTGTTGCTCAAGGTAAAATCCATGGGCTTAGGGTGGCTCGAGGTGCACCAAATATATCGCATCACTTCTTTGCCAATGATAGTTTGTTCTTCTTCAGAGCAAATTTCACTAAAGCTTCATGTGTTGCGAATATTTTTAAGAACTATGAGGAAGCGTTTGTTAGGCTGTCAGTATGGAAAAATCCTAAATAAAGTTTAGCTCTGATATGACTGAGCACGAAAGAGGAGGTCTGCTCAATTCTTGGAATGACTGAAGAAGAGGGGCAGGATATGTATATGGGATTACCGGCTTTGAAGGGAAGGAAGAAGAAGGAACTTTGTGCATATGATATACTCGGCGAGAAGGTTTGGAAAAGAATCTATAGTTGGAACAGAAAACTATTGTCAAGAGCGGGAAAGGAAATCCTGTTGAAATCAGTGGCACAAGTGATTCCCAATTCTGCGATGAATGTTCTTTTATTACCTCTTGATCTTTTTCTGAGTTTAAAAAAATGATGAATAAATTTTGGTGGAATTCGGGAGCATCTGATAGAGGTAGCATTAAGTGGGTGAGTTGGAAAAGGTTAAGTGTTCCTAAAGTCCGTAGGGGACTTAGGTTTAGACAAATTCATGAGTTCAATCTTGCCATGTTGGGGAAGCAAGTTTGGAGAATATTATCAAATCCAAATTCCCTCGTAGCCCGGATTTTTACATCGCAACATTTGCCTTCTTGTTCTATTTTGGAAGCTAAAATTGGGTCTAATCCGAGTTTTGTCTGGCGAAGTATTATGGCTGCGCAATAACTTCTTAAGGAGTGTTGTCGGTTGAGAGTTGGTAGTGGCTCTAATATTAGAATCACGATTGATCCTTGGTCACCGCATGATTTCAATCCTTATATTACTTCAACTATGGTTGATCATCAAAGGAATTTGTGTGTGGCTGAGTGGATGTCCGGGACTGTGGAATCAATGTTTAATAAAAGAGAGAGAACTTATTTATCAAATTCCAATCAGCTTGACTTATACCGAGGATAGACGGTTTTGGAACAGAGAAAAGAAAAGGCGATACTCAGTTAAAAGTGCTTACAAATTGCTGAGGTTGTTGGACTGCATGCACATGCCGACAGAGGAATCTACCTTTTGTAATAAATTTTGGAATGTGTTAGTTCCATGAAAGGCTAAAATTTTGTGCTGGAGAGCTGCCCATAATTGCTTGCCAACAAAAAATAGATTGAAAGATGAGAATATTGAAGTTGACAGACTCTGCTCAGCCTGCGAAATTGAAGAAGAATCAAATTTGCATATCTTTGGAATCTTTCTAATGTCGGGTTTATTCGAGGGATGGGTAGCTCTGTCATTGGTTGGTTAAAGCTGATTTTTTCAACTCGCTCGGCTTCTATATGTGAACAGGTTCTTATGATTTGTTGGAGCTTATGGATGTACAGGAATGATATTGTTTGGAACAGAAAATTAAGGATAGCACCTGATAATCTTCAGTTTGTAATTTCGTCTCTTATCCAGTGGCAGAAGGCTTGGGCAAAAGAATGCTTCAGTAGTTGCTGTAAATGGCCATGAATCTCAAAACCTGCCTTGGACAAAGCTAGATTGCGGGTCGATCAAAGTTAATATGGATGTCGCAATTTATTTATTTATTTTTTTAATTAAGATAGGAGGATAATCCAATCTGATCTGAGTACCCCGCAGCTTCGAACCTACTCCCGATATAAAATTAGGATTGGTGTAATCAAGATTGCTTCGGGCCCCATGTCAACCCTGCTAGGGTCACAGGCCCGTGTAACTTTGATTGGATGTTGGTTGGGTGGATTGCTCGGGACTTTGAAGGCTACTTTCTTTGTGCAGGATCCAAATTGTGTAAAGGAACATTTGAGGTGTTCCTGGAACAATGCTTGGGGATAAGAGAGGTTTTGAGTTGGATAAAACATTTGGGTTTAAAAAAAGCAGTCATTGAATCTAATTCTCAAAAAACGGTTAAGTTGGTAAATGATATGGCAGAATATCCTTCTTCTCTTGGCCTTGTTATTGATGATTGTAAAAAACTTAAAGAGGATTTAGTTCATCTTGAATCTCCTTCATTTAGCGATCTGCGAATTTGTGGCTCACATTATAATTAGGATCTCAAGTTCTATATCTGATCATGGGATTTGG
>JACGDI010005844.1:310497-342510 GCA_014898725.1 Jacaranda copaia
GTGTTTTGCAAAAAGGGGCCTGTTGGGCCTGTTGGGCTATCCCATATCATGAGTGTGGCGAGGGACCCATGCATCATCACAACCAAAATAGATTCTCCCCAAAAATTTCTAGGTAATTTGGCTTGGAACATTAAAGCTCTAGCAATTTGCAGCAAATGTTTGTGTTTTTTTTCTACAACCCTGTTTTGTTGAGAAGTGTATGGACTTGTACTTTGATGTTGTATTCCCTTTGCTAAGAATAAGGACTGACACTCTTGGCCTATGAACTCAGTTCCATTATTTGTTCTAATGGCCTTTATTTTTATGTCAAATTGATTCTCTATAAGGCTAATGAATTGGGTTAAGACATGGGCAGCTTGGGATTTGTGAGATAAAAGGTAATTCCAAGTGGACTTGCTAAAGTCATCAACAATGGTTATAAAAAAGTGAGCTCTTATTAAAGAGGTAAGATGATGTGCTCCCCAAAGATCGATGTGCAATTGTTGGAATGGTTTTGAGGTTTTGATTTGACTTATAGGAAAGGCAAGTCTTGGTTGTTTAGCTAACTGACAGTGATCACAGGGAAAACATGATGCAACATCTTTCTTACTCACAAGCCCCAAGTGTGACATTATAATGATAAATGCATGCCCTAATCTTTTATGCCAAAGCAATGTACTATCACCAAAACTTTTATTTGCAAAACATGAGTTAAGACAATTGTTATAACTGGAGTAAGAAGTGTATGACCTTTTGCAAGGTGAAACTAACAACTTGGTAAAATAAGAAATGAAATAGGAATCATAGCTACTGGAATCAAGCACGTACAGATGCCCAAACACCTTGCCAACAGCTTTGACCTCTTCAGTCTACAGGTCCTATAGTAAACAATGCGTGGGATAGAATATGAATTTAAGGGATGAGTTTTCTAATAGTTTTTTCATAGACAACAAGTTGTGTTAAAACTGAGGAATATATAAAGTGTTGGTAAGAACCATCCTGTATGTAAGATAAACATCTCCCATTTGTTTAGCTATTTTGATTGTTCCATCAGGCAAGTGTATAGAAATAGGTTTTTTGATAGGTTTGGGAGTTTTCATGAGGTTCTTATCATAGCGCATATGATTTGAGGCCCCCGTGTCTGTGATCCAACTACCAAGTTCTAACAGACAATAAGTACTGAAGGTATGTTGGTGGAAGTTGGTACCTGCAAAGTCATGGAAATGTATTAAGTTGGCTGCAACTCCTTCTGCCACTTCTTTTTCTTTCATGATTCTATTGACCTCATATCAAATCAAGTTTTGAATCTTGCTATTCTAGTCTGTTGGCAACACATTTTCATTTTTTGGCTCAACCTTAGGCAGAGTATTCACCAAATTAACTGTTTGTTTATGCTCCAACTTAGCCTTAGCTTCCACAAGCTCTTTAATCCAATCAGGTGTGCCGTGCAACTTAAAGCAAGTTTCTCTCATATGTCTGCTGTAATTGCAATATGAGCAATGTAGAGAGGACTTTTCTACTTTTCTTTGTCCCTGCTTTCCTTTCTTTAAAATTGAGTTTCGTTGCCCTGCTTCTTATGCGGTTGATTTCCAGCCAATATCGCCACATTATCAATTTTTTCCTCAAAAACATTATGGACTTCTCTTTGCTTTTCTACTCTTAGGATTATTGAGTATGCTTTGTTGAAAATTGGTAATAGCTCTATGACTAAGACCTAGTTTTTAATGTGGTCACAACCTTCATTTAACCCCATTAGAAACTGAATCAATTTGCCAGATAACTTGTAGTCGGCAACTTACTTTGTAGCACCACAACTGCATTGTGGCATAGGAAGCAGACATTGAAGCTCTTATCACAGTTTCTTCATCTTAGTGTAGTATTGTGCAACAGATTAGTTCCCTTGGGACATCAAGTTAATCTCCCTCTGTAATTGGTACAATAGTGGACCATTACACTCACCAAACCTTTTTTCTAGTTTCTCCCATAGCTCTCTTGCAGTTGTAGTGTACAAGAAAGCATCAATAATCTCCTTGGATATCAAATTAAGAATCCATGATTGTACCATGCAATTGACTCTATTCCACTGCTCAAAATCCTTTGAACCTTCTTTCGGCATGGTGCATTTGCCATTAATGAATCCTAACTTCACATTTGCACCCAAAGCAATTTTCATAGATCGACTCCATTTCAGAAAATTATTTCTATTCAATGGAGTAGACACAAATGTCATACCTAGATGATTTGAAGACTGAAGGTATACTGGATTTCCATCACTATTTCCAATCCTATTTTCCAACAAGTTTTAGATATTTTTCACTCCAGCTATTGGTTCGATTCATCCATTTCACCGATTGAGTATTTGGAAGAGATAGCTAAGTTTGATTTAGATTTATTTTTATTGGATTGGAGATTCTCTAAGACCATGTGCAATTTCTAGGGCTTCAAAATGATTGAGTTTCGAGAGAAGAAGGAAAAGGGTTCATTTTGATCTTTGAAAACAGTAATGTATTAATTCTAGAAAAGTTAATACAGTTCATTAGCAATGTCCCTATTTATAGCAGTGTATCTTAGCAACTAGTTAACAAGCAAAAGCAACTAATTAATTAACTAATCACTTGACTAACTAAAATTGACTCACTAACAGTGATTTGACCAACCAATGACAGACAGTGTCGTTTAACTATCTAACACATTCTATAGATACCCCTATCCCAATACCCCAAAAATATGGAAACTTAGATGTTAAAGAAAGAAGTAAGTCTTTCTTCATTGCTTTTTCTTCATTTGTTGTAGAAAAAAGAATAGTTATGACAAATATATATGATAACTAAGAGAGGCTGGTTCAAGCTATGTTGGATAGGGAGAAGCTGTAAGAGATTGCGCTTGCTTCCTCCAGAGAGACCAACTTCAGTAGCTCCATTTTAGCTCGTTTCAATTCAGGCTATAATTTTAAATTCAAATCTATCCATGGTGATGCCCCTAGTATGTATGTTTGGCTGTCTTTACATGTACAAAATGTTTGATTAAGTATTTTCGATTAAGATTTGGCAATTTCCATTTTCTTATATATTTTTGATTAGTGTGAGAATTCAATTAATTTGTAGATAGATATAATTCTATAAAGTTAATCAAGTTGGAGAACCACATGATAAGGCTGATCAAGTTGGCAGATGAGGTGATTAAGGCAGCCAATGATGCTGCCTCTTTCAGGAAAGAATGCTTGGACCTCAAGTTCAAGGCTAAAAAGCTAGTCCATCTTTTATGATAAATGGCACGTGAGCGAGATGAACTTTATGAGCAGCCAGCGTGCCTGTCATGAACAACATGAAGGATATTTTAGACAAGGTGTTGACTTTAGTCCTGAAGTGTCGTGGCCTCATGTGTGTGTTCAACAATATTACTGCTATCACCTTCCAAGAAATGTCATCATAGCTTGAATATTCCATATGTAACATTTCTTAGATCCTTCGAGATAAATTAGATTACTTGGGTGTTCCCTCAATTGCTGCTAATGAGTTAATCCTCTGCACTATATGGGAGCTCAACATTATTATTACATAGGTTCGATCGATGATTAGTGCGATGCTGTGGCTTCATTTATTCATTTGTGCAGGATAATGATCACCATTGGAAGTTCATTGTTAAGAAAGGAGGGGTTGGCTTGGTGAGGTTACTGAAGGAAGAGAAAGTGGAAGCGTAAAAGAATGCTACCAGGCTAATTGGATTGCTAGGGAAGAATTTCAAATATGTTTTTTTACATGAGAGAAACTAGGTTTTGTTTGATGTTAGCTAGGATCCTCAGAGAAGGTCCAATGGATGTGTAGCCTACAGCATTGTGGGCATTGTCCAAGCTCACTGCACATGCCAACATATACGAACTTCATTTTGAGCTACATAATAACATCGTCAAGTTGCTTATTAGCTATCTCATTCATGGGACACGGTGGGAGCCTAGATTTTATGGTGTTAGAAATCTTGCCACTTGCAATGGAGAATAATTAATGGCACCATACTGGACCACACAGCAGCAAATGAGTTGGTAAAAGAAGTAGTTGCTAAAGCCCTTTGACAACTATCCAAGGGGATATCGCCATATGTTGAAGCATGGCAGAGTCTATAGTGCCAGTAATTAGCTTGGCAGTCTTTTTAGAGAAAGGTTCAAAAGTAGTTTAGTATTATTTATTGTAATTGACATTACTATTTACCTAATTACATGTTTAATTATTTGGATGGATGCTAATTATGATTGGAATCAAAATATAATTAAAAGGTTAAATGGAAGAAGAATAAAATGGTTTAGTATAGTATCGTCCCATATTGGTAAATTGAGAAAGGGGAGACTTGCTTGTAAGTATAAATCAAGTAGAGGGTTGAAGGGTTGTTTCAACTCTTCACTTGTCCCATATTACTTTTATAAACTAGTGTGGACTAGTTTATATTGAACTCAAGTAAGTATGCTTGATAAAGTATTTTTTAAGGGATTCATATGAGTAGACCACACGTGCGCCGCTCGGCCCAACTTTAGATCTAGGTCGCGAGTGCAAGCATTAGGGCAAATGTCTCAATCTTAGTTGATTAAGTTGGTATTTGGCAAAGGGACGTGGAACACGTGGCATGATGCTAGTGGAAGTGTGATATGTGTGGGTGACGTGGAGAAATGCCATTGGATGGGATAACGTGTTAGAGGCCATTAACTTTCAACCTCTAACCCTAATCCAGCCTATAAATAGGCTGCCTCTGGCAGTCTTGAATACACACTGCATTTGCCAAAATTCTCTTACCACACACTATATTCATGCCTAAGTGTTTTGCCTACGTTCTTACTCTCTTTCTCAAAATTAATTCCATTCTTATTTTCTGATATTCTCCCCACAAATATTCTCTTTCCTAAAATTTTTGATATACGATTGTCTTATTTTGATTTGGTGATTGAGTACTATTCAAGATAAATAAGACAGAGTGCATCTAATCAATTTGGACTATCTTATCCTAAGAGGAGCAGCACTGTACCTGTTGCATTGGTGAGTCAAGGTGCTTGTTTTTTCAAGGCAAATAGAATTATGTGATTTGGTCATCTGATTGATTCTGTTAAGATATAGGGTCCTTAAGCTAAGTTTTCTATTTATATTTTGCATCTTGTTTAAATTATATTGATAGCATGCTTTACTGCTTTTTATGTCTTGATTGATATTTATCTAATTTTGGCTTTTTCTAGACTTGTATCTGATTAAATATATGCTTTTAGACTTGTATCTGATTAAATATATGCATAAATTCTATTTTGCCTTGAATATCTTGTATGTTTAATTCTGATCTTGCATGCTATATGTATAACTCTGATCATGCATGCTTTATTTAAATTTTAAATTGATAAAAATGCACGTATAGCCTTAATTGTGATTACCAGTTTCAATTTCTGATAATCTAACTTGTGATATTTAATTATTGCATTACATGTTAGTATATCCTGCGAACAATATTCTTGAGGAAACAAGTTATTTGTGTGTTATTTATCTGTGAAAATTTTGATTAAATATCCTGTCTAGGAGTCTCACTTGAAACCTGCTTAGAAATTTTGCTTTAGGATTTATTTCTTGAATTCTATCATGGCTTCAAATACTGGTGCTATTGGTGAAGTTGTGTTAGAAAAAATTAACCTTTTTGGACTCCCAAAAAAGTTCTTGGCTAGTTTTTTAAGTGTTGGCAACAACGTATGAAAATTTGGCTGACGATGAAAGGTCTTATTTCATTATTTCAGTTTACCATGCCAGAACCAACTAAAATCGATCCCAAGACTAAAGAAATAGGCGATTGGAAAATGAAGGATCAGATTATTTGAGGAGTGATTCTGTCAGCCTTATCTGACACACTTTTTGATGTATACTATTCTAATTCCTATTCAACTAAATCTTGATGGGATGAATTGGATAGGAAATACAATATTGAAAAGTAAAGGCTTAAAAAGTATTTGGTTTTCAAATTTTTGAAGTATCAGATGGTTGAGGGCAGGTCTATATTTGAACAGACACATGAATTAATCAATCTAGAGCATTCTTTAGCTAATGCTGAGATGAAACGCCCTGAGAAATTTATGGTGATGTCAATTGTCGATACATTATCCAAATCATGGGAAAATTTTAGCATGACTCTAAAGCATCAAAAAAGAAAATTAACTCTAGATGATTTGATGATTGCTATAAGTATAGAAGCAAAATGTAGAAATCAATCTCATAATGTTCCTATTGAATATCATCCTAAGGGAAATGTGAAAGTAGGAAAGAAAAAAGTTAACTTAAACTCGAACTCTAAAACCATCGATAAAGGAAAAGCCAAAATTAATAAGAAACTGAAGGCAAACAGGCCTTACTGGAATTGTGGACAAAAAGGGCATTGAGCTAAGGAGTGTCCCTCCAAGAAAGCCAAGGCTAAAGCCTAGTTTGTTGGACCAGTTGTCAACATAGTTGTTGGAGACACCAGCGAAGCTGGAGTTCCTGATGCATCCATTGACGAGTACATTTCTTTTAAACCTGAATTATTCTCTATATATGAACTATATGATTGGCTGATAGACATTGGTGCTAATGTGCCCATTTGTATTGATAAATTACTATTTGTGTCTTATCAGCCTGTTAGCAAAAAGACTATGACAATGGGGAAGTTAAGTGTAGCCAAAGTGTTTGGGATAGGATGTGTGGACTTAAAATTTTCTTCGGGGTGCATACTGTCTTTGCAAAAGGTGCATCATGTCCTAACAGTTCAAAGAAATATAATAAATGATTCTGTAATAGTTATGGAGGGTTATGAAATTTCTTTCAAGTCAAATAAAGTTGTAATTTTATATTACGAAACTTTTATTTGTAAAGGCTATTTTTTTATGGTTTGTTTAAATTGCAAGTTGAGAACATTATTGGTTCAAATAAAGTTGATGTTTCTAATGCTCCTATCATAAATGTAATTGAAAATTCTTCTATTTGGCATAATCGTTTATGATACTTAAATTTTAGTTTTGTCAAATGAATGATGAACTTAAATTTAATCTCTAAACATGAAATTGAAAGAGGTCATAAATGTCAAATTTGTATTGAAACTAAGCAAGTAAGAAAGCCTTACCATTTGGTTGAAAGGCAAACTGAAATTCTTGACTTAGTGCACACAGATATTTGTGAGTTCAATAAGGTCTTAACAAAAGACAATAAAAGATATTTTATCACCTTTATAGATGATAGTAGTAGGTATTGTTATGTTTATTTACTAAAACATAAAGATGAAGCACTAAAGAAGTTTATTACATTAAAAAATGAAGCCAAAACATAAACTGGTAGAAAACTTAAACGGTTAAGGTCAGATAGGGATGGAGAATATGGGTCCAACCCATTTCATGAATATTGCCAAAATTTTGGCATAGTTCATGAAGAAACTACCCCTTATTCTCCCGTTTCAAATGGGATAGCTGAGTGAAAGAATAGAACATTTATAGGCATGATTATCGGTCTATTTTTGAATTTTGGATTACCCAAGTATATGTGGGGGGAAGCTTTGAATATGGCTTGCCATATTTTGAATAGAGTTCCCCTAAAACATAAAGAAAGCACTTTATTTGAATTTTGAAAAGATAGGAAACCTAGTCTAAAGTACTTCCGAGTGTGGGGCTGTTTTGCAAAAGTATTAGTCCCTAAACACAAGAGAAAGAAGCTAGGTCTTAAGACTATTGATGCAGTCTTTCTAGGCTATGTGGAAACATCTTATGCTATGAAATTTGTGGTTATTAAATTAGAAATTTTGGGTATAGATGAGAACATTATAGTTGAATTTTGTGATGCTACATTTTTTGAGAACGTGTTTCCCATGAAGACTAGGATATCTCAAAATATTTCTTTAGATTCAACCTTTGAGTATGTATTAATTCTTGATCATGTGGAAAAGATGAAAATTATGGGGGGCAGCCCTAGTAGTAGTGACACAGTTGCAAAAGAACTGGATGGACTTAGACGGAGTAAAAAGGCTAGAATCACTAAGGACTTTGGAAGTGACTTTGTTACTTACAATGTCGAGGGTGATATTGTTATCTTCAAGGATACTATAGCTTCCCCTGAGGCTAAGCATTGGAAAGAAGCTATTAAGAGAGATGGATTCTATTATCTCGAATGGGACATAGGAATTAGTCGATCTCCCTCCGGGGTGTATACTATAGGAAGCAAGTGGATCTTAAAAAAAAAACTAAATCTGATAGGATTGTTAACAAGTTTAAAGCTAGGCTAGTTTCCAAAGGGTTTAAGCAAAATGAGAGAATAGATTACTTCGACACTTATTCCCCAGTAGATCATTTAACTACAATTCGAGTGCTTATATCATTAACTTTAATAAATAATTATCCTATTCACCAGATGGATGTGCAAATAGCCTTTTTGTATGGTAATTTTGAGGAAGAAATCTAAATGGATCAACCTAGGGGATATGTAGCTTTTGGAAATGATCGAAAAGTTTGCAAGCTTGTTAAATCACCTAATGGTTTGAAACAAGCACCTAAATAATGGCATGAAAATTTTAACAAAACTATATTGTCATTTGGCTTCATAGTAAATGATAATGACAAGTGTGTCTATTGCAAAGTTAAAGATGATAATTATATTATATTATGCCTGTATGTAGATGACATTCTAATAATTGGCTCTGACACTGAGAGTATTAATGAGACTAAGTGTTTCTTAAAGAAGAAGTTTGAAATGAAAGATATGGGTGTTGCAGATATGATTTTGGAACTTAAGTTAATTCATTCAATTGAGGGTATAACAATTTGTCAATCTCTCTATGTTGAGAAGATAATTGAGAAATATGGCTAGAAATAAAGCAGAATTGCAAAAACACCATATGATCTTTTAGTGGCACTCTTTAAGAATAAAATTGGTGTATCAGTGTCTCAATTGAGGTATTCTCAAATAATTGGTAGCTTGCAATATCTTGCAAATGGGTTAAGACCAAATATCTCATTTGCGATCTCTAAACTTACTAGATATAAAAGCTATCCCAATTGAACCCATTGGGAGGCTTTGGATAAGGTACTTTTGTGTCTAAAGGGCTCAGCTTCACTAGCCTTGCACTATAAAAGATTTCCTGCAGTGCTGGAAGGGTATAGTGATGTTAGCTGGATAACCAAAAACTCCAAAAGTAATGGGTGTATAGGGTATGTATTTTCCTTAGGTGGGGGCACTATCTCTTGGAAGTTTACTAAACAAGCTTTGGTAACTTGTTTCACTTTTGAGGTTGAGGTGTGCACTTTGGACACTATTGGGACAAAGATAGAATGGTTGTATAGGCTGATGATACAATTGGCTATGGTGACCAAACCTTTTTTGGGAATTGTTGTACATTGTGATAACCAAACCACAATTGCAAAGATTAGAAGTTCAAAGTTCAATCAAAAGACTAAAAGACACATCTAAGTCAGACTAAAGTCTATAAGGGAGTTAGTGTTCGAGAGGGTCAGAGAAATTAATTTTGTTGGATCTAAAGACAATATTGCTGACCCTTTAACAAAAGGACTTATTTGTCCTTAGTTTGTAAATTCAGGTTGGGGATGGGATTGAAAACCCATCAGTGATGTACCTATAGTGGCAACCTAACCTATCAAGTAGAGATCCCACAAGGTAGGTTCAATGTGGTATTAACAAACTGCTGTGTATATCGATTTGCACCTAAATTAAATTGATATTTTGTATCTGGTGTCTCTCTCCTGAAAGCCTGAAAGGTGCTAATTACTATTGCTATAGTAAGAATTTAACTCTGAATAGGGTCAAGTCATTAGGATGAGATGCTGATAATGCATCCCTAGAATATAGTCCTTTGGTTAGGACTAAAGGAATTGGGTTGTTCCTTGACAAACATTCATGATATAGGATCGGGACACATGGCTTTAATGTCTTAACGCTAAAGATCAGTACATAGCCTTTAGCTTGTTGTTATTGATGGATGCAATCACAATCACGAGTACAAATTCAAAGCTTACATCCATTTGTCTTGGTCGTAGTAAAAGTTGGATAGCTTAAAGAGAGGTTCAAACTAAAAGGTACCATTTCTGAAAGCAAGTTATGATGAATCTGAAAGGTATTATCTTTGGATTTCTGGGGGGATTGTTGTAATTAGCATTACTATTTACCTAATTACATATTTAATTATTTGGATGGATGCCAATTATGGTTGAAATTCAAAGATAATTAAATGGTTAAATGGAAGAAGAATAAAATGGTTAAGTATAATATTGTCTCACATTGGTAAATTGGGAAATAGGAGACTTGCTTGTGAAGTATAAATCAACTGGAGGAGTTAAAGGATTGTTCCAACCATTCACTTGTCGTGGGCATGGGTGTGGCTGTTAAGGCGAATGTCTTAGTCTCAGTCGCAGTTTTATCTTTTTGGACTAAATTTAGTTGAAATTTTAAAATTTCAAACGTTGCTTAACCATTGGCTTGATCGGATATGACTAACAAATAGATCAATTAAAAAGTTAATCTAATCGGATAAGGGCTAACTAAGTTAAGACCTGTTGGATTAACTTAATCTAATTTGATGAGGTTAAATTGCGTTAGAGATTAAGTTGGGATTTAGCAAAGGGACGTGGGACAAGTGGCATGATGCTGGTGGATGTGTGATGTGTGTGGGTGATGTGGCGGAATGCCATTGGATGGTATGATGTGTTAGAGGCCATTAACTTTCACCATTTAACCTTAATCTCACCTATGAATAGGCTGCCTCTAGTAGTCTTAAATACACACTGCATTCGCTAGAATTCTCTTACTACACACTGTATTCACGCCTTAGCATTCTGCCCACGTTCTTACTCTCTCTCTCAAAATTCCTTCCATTCTTATTTTATGATATTTTCCCCACAAATATTCCTTTTCCCAAAATTTCTGATATACAACTATCTTATTTTGATCCGACAACTGAGCACTATTTGAGATAAACGAGATAGAGTGCACTTGATCATTTTGAACCATCTCATTCTAGGAGAAGCAACGATGTACTTATTGCATTGGTAAGTTGGGGCACTTATTTCTTCAAGAGAAATAGAATTTTGTGATTTGGTTGTCTGATTGATTCTATTATGATATAGGGTCCTTAAGCTAAGTTTTCTATTTAAATTATGTATCTTGTTTAAATTATACTAATAGCATGCTTTATTGTTTTTTATGCCTTGGTTGATATTTATATAGTTTTGGCTTTTTCTGAACTTGTATTTGATTAAATATATGCATAAATTTTGTTTTTCCTTGAATATGTTGTATGTTTAATTCTGATCTCGCATGTTACATGTATAACTCTAATCACACATGCTTTATTTAAATTTTAAATTGATAAAAATGCATGTATTGCCTTAATTGTGACTATCTATTTTAATTCTTGATAATCTAACTTGCGATATTTAATTATTGCGTTGCATGTTGCTACATGTTGGTGTATCCTGTGAACAACATTATTCTGCCATGACATTGATGGAGGTCACAAAATTAGCAGAAAATGATGCTGACTTCAGAAGATTGGCATTGAAGTTCAATTATACAGCTGCCTGGAAAGGGATTGTTGACCAAATGTGTAGGATCATTCATGAGGAGGAAGGAAAAAGTCCAAAATTGTTTCTTCCTTGTATTGAGGCAATTGAAAATTTGGCAAGGACATTCAAGGCAATAGACACAATTAAAATGATTAGCCCATTAGTGAGGTTGTTGGAGGAGGGCCAAGAAGCAGAGGTTTCTAAGGAAACTTGTGTCTCCCTCACAAAGTTTGCTTGCTATGATCACAACCTATGCTTGGATAACTGTAAAGCGATTCTGGGTGTTAGAGGAGCCAAGAAACTAGTCATGCTTGTGTACTTTGGAGACCAGAGTGTGCAAAACCGGGCATTGATTCTCCTTTGCTACATTACTGTGAATGTGCTGGGATATGAGGAACTTACTAAACAAGAGGTGCTTCTTGTGTTGAAATGGGCATCAAAATAGCCCTTATTGATACAAGATGAAGATGGGAAGAAACTATTACTGAGGCAGTACATAGGTTGGAGCTCTATCAATCCTCAGGAACTAGGACATACATATAAGTTAGTTATGTTTGGTTTTATTTTGAATTTTTTGGGAAATATGTTTGGAGAATATAATGTATGTTTGATTTTGTTTTAAGAATTTGTTGGAGATTGTTTTAGATCAACATTATATATTTAATTTTATTTTGGGAGAAAATAAGTAGTAGTCTAGGCGTCAAATCATTACCTTTATGTTTCGTCAGTAAGGCACAAGGAGTAATTTTACATTATTTGTTTATGTATTATAGCTTAATTTTATATGTAATGATTATGTCTGGTTTGGAGAAATATAAAAAAAGAATATTTTGAAATGTTTTGAAATTATTTTAAGTGTTTTTCGAAAAAACAAAAAAGTTATATTTATTTTTAATTTCCTTAAAGAAAATATTTTGAAGAAATAAAACAAACATTGCCTAAACTAGTAAATGCCTGCAACAATTCTATCCCATGTTGATGAAGTCAATTACCATTCATGTGGAGCGTCTGCAAATTTTTGGAAGAAATAGAAGATGCTCTCACTATATTGGAGTTGAAGTGACGTTTGATCCATCCTTCAAGAAACACGGGCAAACTTACTTTTAGAATGGAAGATTTTTTCATTTAAAATAAGTTAAATTTATGTGAAAAAAGAAAGTGTGCACTTAAAAATTGCAGTGCAGAGCTTGATTGCATTTTTGAAAACCAGATTAGAAAACATTTCTTGGGAATATCTCAAAGCAAACATGTTTTCATGTTTAAACTTATTTAAAATAAGTTAAACTTATGTGAAAAAAGAAAGTGCGCGCTTAAAAATTGCTGTGTAGAGCTTGATTGTGTTTTTGAAAACGAGATTAGAAAACATTTCTTGAAAATAGCTCAAAGCAAACATATTTTCATTCAGGTGAAAAATGAAAATGTGTATGAGAAATGAACCGGAACTTAGCAAGTCACCAATGTGCTCCTTATATACATCTCTTTACATTGCTGACTGCATGCTATCCGAAGAATAGCCTAAAACATTTCAAGTATCCTCTCATGCGTGGAGAAATAAAATGCAGTCAGAGAGCCCAAATCCAATCATCAAATAGCTACAAGAAAGGAAAGAAATGGTAAGGAAGCTCCGCAAGGCAAAACATAATAAAATGTGCAGGAAGCAATCCTCAACTTTTAAGTGCATTGCTTTCAACTAAAAGTAATTTTTTTTCTCTTTTTACTTATTTCAGGTTTTTTTTTTAGTAGAGATCAATATTAACTGCTAATTTTCCTATATCGCATTTGATATAAGCCTATTATACAAAATCGATCCTTCCAATCTTTGCCAACCGAGATTGGCTTTGATTAGAGTGACAGGCCAAAGTTGAGGTGGCGTTGAGCCTATACTGAGCTGGCACTATTCATCCAATTAACACAAATTGACATTTATGGGTTGTGTGCAAATAATAATATCACCATGGAAATTAAAATAGAAAAGATCGGAATTGTGCTAACATCCCAAATTTAAAATTTGAGGACAATAATAGAATTTGACAAAATAATATCGAACAATCTATTGAATCAAATAAGGATGCAAGATTATGGATATTATAATATCAACCTCATTTTTTTTATTTTAAAAAGGTGTATTAATCTATTCAAAAAGCTCATAATCTTATCACACCAAAATTATGTATTATTAGCTATCACTCTTAGAAAATTACTAGTAAGAGTAAAAATACAATAAAAAAGACACTACAAAATACTCAAGAGGAATATCATTAGTAGCATATGCAAGTCAAAACAACCCCAAAAAACCACAAGTAAACTCAATACAATAACAAGATTTTTATGATTCTCACCCGCATCCTCCTTTTCATCTATTTTAGAGGAAAGATTACAACTAGCAAAAACTGAATGGAAGTCCATCTAAATATAGAAATGATGCAATTAAAAGTGAAATAGTGATCTTGAAGTAGGAATGGAAATAGGCCAAGCTATTTTTTAGGGCTCATGATTTAGTGGTCTTGCTTGATTTAATCTTTTTTCCTTGTACAAGAGTGTGACGTCCCAACTTTTAAAATTAAGTTTACACAATAATGAGAATTAAATTAATCAAATTTCAATCAATAAGCCAGAGGGTGAGAAAGTGAACATAAGTTAATATTAAATAGTGCCAGCGAATGTCTTAGGTAATTGTTGAAATTAAAGGGACTAAAAATTTATGAAATTTGATTTGATTGTAAGAAAGGCTGAAATCATAGGGTGCCAATGAGTAGTGACCAAATTTTTGCTGAATTTTAGAATTTGGGATAGAACTGATGTGGTTAAACTTTCGGAGGACCCAATTATAAGGTGGTCAGCAGCTTTGAGGCTGATTCAGAATTTAGGAAAATAGTCTATATGTAAGTTTCCACCCTGCTTTCCTTCAAATTCTCATAAGCTCACCCCTGCTCACCTAGCATCTTGACGCTAGTAAAACTACGCTTAATTGCGAAACCAACTCCAAAAACACCTTCCCCTCGTTGAGGCGAACAAAATCATACCAAATGCCTTCCAAAACAACCAAGGAATTAACGGAACAGTGGGTGGCGGTGACAAGGTAGTTTGTGCTGACGGGTTTGGTGATTCCGGATCTGGAAATTCGAAATTGATAGATGGATTTGGCGGGTTCATTGAGAGGAACATCTTGGTGGTCATGAATTTGATTTTCGATAGCCAGAGACGGAGAAATTGAGCAGGCAGAGGTACGGTGGAGGGTGGCGGCATTGAGGCTGTTTTGGGCAAATTGACCGGCAAGATGGTGTCGAAATGTAAAATTGGTTGAGGGGTTTTGATCAGCTCGTTGAGGCGAACGTGTTTGTTTGGTGGTTCTCATCTCCGGCGCCTTCTTGTATCTATTTCACGATTGGATTTGTGCTCTCTGACTTTATGCTTAACATTTCTTCGTTCTCAAACTGCTCGGTTGCAGGTAGCTGGCAGCTTCTTCAGGTGATCAACTATTAAGGAGACCCAGTTATTTCTGTGGACGCAATAAAAGTTGTTTCCAGTGAGAGTCGCCATTTAGAATCATTACCACCTAAAGTTCAGTTCATCTCCCCTCTTCAACGCCTCAATGTCACCCCACCTAGAGCAGATACTCCTACTGAGGCTAAAGTTAAGCTCGGAGAATTCCCTTGGAAAAGCAAATATATATCTCCTGAGTCTGCCATCAACTTGATAAGACGCGAGAAAAATCGAGAACATGCATTAGAAATATTCAATGAAGTATCAAGGCAAAAGGGTTTTCATCATAACAACTCTACTTATGCTGTAATTCTCCATGAGCTTGCTGAGTGCAAGAAATATCAATCTCTTGGTGCTGTTCTTCACCAGATGACCTATGAGACCTGCAAATTCCATGAAGGTATATTCCTTAATCTCATGAAGCATATCTCAAATCATCCATGCATGACAGGGTGCTTGAAATGTTTTACGCCATTCTTCCAATGGTATGTTCAAAGCCCTCCCTCAAAGCCATTAGTACATGTCTTAATCTTCTGGTTGATGCAAATCAAATTGATTTGGCAAGGACCTTTCCCCTGAGTACTTGAAAGGACTTTCAGTTGGAGCCTAATGCATACATCTTCAACATTTTGGTCAAACATCATTGTAAGAAGGGAGATTTAGAAGCTGCCTTTGAAGTGGTGAAAGAGATGGAGAAGTCTAAGATGTCTTGCCTGAACTTGATCACCTACTCAACTATGATAGATGGCCTATGTGCAAATGGCCGGCTGGAAGAAGCAATTGATTTGTTTGAGGAAATGGTCTCAAAGCATCAGATAATGCCTGATGCCTTGACTTACAATCTTTTAATCAATGGATTTTGTCATAGAGGGAAAACTGACAGAGCCATGAAGATAATGGAATTTATGAAGAAAAACGGATGCAGTCCCAATCTATTCAATTACTGAGCCTTAATGAACGGGCTTTGTCAGGATGGAAGACTTGAGGAAGCCAGGAAATTTTTGATGAAATGAAAGCTGCGGGTTTGAGGCCTGATACTGTTATTTACACTACTTTAGTTAACTGCTTGTGTGTAGGGCTGGCAGAACTGATGATGCTATCGAGCTGCTTAAAGATATTAAAGATAAAGAATGCAGAGCGGATGAGGTAACTTTTAATGTGATTCTCGGGGGACTTTGCAGGGAAAATAGATATTATGAGGCTCTTAATATGCTTGAGAAATTGCCTAATGATGGTATTTATCTAAACAAGGCTAGTTATAGGATTGTGTTAAATTCTTTGTGCAAGGAAGGTGAACTGGAGAAAGCAGTGGAGTTGTTGGTTCTGATGCTGCATAGGGGTTTTGTGCCCCATATGGGCATGTCAAATGAGCTATTAGTTAGTCTCTGTAAGGCTGGAAAGGCAAATGATGCTGCTACATCTTTGCTTGGGTTGCTGGAGATGGGGTTTAAACCAGAACCTGATACCTGGAGTATGCTAATTGATTTGATTTGTAGAGAGAGAAAGCTATTGCCTGCATTTGAACTCCTTGATAAGCTATTTATGAAAGATTGGAGATTGCCATAATTTTTGTATTGGAAATTACAGTAGCCACACATTGGGAAGACGATCTGGCTGTGGACATTTGCAGAGGGCTCAAAAAAGACATAAGATCCCTCAAACATGTTACATAAGATCACTCAGGACAGACTCATTCAAATCTTCTGGCTTCTGACAGACATGCAGCTCTCACCCTTTTCCTCGGAACACTTTCAGGTTTCGCCACAATATAATGAGCTTTGGTGCTGATAGTTGGGTGCACGTCTGGCTCCCTCACTGTCAGGCACACATTATTGATTCAGGTTTGGCTTTCTTCTGACTAAAGTTTATGTTGGCTAAGATCAATATTGTTGCCACCTTAGGAACACTAAGCACCCACAAGAGAGTTGAATATTGTTTAGTTAATTTGCTCAATTTCAATAGCAGTCCGCAATGTAAAGCTCAGGCTTCTGAGGATCCAAAGTTTAAATACACATGTAATATTGAAATGGATGCCCTAATTTCCTTTTATCTTGTAGAAAGAGATATATGTGGAGCACATTGATAACTCGCTATGTTTGGATTCGTTTCTTCTACGCATTTCCAATTTTCCTACATGAAAACATGTTTGGTTTGAGATATTTTCAAGAAATGTGTTCTAATTTCATTTTGAAAAACACAGTCAAACTCTGCACTTCAATTTTAACCATGTAGCCAAAGCACATATTTTTTTTTCTTAATATATTTATGAAATTTAAACCTCATTTTAAATAGAAATTTTTATTTTTCCTTTGATTATTTCACACTTGCTAATAAATAAATTGAGTATATATTTTGTGAACTTAATTAATCTAACAAACTTTTCCTCTTCAATGCTATAAAACTCTGATCTGGCCTCATGTTCAAACCATTAATGTTTCCATTGCTGGTGGCAAGATTGCCAACACCATACGAGCTAGGCTTCCGCCGTGTCCCAAGAATGAAATGGCTAATAAGCAACTTGACAGTATTATTGTGCTGCTCAAAATGATGTTTGTATTTCTAGCCATGCGCTGTGAGCTCAAACAACGCCCACAACGCCGTAGGCTGCACTTCCATTGGACCTTCTCTTAGGATTCTAGCTAACATCGAACACGCACCATCTTCTCTCATGTCCAAAGCATTTTCGACTTCTTTCGCTGGCAACCCACTTAGCCTGGCAGCACTCTCCTGCACCTCCAGTTTTCCTTCCTTTAGTAACCTCAACAAGGGTCGAACCCCACCTTCCTTAACAAATGAACTTTTGACGGAGATCATTTGTCCTGCGCCAAAAGAACAAGCGAAGCTACAGCGCTGCATTGATTGTTGATTGTCGACCAAACCCGTGTAAATAATGGCGATGAGCCCCCATATAGTGCATAGGATTGGCTCATCGGCAGCGATGGGGGGACACCCAGGTAATCTAATTCATCTCGGAGGATCCAAGAAACGTTGTCTATGGAGTACTCGAGCTGTAGCGACATCTCGCTGAAGGCGGCAGCAGTAATATTTTTGAACACGTGCCTCACGCCGTGGCACTTCATGGCTAGAGTCAGCGCCTTGTCCAGAATGTCCTCCGTGTTGTTCACGATGCGGCAGGCTGGGCGCTCGTAGAGCTCGTCTCTCTCATGCTTCACCTGTCGTGGGAGACGGGAGAGCTTTTCGGCCTTGGAGTTGAGCTCCAAACATTCTTCCCTGAAGGAGGCGGCTTCCTCGGCCGCCTTAAACACCATCTGCCAAAATGATCGGCCTTATCACGTTGTCCTCCAACTTGATTGGCTTCGTAAAACTACACCCGTCTGCAAATTCATTAAATTCCCAGCATTTCAGAAATATATATATGAAAATGGAAATTGCCAAAGTTTAACAGAAAATAATGCTCAATCAAGTACTTCATACATATAGAGAGCCGAGAAAAAATAGGAATTAACATGCCAGCTGGCGAATCTGCATGGAGGGATTTGAATTTAAAATTATAGCCTGAATTGAAACGAGCTGAAATGGAGCTCCCGAAGCTGGTCTCCCTGGAGGGGGCAACCGCAATCTGTCACAGCTTCTCTCTATCCAGCGTGGCTTCAACCCGCCTCTCCCAGTTATCATACACACTTGTCATCCCTATGCTTCTTTCTACGACAATTGAAACAAAGCAGTAAAAGAAAAACCAACTCCTCTTTTCAATATCTTGGTGTCCTGATTTTCGGGCATTGAGGTTGGGGGACTTCTTTTTGCTAGACAGCTAGACAGCACAAGGAAGGAAAGGAAGCAAGAACGAAAGTGTATTTGTGAGTTTACTCATCTTTTTCTTATTTCCTCTAATTAAAGTTTCCTTAATTACTGTGCTTGCAAAAAATTCCCATTTCATTCTCTGGCCAAAAAAGGTGTGCTAATATGAACTGTGACGACTTCAACTATGAGTCTTTATTTATTGTTAAACAACAGATGTTTTTTATTTCTTTTACAAACATAACATACATAGTCCAGTGCAGTCCTACTATCAAAACTATAACTTCGAAAAACGTAACATGCATTTGAAGTTTGGACTTGAGAGGATTGAGTGCCTCCAAGCTCTAAAGATCCGATCCTCAACTTATAAGCTCCTTTTTTAAGCTTGAGAACAGGTAGAAAAGTCTCTAGCTCAAGATTAATCTCAAAGATAATGAAACAATACAAAAAGAGCTACATCTATCTCACCACTGCACGAACATATCTCATTAATTTGAGTGTATCTCAGATTCTTACAATTCCAAATTGTGTGAAATAAAAGCCAAATTTTATCTACATTCACAGAGGATACAAAATTTCAGCCTAATAGAACTAGCAAATTGTCTGAATCCTTGATAGAAGCAAGGATGCAAAACAGAGTCTATAAGTGAATCGTTGACCGTCACTTTTTCACTTCTTTTCCACATCTTTCTTCTTAATTTGAAGAAAATAAATGCCTTCAAGTCTGCAAATCTCCTATACGTATATGGTTCCTTCAAGTGCTTACCTTGAATCAAAGAACTCATAAAAAAAATATATACATATATATTAGAGATTTTTCTTTTAAGGATGTGATCCACGCACCCATTGCTTATTGCTACTCTCTATACTAATAAATTGAATATAATTTAGAACAATGATGAAGAATTATTTGAAGAAATCTACGGAGAATTGGTGGTTTGTAAGAGAAAGGGCAGAGAAGAGGAAATTTTACGTGGAGAGAGAGAGAATCTCATTCAACTATAGTTGATGAGGTAGAAAGTTGTATATAGTGAAAGGGTACCTTTTGGGGTAGATTCGATTAGAGAGGTCGAGTAATTCAACTTATATTATTATCAAGGTATGAGATTTGCAACAATCAACACATGTTAAACTAGTTGAGATACCCCTGACTAAGGCACTCCAATGCTTAAGTCAGTTTTGGTTAAGATAAGTTAATCGAATAGAGTATGGAAAGCTTATAGTGAATTTGGTATTACCTGAAGCGTGGTTGGTTGTGAGGTATTTATAGCCTTCTCTTGGTGCGTGATTTGTTAAAGGTGCCCCTATCGGGTGAAGTGGGCTTTAGTTCTTGTCGGGGGGTTAATGGTTATTTTAGATTTTAGTACTGTTTTAGGTGGTACAATCTCCTATTTTCTAGGGTGAACAGTACCTTTGGTAGGCGCCTCTCTGCCAAAGGTGGTGATAGGGTTGGTGGTCAAGTTGGTGGCAACAACTGTACCGATTGTTACACGTCATTAATGTGGAGGCATGCTATCTATCAGAATAATAAATGCGGCATGGATTTGAGTCTGCGCCGGAGAGAGCATTGAGGTTGACAACGGTCGACCAGGTTCACGGCGAAACATCTCCTCGAGCACGGTCGGTAACAGATTTCTTGACCAAATAGTTATTGTCGAATGAGTTTGCTCCAAAACTAATGTTGGGCTAAATGGGCTTGCTGGCCTATTAGGCTAACTGAGCCTGCTAGCCTATTGGGCTATCCCATATCATGAGTCCCCTCAACTCGCAGTCCTGATCGAGCTTGTCGACCAACAAGGGTAGGGAGTTAATAAGCAGCTATCACGGTTATCCATGTTTGACTAGGGTTTCGCAAAATCGACTAGGGTTTCACAAAATTGACCAGAGTTTTTGAATTATCGACTCAGGTTTGTGGAGATTCTACTGCATTTAATGCATTGGTTACTTCACAGAATATAAGCGTACGGAGGTAGGGTGTAATTATAACTGACACTTGGGTTTCCACGCACAAACACCTATAAATAATGGGGATATATGCCTTTCTTTACATTTTTGCTGAATCTATATCTGGTTGAATCCCTGCCTTTGAAGCTCTCCAACTTGTGTGTGCTTAGAGCTTGCAAGATATTTACTGTAGGTTACTCTGCTCGTTTGTTCTTTTCTATCTTTTATTTTATGAGAAAATGTCTACCAGCTTTGATAGTGAGGATACTAGGTCCGAGAGCGTGGCCTATCAGGGAGGGAATCAGATAGGAGTGCATCTAAAACGTCCCACGAGAGCAGGCCAAGTAGTTCTTCGAGTGATAGCTCGAGTTTGAGCAATTTCAGTAGCTCGAGCGATGTGAGAGCGGTTTTTGCGGGTGAGGTTGGCTCGGGTGGAGTTCCCGCAACCCGGGGTCGATTGTTTACCTCAGACCATTATACCAAAATAACATCTAAAATAACCCATGCCAACCTTATACAAATTAGGTCAATGTATCATATCCTTAAGGAGTACGAATTGTTAGTTCCACGGGTTTGGGGCAGAATGCATTGACCTCCCTAAGGGTGTATAATAGTGTTAGAGGAAGGGTTGAAATGCGGGCTTAGGTTTTCCTTCGCGCAAGCGATAGTCAACCTCCTAGTAGACCTGAAAGTGTACATAAACCAATTGCTACCAAACTGTTTCGCCACCTTGTATAGTTTTACCGTGCTGATGCACTTATATGATCAACCAGCCTCATTTGCTAACTTTTTAAATTTATTCCACCTACTTATGTCGTGGAAGTTGGGCAGTACCGAGGAGTTCGGTTTCTACTACTTGACTGCTCGACCTCGTGGAAAATTTTTAATATCCTTTACCTCATCTTATGGTCAAGAATGAAAAAAATATTTTTTCTATATCTGAGGGCCAGGGGTTCTTGCTGTTCCAAGGGATTAGTGGAGGGGGTTTATGGAGACGCCTCAGAACCAAACACTTAGCTAACCCAACACATTCATCAGGTATTTAGTTGGATTTGGGCATATGAAGGCCTTAATTCTGGTTGAGGAAAGGGGTTTAGTATTGGCTGGCTTGTTATCGACCTAAGTTGACCTACTTGAGGGCGATCAGTTAGGTAGGGATTCTCGTCGATCGTTGTGATTGTAGGTACTCTATCTCCCTGATCGACTATGATGTTTGCTTATATTGTCTGTGCATGCAGATCGAGAAGAAGTAATAGCCTGGAGCTGATTTGAATCCTAAGCCTGAGCTCTAAGAAATGAGGAGCGTCGCCGACCAGCTGCTACTCGATGAAAAAGAGGTCAAGTGGAACTAGTAGGTGCCACTCAATCAACGTCAGCTTCGAAGCCCACACAAATTGAACAGGTGGTGGAATCTCAGTCTACCCACCGGGAAGAGCTTGTCCCTAGGAGCCTCGCTAGACGGGACAAAAGGCAAATGGTTGAGCAGGGGGCTCGATTTTGAAGATCTTGATATCAAAACAGATATTTTATTTCAAGGAAAGTTGTGATTTCAACCATAAATTTAGGAGGGAATTATGCATCTAATTCAAAAACAAGCATCAAGCCCTTAAATCGCATTCCAAGGAAAAGAATAAGAGGATTTGATCTTTAATTGTGGAGATATTTCTAGAGATTGTAACTACTTTTATTTTAAACCAAATAGTAAATTTGTCCATATTTTTCTTGTTTTATAATTCTTTTTGTAGACTAGAAATTTGTGTAAACACTATGTATAATCTTAAATTTAAAATTGACAATTGTTAATACTCTACAATTTAGTCAGACTATATAAATCATCTTCAAAATTTAAAATTTTCAAATGAAGTATCCATTTTATGTTATTAGACAATAAGTTTTTCTTTATGAAATATTAAAAATATATTTTTTGTTATTTAAATACACAAGGTTAAATGAATATTATTAAAAATAAAATATTCGAATAATAAAATTTATTTTTATTGCATTGGGCATATAATGAGGAATTTATTTTCTTTTTTTATAAAAGACATTTCAATAGTGAGATAGCAAAATAATTTAAAAATCATGTCAAAATAATATTGGCAAACAAATACTTCATGATTCATTTAGATTTTTCTTTATTTATTTAAGTCCTTCATAATTCATCCATCGGGACACTAAAATTTTTTTGTTTTCTAGAAAATAGTTTCAAGCTCTTGAGAGAAATAATTAGACAGGGGTCAAGAATAAAGTAAATATATTTGTAATTGAAAATCTACAAAATATTAGAGTTGTGTACCAAATTTTTATTCAATATTTCTTTTACTTATTTATTTTTCAATTTTCAATTTTACTAAGGGGTACAATCGTAGAAATAAAAGTCTTTGTATAAGGGTTTAAATCCAATAAAATTAAGTAGGCTGCTTCGTCTTCTTTCCCGTCCTCCTCCTTTTTCTTCTCTCCTCTCTCTCCTTGTCTCTCACTCGTTCTCTCTCTTTTTCTTCTTCTCTTGTACAAGAGGTTAACTCGGTTGAGATTCATTCTTTTAAACAATCAATAATTTTCACGCCACACCTAACCCTAGCCAAGTCCAAGCCATATCGCAGTGTAGCCTTGACTACGTTACATTTCAGAAAAAAGAAAAGACATTTGCTGTTTAATCATGAATAAAAAAACCCATAGTTGCAGTTTTTACTTGTTCAGGTTAGTCCCCATTATTTGACCGGAGGATCGTGGGAATCTTTCAAAAGCGCAGTAATGAAGGAAAATTTAATTAGAGGAAATTATAAAAAGACGAGTAAACTCACAAATACACTTTCTTGCTTGCTTCCTTCCTTGTATCACTAATACCCCAGCTTCCTTCCTCTACCTTGTGCCGTCAAGTTGTCCAGCCAAAAAAAAAGGGAAACCAAGACATTGAAGGGAGCAGTTGGTTTTTCTTCTACTGCTTTGTTTCAGTTGTTGTAGAAAAAAGTATAGGGATGACGAGTGTGTATGATAATTGGGAGAGGCTGGTTAAAGCCACGCTGGATAGAGAGAAGCTGCGACAGATTGCGCTTGCCCCGTCCAGAGAGACCAGCTTCAGCAGCTCCATTTCAGATCTTTCCAATTCAAGCTATAATTTTGAGTTCAAATCTGTCCATGGTGATGCGCATGATACATATGTTATTTTTTCTCTTTCTTGGCTGTATGTATGAAGTATTTGATTGACGGATTGAGTACTATTTTCGGTTAAGATTTGGCAATTCCCATTTTCCTATATACTTCTGATTGGTGGGAATTTGAATTTGCAGACGGGAATGGGTATGGTTTTACGAAGCCAATCAAGTTGGGGGACCACGTGACAAGGCCGATCATTTTGGCTGACCAGGTGATTAAGGTGGCCGAGGATGTCGCCTCCTTCCAGGAAGAATGTTTGGAGCTCATGTCCAAGGCAGAGAAGCTCTCCCGTCTCCTACGACAGGTGGCTCGTGAGAGGGCAGTCTACGAGCCCCCCACGCGCCGCATCATGAACAACACGGGGCAAGTCCTAGAGAAGACGCTGACACTGGTGCTAAAATTCCGGGGCCACGGCATCGTGAAGCGCGTTTTCACCATCATCCCCGCTGCCGACTTCCGCAAGCTGTCGTCCCAGCTCGAAAGCTCCATTGAAGACGTGTCGTGGCTCCTCCGCGTCTCCGCCTCCGCCGATTATCGAGCTGGTGACTACCTCGGGTTACCCCCAATCGCCGCCGATGAGCCAATCCTCTGCCTCATATGGGAGCATATAGCCATTTTGTACACGGGTTCCGCTGATGATAGATCCGGTGCGGCCGCGTCGCTGGTGTCTTTGGCTCAAGACAACGACAGGTATGGAAAATTGATTATTGAGGAAGGTGGGGTTGGACTCCTATTGAAACTAGTGAAGGAAGGGAAATTAGAGGGACAAGAGAACGCCGCCAGAGCGATCGGATGGCTGGGCAAAAACCCAGAAAGTGTAGAACACATGATACACGCCGGAGTTTGCTCAGTGTTTGCTAATATCCTCAGAGAAGGTCCAATGAAGTTTCAGGCAGTGGTCGCGTGGGCAGTGTCTGAACTCGCCATCCATCACCCCAAATGCCAAGATCTCTTCGCCCAGCACAATGTTATTCGCCTTCTTATTTACCATCTAGCCTTCGAAGCTCTGCAGGAGCATAGCAAATATGCTGTTGTCAGTAAGGCCACATCTATGCACGCTGCAGTTGTGTTGGTTAGTAGTGACAAAGCCAGAGAAATGGAGCAACCTGCAACAAAGGCCTATATGAAGGCAATGGCCGCTAGAGCCCTTGGGTACCTCGCCAAGGGGAACTCTCCCATTTGCCGAAGCATCACAGAATCAAGAGCTTTATTGTGTTTCTCGGTCCTCTTGGAAAATGGCCCCGAAGAAGTTCAGTATAATTGTGCTATGGCTTTAACGGAGATCACAGCTGTAGCAGAAGAAGATGCTGAACTGAGAAGATCAGCATTCAAACCTAATTTGCCGGGCTGCAAAGCCGTGGTTGATCAACTGTTTAGAATCATCGATAAGGCAGATTCAGAAGAACTTCTTGTACAGTGTATTAAGGCTATTGGGAATTTGGCTAGGACTTTTAAGGCAACCGAGACAAGAATGATAAACCCTTTAGTGAAGTTGCTCGACGAAAGAGAAGCAGAAGTTTCTAGAGAAGCTTGTATCGCGCTAAGTAAGTTTGCTTGCTCAGAGAATTTTTTGTGTTTTGATCACTCTAAGGCGATTATTGGTGCTGGAGGAGCAAAGCATCTGGTTCAGCTGGTGTACTTTGGAGAGCAGATTGTGAAGAGTACTGCTTTGATTCTGTTGTGCTATATTGCTATGCATGTGCCGGATTCCTGTGCTGGAATGGGCTTCCAGAAAATCCTCTTTGTTCCAAGTTGAAGTTGTGGAGAAATGTTTGCAAAAGGCTATAAGGAAATTGGAGCTTTATCACTCCAGAGGATCTAGGGGATACCGTTGAATTGAATTAAATCAGTGTATGTGCAAGAACTGAATGTTCTTAAGATGAAGATTTGTCAGTCCTTTTTTCACTTTTTGTCATCTGTTGTCATTCATATGGAGTGTGTATAAGATTTGTTTGTGCCCGTGATTTTTTGGAAGAAGGAACCTCAAGAATTTGTTTTCATAGATTTGATTCTTGTTGTACAATACGGAAATATTGACTTCATTTTTGGGATTTTTGAACAAGTTTCAAGTTGAGGTGGTCTGAATTCGGTCTTGAATAGAAAATTGCTTTTATTCAGATGAATTGGGTTACAAATTACAGAATTTGATGATTCACAAGTCCTTGTATCAAATGAAAGCATACCCGCGTGTGAGCCCGCACACACTCACTTATATGCATGCGCACAATTTGAAGAGCGATCTTGACTTTGGCGAAATGGCAATGATGGTGAGCTCAACGCATAACATAATTTTCAAAAATTTTGGAGTGTTTGGGTTGGCGGATATAATTTTAATTTTAAAGATTTGAAAGGAATTACATGTAGTTAAATTAAATTTCAATAAAGAATATATAATACTTTTTCTTTATGTAATTTTAGTTTGAATATTTCAAGATAATTATATGTAATTAATTTAAGTTTCAAGAAAGATTTTAGAACTATCTCATTCTTTATGAATTAGTATGTGCCCAATGCAATGAACCAAAAATAATATTAATACTAAAATAATTTATTGTGTTGTAATAATATTTATTTTGCTTTATGTGATTGAAAAAGTGAGTTGTAGTTCTTTTTAATATTTTTAGAAAGAAAATATATTACTAATTTAATAAAACAATGTGAATATTTCTATTCAACATATTATGTTTGATGTTAATTTGTACTTAAATAAGTTATAGAATATCAAGAATTATTAATTTTAGATTTAAAAATTATACATAAATTTTCAAAATGATAAAGTTTTATAAAATAAATAAATGAATTAAGAAAATAAAAATGGAGCAGAACGTTTTCCCTAATACGCTCTTTAAATTAATATTTATATGTATATATACATATTTTAATATGATAGACAAACAAATGATTCTTTTAAAATATATATAGCTTTTTTTAATATGATTCATAATAATGTGGAAATTTTCATAACAGTTGAGATTTTTAAGATGTTTGTAAACAAAATACATATAATCCAAAATACATAATTTGTAAACAAACATTACGTAAGATATTTTATATTTAAAATTATTTTAATTTTAATTTAATGAAAGAATAATTTAATAAATTAATTTGATAATTAATGATTTAAAAATATTATTTATATATATCTCAACTTTCAAAAATGTATAAAATGTTAAGTCAAAATTATTGTGGTCGGACCTACTCAATCCGAAGGTCAAGTTAGCCCCCATTATTTGACCACAGGATCTTGGGAATTTTTCAAAAGGAGGTTAGGAAAGTAAAATTTAATTGGAGGAAACAAGGAAAAAGACGAGTAAACTCACAGTCCACAGATACACTTTCCTGCGTCTTTCCTTGTTCGCGCAAATACACCTTCTTGCTTCCTTCCTTCTACTGTAAAAGATGTCCAGCAAAAAAGGGTGCCCCAGCCCAAATAACCAAAAATCTGGTAACCGGATATTGAATAAAGATGTTGACAATGCTTCATTTTTCATGTTTATGTAATTTTGAGATTGTTTTGGTGTTTTAAGAGATATGAGAATGAGAAATGAAATTGTGATTGATTTTGAGATAAAATTTAATGATTATGGTGATGTAATTGATTAATGTAATGTGATGTGATGTAATGTGAGATTTGAATTTATGAAATTTGTATTTTTTATTTGTTTGAAATTGCGAATAATTGTATAAAAGATTTTAATAAAAGATAAGTTGAATAAATTTCATATTTTGATAATTTATTAAAAAATAAACAATCAAATATTTTCTAAATTGAGTAAAATTAAACACTAACTAAGAGAAATTTTTTGTAGATTTTCGTGAATTTAGTTTAATAAGTTTCAAATTAATCATATTAATTAGAAAATGATAAAAATAAATTATTCAAATTTGTGTTATTGAATTTCTTTATTTCGTTAAAATAATAAAAATTTATTTTCATCATAAAATATTTTTTAAAAAATATTTCACTATAAAAATATTTTTTATTTCCTGAATTTTATTTTCGATGTTCAAATTTATTTTCTTTTTTTTGTCAATTAGGATTCAAGATTTAAAAAATTTACAATAAGTCAATTACATTTAAAGTAGAAATTAAATTTCAAAAATTTTGATAATATGTCACCAACAAAAATATAAATTAAGAATAATTTTTTGTAAATTTAAAAAATTATATTTGTTTGAATGAATAATTTTTTTTAAGTTTCTTAAAGGGATATTAATTAATATAGTTACTTAAAACATAAATTATTGAATTTAGACATTAATTTAGTATGTAAAAATGTAAATTATTAAAAATGTAAAATTTGAGACAAATTGAGAGTGATACAAGAGATAGGCGACAGAATGGGCGAGAGAAGTGAGACAGGATACGACAGAGAGAGAAAAGTGACACAGGAAAGAGATAAAAGTTGGATGACAGAGAGAGAGAGAGGGTGGAATGGCTTCTCTTTTTTTAAAAAGTGATATGGCTTTGAGAATCAATCGCAGCTTCTCATTTTTTTCTGTTTTAGAGACACTGAATATTGAGATCTTCTCCACAAACAATCGCAGACTTGGTTTTTCCTCACTGTTTTTTCTCATTTGTTGTATAAAAAAGGAGGAGGTATGACAAGTATACATGACAACTGGGAGAGGCTGGTCCAAGCCACGCTGGATAGGGAGAAGCTGCGGGAGATTGCGCTTGCCTCCTCCAGAGAGACCAGCTTCAGCAGCTCCATTTCAGCTCGTTTCAATTCAGGCTATAATTTTAAATTCCAATCTGTCCATGGCGATGCGCCTGATGTGTATATTATTTTCTCTGTTTCTTGGATGTCTTTACATGAATGAAATGTTTGATTGAGTATTTCCGGTTATGATTTGGCAATTTCCATTTTCCTATATATTTCTGATTGGTGGGAATTCGATTAACTTGTGGATGGGTATAATTCTAGGAAGCCAATCAATTTGGCGGACCACGTGATAAGACCGATCAAGTTGGCAGACCAGGTGATTTGGGCGGCCGATGATGCCGCTTCCTTCAGGAGAGGATGCTTGGAGCTCAAGTCCAAAGCCGAAAAGCTATCCCATCGCCCACGACAGGTGCGTGAGAGAGACCAACTCTACGAGCGCCCAGCCTGCCTCATCATGAACAACACGGAGGACATTCTGGACAAGGCGCTGAATCTAGTCATGAAGTGCTGCGGCATGAAGCGCATGTTCACCAAGATTATGTCATCGCAGCTCGAATATTCCATAGGCAACGTCTCTTGGATCCTCCGGGACAAATTAGATTACCTGGGTGTCCCCCCATTGCTGCCGATGAGCCAATTCTCTGCACTGTATGGGAGCTCATCGCCATTATTTGCACGGGTTCGGCCAACGATCAGTGCAACGCTGTGGCTTCACTTATTCTTTTGGCTCAAGACAGTGATCTCCATCGAAAGTCCATTGTTGAGGAAGGTGGAGTTAGGCCCTTGTTGAATTTTTTTTTTCTTTTTCTTTTTTTTTTCCTTTCTAGGCCCTTGTTGAAGTTGCTAAAGGAAGGAATACCGGAGGGACAGGAGAGTACTGCCAGGCTATTCGGATTGCTAGGGAAGGATGTTGACAATGTTTTGTACATGAGAGAAGCTGATGTTGGCTAGAATCCTCATAGAAGGTCCAATGGAGGTGCAGCCAACGGTGTTGTGGGCGTTGTCTGAGCTTACAGCGCATGGCAACATAGACGAGCGTCATTTTGGGCCGCATAAAAATACTGTCAAGTTGCTTATTAGCCACCTCATTCTTGGGACATGGCGGGAGCCTGGCTCGCATGGTGTTAGCAATCTAGCCACCAGTAATGGAGAAAATAGCACCATGGAGCTGGACCGTGCAGCAGATGACGAGTCGGTGAAGGAAATAGCTGCTAGAGCCCTTTGGCTACACGTCAAAGGGGATATCTCCATACGCCGAACTGTGGCAGAATTGGCGACACCATTAATCGGTTTGGGGGTCCTAATAGAAAAAGCTGGGTCCAAAATAGTTCAGTATTATTCTGCTATGACATTGGTGGAGGTTACAGCATTGGCATAAGAATATGCCAACTCCAGAATATATGAATTATAGTTGAACTATTCATCTGTCTGAAAACCAATCGTTGAGCAATTGTGTAGGATCATTCATGAGGCGGCGGCCAAAAATCCAAAACTGCTCGTTCCTTGTGTCAAAACAATTGGAAATTTGGGGACGACATTCTGGATAACAGACACAATTAGAATTATAAGACCACTAATGAAGTTGCTCGAGGAGGACCAAGGAGCCGAGGTATCTAAGGAAACTTGTGTGGCCCTCACAAAGTTCGCTTGCCACGATCACTATCTATGCTTGGATCACTCTAAAGCAATCCTCGCTGAGGGAGAGGCCAGAAAACTAGTCGAACTTGTGTACTCTGGAGAGCAGAGCGTGCAAAGCCGGGCATTGATTCTCCCTTGCTACATTGCTGTGAATGTGCCGAAGAGTGAGGAACCTGCTAAACAAGAGGTGCTGCTTGTGTTGGAATGGGCATCAAAACGGCCCTTATTGATACAATTAGATAAAGATGTGAAGAAACTGTTACTTGAGGCAAGAGGAATTAATTAGGAGATACATATAAGTTGAGGTAGTGTTTGATTTTATTTTGAATGCTATGATAAATATGTTCGAAGAATATAATGTATGTTTTATTTTGTTTTAGGAAAATGTTGGAAACTATTTTGGATTACAATGATATAATTGATATTATTTTGGGAGAAAATAAGTTATGCTATAGGTGTCAAATCATTTCCTTTTTGTTTCATCAGTAAGGCAATAGGTGTAATTTTACATTATTTATTTATATATGCAAAGCTTAACTTTACATGTAATGGTTCTATTTGTTTTGGAGAAATATGAAAAAAGAATATGTTCAAATATCTTGAGATTATTTTGAGTGTCTTTTGGAAAAATAAAAAAGTGATATTTATTTTTATTTTCCTTAAACAAAATATTTTGAAGAAATAAAACAAATATTGCCTAAACTAGTAAACGCCTGCAACAATTCTATCCCGTGTTGATGAAGTCAGTTACCATTCATGTGGAGTGTATATGCAGAATCAGTTAATATCTGCAATTTTTTGAAAGAAACATCTGTCTGGCTTAATAGAAGATGCTCTCACCATTTGTATTATATGTTGAGGTTACATTTGATCCATCTTTTAGAACGTAAACGAGGGCGAACTTACCTTAGATTGAAAGATTTTTTATTTAAAATGAGTTTAAACTTATGTGGAAAAAAACAATGTGCGCTTAAAAATTGCAGTGTAGAGCTTGATTGCGTTTTTGAAAATTAGAATAGAAGACATTTCTTGGGAATATCTCAAAGCAAACATGTTTTCGTTCAGGGGAAAAATGAAAATGTGTAGGAGAAATGAATGGGAACATTGCAAGTCACCAATGTGCTCCTTCTATACATCTCTTTACATGGCTGACTGCATGCTATCCGAAGTATAGCGTAAAACATTTCAAGCACCCTCTCATGCATGGAGAAATAAAATCCAGTTAAAGAGCACAAATCCAATCATCAAATAGATACAAGAAAGGAAAGGAATGATAAGGAAGCTTCATGAGGTAAAACAATAAAATGTGCAGGAACCAATCCTCAACAAGTATATTGCTTTCAACTAGAATTGATTTTTTCTCCTTTTTACTTATTTTTAAAAAAAATTTAAACTGCAGAAATCTATATGAACTGCTGATTTTCCCAAGCCGCTTTTGATATAACCTGTTGTGCAAAATTAGTCCTTCCAATCCTTGACAATAGCATGCTTAATTGGTACAAGAGATTAGGATGCCAAGCCAAAGTTGAGATTGGCTTTCACCGCCGTAGACGTATTAAATTTGTTTAGCTGGAGAGCGATACATATAAAATAATTTGTTAGTTATTAATTCAAAAATTTTTATTTATCTTAAAATTTATTAAATGTAATTCTAAAAAATAAATATTTAATTTTGATTAATATTTTAGTATTTATTTTATATTCAAATCAAATATTCATAATTGTTAAAGATGAAATATCTATGTCTATAGACCAATTAAGTCAAAGATATTTGATATTATCTCTTAATATATGATATTATCTTATCAAAGAGATAACCATCAAAGAAGTTCAAACTAA
>JACGDI010005844.1:342610-353903 GCA_014898725.1 Jacaranda copaia
GTTATCAAAAATTTCCTACGAGGTCGAGCTGTAAGATAATAAAAATCAGACTCTTCACTACTACACGACTTTCGAAACATCGGGAGATGGAAAAAGTTGGAAAAATTGGCAAATCTAGCCTGCTGGACGAGTACATACATCAGCACGGTAAAACTATACAGCATTGCGAAACAATTAGGTAAGAGCTGGGTAATACAAACCCTCAAACCTACGAGGAGGTCAATTATTGGTTGTGCTAGGGGAAACCTCAGACCACACTTCAGTCCCTCATCGAACACAGTTATGTACCCCCAAGGAGGTCGATGCATCCTACCCTGGGACCCTAGGGCAACCATCTCAAACTATTCAAAATTTCACTACGTACTTACTCTATATTCTCCGATCTACCAAAAATCTAACTTGAGCGTCGGAGTATCTTAGTCGGGGGTACCTCGGCTAGTTCACATGTGTTCTTGATTGCAGATCTCAAGTCTAATAACATTCAAATCCACCGGAGTTCCGGACCTACAAGCTTATAGCAGCATCAAAGAGATTCATGGTGCTCAAGGTGTTCTTCGCAAAGCTCATTATATATTGATGTTTGATTTGAGATTAAGGTTCAGAGTCTTTGAATTGGTTTTATTTTCTTCAAACCAAATTTAAGAAGATTCACGCACATTCAAGGCATTCTTTGGGGAGTTTATATATTTTTGGTATTTAATGTGAAGGTGCAAAGCCCTCGAATTATTTTTATTTTATTCAAATCAAATTTAAGGAAATCCAAGGCACTTAAGGTATTCTTTACAGAGTTCATTAAATTCAAAATCATATTTGTAAGGGAAGAATCAAAGGATTAGATTAGAGATAGAATTTACAATTGATAAGTTTTAATTTCATTATTTTGGTGGGACGATCTTTATCTCTCATTTCTTTCCTTCATTAAGACTGAAGTATCATGGCCGCCAATAAGATTGCAGCACTAAAAATTACTCCCTCAAATTTCTCAACTACTAGAATAAAAAGGTTGGCATCATCACAAGAAGTATGTTTAAGAAGTTACAATTATTTTTGGAGATGGCTCTTTCACTTGCCGTGAAAAAGGTGTTGCCGCATTTTATTGATATGAATAAAGATGGTGGACACTAAAAGAAAGAATCGGTATCATCTATTCTCCACTCAACATTGAATTCCTTGAGCATGGTGATGGTGATGGTGACAATTGCTACAACCTTGGAGGAATAAATTGTAAATTTGACGAGAGCCATTGAAGGACTCACGAAGCATATCCTAGAGTAAGGCTTTTAAATCTCCAAATTGATGAACAAAATGGACAATCTTGATGCTAGTTGCATGGTAGAGAAGCAAATTGAGGCTCAAGATGAAAAGGAAACATCCACAAGGGGACAATCATATAAAAATGAAGAGATTGTAACAAAAGAATTAGAAGTTTCCACAGGATTAATTCACATTGACCTACTACAGGAATTTATCATAAAGACTATCAAAGACAAGCTTGATGGAAGTTCTAAGTCTTTTATGACTTAATACAAGCTATATACTCAAAAGATTGATAACTTGAAAATGCCGATTAGATACTAACCCCTAAAAGTTTAGCAATTTGATGGCAAAGATAACCCAAAGCAGCATGTATGTAGCTAATTTCATTGAGACTTATAATAATGTTGGGACATAGAGATTATTTGGTCAAGCAATTTGTTTGATCATTAAAGGGCAATGCTTTTGAGTGGTATGTTGACTTAGAGGCAGGTTCTATCGATAATTAAGGGCAGGTTCTATCGATAATTAAGGGCAATTAGAACAAGAGTTCCTCAATCTTTTCTACAGCACTCGAAGGATAATTAACATGATAGAACTCACCAACTCTCACCAGTGGAAAGAAGAATCTATCATTGACTACATCAATCACTGGAGAAATCAGAGTCTTAATTACAAAGATCAATATCAAAGGCCTCAGTCCAATGTGCATCCAAGGAATGCATTGAATCTTTAGTACATACTTCAAGAAATTAAACAAAAAACTTTTGTAGATTTGGCAACTCGTACGCATAATATTGAAATGAGCATGAATTTTGATGAGCGAGAAGACTCTAGTAATACTGATGATGATAAAGATGTTGTGGCAATTAATTTTCATCTTCAAATCACGAATGCTTCTTGATAAGTGTCTAAATTGTCAATAATATTATCAGATAAAGGTAGAAACTATCTAAAATTCTCAAGTTCCCAAGTATCTAAATTCAAATTTCCAAGTTTACAAGTCTTCAAATCAATAGATCAAGTCTCCAAATCTATGACTCAAGCCTCTGAGTCTTCAAGTCAAAGGCTCAAATCTCTAAGTTTTCAATTTCAAGGCTCAAATTTTTAAGTCTCTAAATCTAAGATTCAAATCTTTAAGTCTTTAAGTCTAAAGCACAAGCCTTCAAATTCCAACTGTTAGTAATGCTCCAAATATGAGCATAAACTATTTAAAATTCTCAAGCTAAAGTTTTCTTATGTGCTCTTTGATAAGAACTTAAACTATCAATAAGGCTCCTAGATATGTGTATAAACTATCTAAATATTCAAAGTCTCCCCATGAGCTCCTTGATATGAGTTTAAACTTTCAATAAGGCTTTTAAGTATGAGCATAAACTATCTAAATATTCAAATTCTTCCTATGTACTTGATAAAAGTGTAAACTATCTATTAAGTCAAACTCAAGTAAACTCCTTGATATGAGTATAAGTTGACAATCAAATTCAAGTGAACTCCTTGACACGAGTATAAAATATTTATTCAAATTAAATATGCTTCTTGATGCATGAGCCTAAATTTCATGTTACTGCTAGTTCACATGAGTATAAACTATGCACGGCACCCCCTTCAAAAGGATATTTACTTTGAATTATAGTATTAACTTGATCTTTTTATTGGACACTATAGCTTAAGGAACGCTTGGAGGATTTCTCATCATAGACATTTTTGAAAAAATGGAGAGAAAAAGAAAAAAGTTTCAAATACTTCAAGTCTTGCCTCTTTCTTGGACAATTAGCATATCTTTTGCTAAGCTTTGAAATGAGGGCATTTGTAGATATATTAATTTTGTTCAATTAGAAAGTGACACATATAAAATAATATTCTAGTTATTAATTCAAAATTTTATATTTATCTTGAAATTTATTAAATACAACTCCAAAAGATAAATAGTTAATTTTAATTAATACTCTAATATTTATTTTATACTTAAATCAAATATTGATAAGTGTCAAAGATGAAGTGTTTATGTCTATGGACCAATTAAATTAAAGATATTTGATATTATCTCTTGATATCAGATATTATTTCTTGATATTTGATATTACCTTCTTAAATAGATAACTATCAAAGAAGTTCAAGTCAATTTGATAGTCACCCATCAAGCTTCTAAATAAAGGGGGTGATCAAAACACATTCAACACATAACACAAATTCCCGCAAGTGAGATGAGCTTTGAAGGAGTCCAACAATTCTCTCAATCAAATTTAAGAAGATCCACAGCGTTCAAGGCGATCTTTGTGAAGCTCATTATATATTGGCATTTGATTCGAGATTAAGGTTCGAAGTCCTCGAACTAGTGCTATTTTCTTCAAATCAAATTTAAGGAGATCCACATATGTTCAAGGTATTCATTGCAGAATCTATATATTTTTGACGTTTGATTCAAAGGTGCAGAGCTCTTAAATTGGCGTTATTTTATTCAAATCAAATTCAAGAAGATCCAAAGCGTTCTTTGTGGAGCTTATTAAATTCAGTATTATATTTGGAAGGGAAGAATTAGAGGATTAGATTAGAGATTGAATCTACAATTGATAAGTTTCAATTTCATTTTAAGGTTTGATTCGATATTAATGTTCGGAGTCCTCGAAGTGGTGCTATTTTTTTCAAATCAAATTCAATGAGATCCACATGTGTTCAAGGCATTCTTTGTAGAACTTACATATTCTTGGCGTTTGATTCGAAGGTACAGAGCCCTTGAATTGGCGTTATTTTATTCACATTAAATTCAAGAAAATCCAAAGCGTTCTTTGCAGATCTCATTAAATTCAATATTATATTTGGAAGAGAAGAATTAGATGATTAGGTTAGAAGTTGAATTAACAATTGATAAGTTTCAATTTCATTTTACTTGCACGATTTTTTTTATTTTATAATTTAAATTTTGCAGACAAAAAAATTTGTTTTTACAAGCCTATACCAAACTCGCACTATGCATCCAATTAGCACCTATTGACATCTTTGAGCTTGGTAAAAATTATAATATCACCATTTAGATTAAAATAGAGAAGGACGGAATTGTACTAACATCCAAAATTTTAAACTTAAAAATTTGAAGACAAAACCAGAATTTGATAAAATAATGTTGAGCGATGTATTAAATCAAATAAGAATGCAAAATTATGTGTATTATAATATCTATCTCATTTTTCTTATTTCAAACAGATACATTAAATTTACTCAAAAAGCTCATAATCTTATCATGCCAAAATTATGTGTGATTAGCTATTGCTCATATTAAACAATTCTTAAAAACTACTAGTGCGAGTAAAAATACAATCACAAAGACGCACTGCAAAATAATCAAAAGTAATATCATTACTAACGTATGCAAATCAAAACAGGCCAAAAAACCTCAAGTAACTCAATAAAATAACCAAATTTTTATGTTCTAACCTATATCCTCCGTTTACCCAATATTCGAGAAAAGATAACGACTAGCAAGCAAACATTGAATGGCAGTCCATCTAAATAACAAAAATTATGCATTAAAAGTGGAACAGTGACCTTGAAGTATGGAAACATAAGGGCATCTCCAACCCATGTCTATTTGGGTTGTTATTTTTCAAATTAGAATTACGAATAGTACTTGAGTTGCTCCAATTCAAGTGCAATTTTGGTTTCAAATTTAGAACCGTTGGTCAATGTTCCAAATTTTACTTTATTTTTTTTATCCTTTTCTTTTATTTAACTTTTTTTAACTAATATAAAGAATTTCAAAAATTATATAAATTTATCTATTCATTTACAAGTAAGTTTTAATTTTTATGTATTTATATATAAAATTACATTTTTATTTCATGTATTTCAAAAAAAATTATTTCATATGTTTCAAAAATTTTAGGTGTAAAATTATATATATTTTATTTATTGGTGATTGTGGAAATTTTTCATTTTTTAATTATTATTTTTTTCCTTTTTTTCAATTATTAATTTTTTTTCTCTTTTAAATATTTTTTTAAAAATTGAAATTAATTAATAAATAATAAAAATATAAATATAAATAAGTAAAATAAAATAATCTAAATATATTAAAATAATATTTATGTACTTTAAAATAATATAAAAAGCAGAATTTTGGGTTGAGGAAGGAAAATGCTATTTGAATTATTATTTTCGTTGATGTGATCAAAAAATGAAACCCTAAGGTAGTGTTTGGTTTTATTTCCACAACCCCTTTTCACAAATTCTACTATTTTAGAAATAAAAATCATCACTCTTTAATTATTTTCACCAAACATTATTTTTATTTTCATTTTCAAAAAATATTTTTCAATAATCTATATATCTTCTCCCAATAACTTATATATCTTCTCTCTCTCACTCTCTCTACCTACAACCTATTAAAACTAATATAATTATTACATTTCCAAACATTTTATCCAAATATATTTTTATTTTTATATTACATCACATAACTAATTTCCATTAATTTAATGCTGAAAATTAAAAATGAAAATGAAAATAAAAATAAAACCCAACACTCCCTAAATGAATCCGGGGTCCGAGATGGTCTAACCATTACTTCGAGAAGCCACTGCTGATGGAATACGGCTCCCAACTTTTAAAATTAAGTTTAGACGATAATGAGAATTAAATTAATCAAATTTCAATCAATAAATTAGAGGGTGAGAAAGACAGGCATGGCAATTTAGGTTGATCGGATGGGTTTGATTTGGGTTAAAGTATGAATATAATATTAATTTTCTTAACTCTAACCCAACTCAACTTGATGACAACTTAAAAATGTCCGATCCTAATCCAATCTTAATTGTATCAAGTTATGTTCGGGTCTACTTGATTTTTATTATGTCAACTCGTCAACTCAAATCCATCCAATTTAATCTGCCAGTCTAATTTAAAATAATTATTTCAAATATTTGTTTTAAATTTTATAATTTTTTGGCATTTTTATTTCTTAATTTTATCTATACTTAATTATTAATAAATTAAAATAAGAGTAGAGAATTCTCATTCTAAATTTTTTTTAACTGAACCACATAATATATGGATTTTAAGACTTTTTGTTTCTTTCATTTTGTAGTAACTATAAGCATTATAAAAATATTGAAATCATAAAGTAACTTATTTTTAAAAATAGCATACTTTTTCAAGTTCTATTTATCTACTTTCTTTAATTTTTATATCTTTTGTATTAATCAAATTGTCTTATTTAACTTCTTAAAATAACATTATTTGTTTACTTTATATTGATTCAATTAAGCAGCACATAAATTAATAAAAATGTATTACCAAACAAATAAGTGGACAAGTATTTTAATTGGATATATAATTTATCATAAAAACTTGCTCGAATCTTTTAAATTTTTCATAACCCTTTAATAAAAAGAATCCCTATCCATTTATATATGTAAAATCTTGCATTGCATAAGGCCCAAGAAAATTTAGAAGACAATTCAATAGTTGAAGCAGTATTTTGTTAACTCTTTGCGAAATAATTTTTATGTCCGCTTGGATACCAAAAAATAACTATTAAAATTCTAATAATCTAATCTATAAGTTTTTGAAAATAAATAACACCTAAAAATAACAAAGTAGAAAGTTTTGGTATTGCTAAAGCTCAAATTTTCAAATTTTATTTTGTTATTTTATATGTTTACTCTTAAAAATTTAAATTTTATTTATTTAATTTGAGTTGAGTCGAGTTGGTTTGGGTGAGTTTGGGTTGTCATATGGCCCAAAATTAAATTTTGGATTGTTTGTGTAACTTGAAATTCAACCCAACTCATTTTTTTCAAGTTCTTATCGTGTTGATCTTATTAGACTTGAACCCAAAATTGGTTGACTCAAATTCAATTTTTTCATGTCAAACTTGTGTCGAATTATCGTGTCGTATTGAAAATTGACACCCTGGATAAAAGTGAACTTAAGTTAATATTAAATAGTGTTAGTGGATGACTTAAGGTAATTGTTGAAATTAAAGGGACTAAAAATTTATGAAATGAGATTGGATTGTAAGAAGCTGAAATCCTGGGCGGCCAATGTCTAGTGATCAAATTTTTAGGTACTGAATTTTAGAATTTGTGATAGAATTGATGTGGTTGAACTTTCGGAGGACCCAACTATGAAGTGGTTAGAAGCATTGAGGCTGATTCAGAATTTAGGAAAACAGCCTATATAAAAAATTTCCACTCAGCTTTCCTTCAAATTCTCACAAGCTCTCCCCAGTCCCCACCTCATCGTAGCATCTTGATGCCTGTAAAACGGCGCTAAATCACGAAACCAACTCCAAAAACACCTTCCCCTCGCAAAGGGCGAACAAAACCATATCAAATACCTTCCAAAACAACCGAGGAATTGGCGGAAAAGTGGACGGCGGTGACAAGTTGGTCGGTCGTGGCGGGTTTGGTGATTCTGGCGGTGGATATGCAAAAGTGATACAGGTGTTTTGACGGGTTCGTTGAGAGGAACTTCTTGGTGGTCTTTAATTTGATTTTCGACCGCCACTGACGGAGAAATTGAGCCGACGGTGGTACAGTGGAGGGTGGCGGCGCTGTGGCTGTTTTGCCAAATTGACTGGCAAGACGGCGTCGAAACTTAAAATTGGTTGAGGGGTTTTGATCATCTTCTAGAGGTGAACGTCTTGGTGGTGGCTGTTCTCATCTCCAGCACCTTCTTGTATCTATTTCAGAATTAGATTTGTGCTCTCTGACTTTATGCTTAACATTTCTTTGTTCCCAAACTGCTCGGTTGCAAGTAGTTGGCAGCTTCTTCAGGTGATCAACTTTTTGGGAGATCCAGTTATTTCTGTGGATACAATGAAAGCTGTTTCCAGTAAGAGTCGCCACTTATTATCTGTAGAATCAGTATCATCTACAGTTCAGTTCATCTCCCCTCTTCAACACGTTAATGTCATCCCACCTACAGCAGATACTCCTACTGAAACTACATCTAAGCTCAGAGACTTCCCTCCGAAAAGCAAATATATTTCTCATGAGTCTGCCATCAACTTGATAAGACGTGAGAAAAATCCAGAACATGCATTAGAAATATTCAATCAAGTATCAAAGCAAAAGGGTTTTCATCATAACAACTCTATTTATGCTGTGATTCTCCATAAGCTTGCTCAATGTAAGAAATATCAATCTCTTGATGCTGTTCTTCACCAGATGACCTATGAGACCTGCAAATTCCATGAAGGTATATTCCTTAATCTCATGAAGCATTTCTCAAAATCATCCATGCATGACAGAGTGCTTGAAATGTTTTACGCCATTCTTCCGATGGTACGTTCAAAGCCCTCCCTCAAAGCCATTAGTACATGTCTTAATCTTCTGGTTGATGCAAATCAAATTGATTTGGCAAGGACCTTTCTCCTGAGTACTCGAAAGGACTTCCAGTTGGAGCCCAATGCTTGCATCTTCAACATTTTGGTCAAACATCATTGTAAGAAAGGAGATCTGGAAGCAGCTTTTGAAGTGGTGAAAGAGATGGAGAAGTCTAAAGTGTCTCGCCCGAACTTGATCACCTACTCAACTATGATAGATGGCCTATGTGCAAATGGCCGGCTAGAAGAAGCAATTGATCTGTTTGAGGAAATGGTCTCAAAGCATCAGATAGTGCCTGATGCCTTGACTTACAATCTTTTAATCAATGGATTTTGTCGTAGAGGGAAAACTGATCAAGCCAGGAAGATAATGGAATTTATGAAGAAAAATGGATGCAATCCCAATGTATTCAATTACTCAGCCTTAATGAATGGGCTTTGTCAGGATGTAAGATTTGAGGAAGCCAAGGAAATTTTTGACAAAATGAAAGCTGCTGGTTTGAGGCCTGATACTGTTATTTACACTACTTTAATTAACTGCTTGTGTAGGGTTGGCAGAACCGATGATGCTGTTGAGCTGCTTAAAGATATGAAAGATAAAGAATGCAGGGCGGATGAGGTAACTTTTAATGTGATTCTCGGGGGACTTTGCAGGGAATATAGATTTTATGAGGCTCTTAATATGCTTGAGAAATTGCCTAATGATGGTGTTTATCTAAACAAGGCTAGTTATAGGATTGTGTTAAATTCTTTGTGCAAGGGAAGTGAACTGGAGAAGGCAGTGGACTTGTTGGTTCTGATGCTGCATAGGGGTTTTGTGCCCCACTTTGGCACGTCCAATGAGCTATTAGTTAGTCTTTGTAAGGCTGGAAAGGCAAATGATGCTGCTACATCATTGCTTGGGTTGTTGGAGATGGGGTTTAAACCAGAGCCTGATACCTGGAGTATGTTAATTGGTTTGATTTGTAGAGAAAGAAAGCTATTGCCTGCATTTAAACTTCTTGATAAGCTACTTATGAAAGATTTGAGATTGCCATAATTTTTGTATCGGAAATTACAGTAGCTACACATTGGGAAGAAGATCTGGCTATGGACATTTGCAGAGGGCTCAAAAAAGACGTAAGATCCCTCAAACATGTGACATAAGGTCCCTCAAGGCAGATTCGTTCAAAGCTTCTGGCTTGTGACAGACATGTAGCTCTCACCCTTTTCCTTGGAACACTTTCAGGTTTCACCACAAGATAATGAGCTTTGGCACTGATAGTTGGGTGCACATCCCGCTCCCTCACAGTCAGGCACATGTTCCTGGTTCAGATTTGGCTTTCTTCTGAAAGTTTATGTTGGCTAAGATCAATATTGTTGCTGCCTTAGGAACACTAACCACCCACAAGAGAGTTGAACACTGTTTAGTTAATTAGCTCAAGTTCAGTAAGAGTCAGCAATGTAAAGCACAGGCTTCTGAGAATCCAAAGTTCAATACACATGTAAAATTGAAATGGATGCCATAATTTCCTTTTATCTTATTAAAAGATATATATATGGAGCACATTGATAACTTGCCATGTTTGGATTCATTTCTGCTACACATTTTCATTTTTCCCTATATGAAAAACTTGTCTGGTTTGAGATATTCTAAAGAAATGTTCTCTGGTCTCATTTTGAAAAACACAGTCAAGCTCTACGTTTTCAATTTTAACCATGTCGCCAGAGCACTCTCTTTTTTATTTAAGAAATTTAAACTCATTTTAAATAGGAAGTGTTTATTTTTCCTTGATTATTTTACATTTGCAAATAAATAAATTGAGTATGTCCTCTGTAAGGTTAATTAATCTAACCAACTTTTCCTCTCTAACTTTAATAATTACCCCAATCCTGCTCTGAAAATGCTCCGCTGAAAAATCCAAACAGCTCATGGATATCATCCCACAAGATAATTTCAAGGCTAATTTATAAAAATAATGCTAGAAAAAACAACTATTATACAACTACCGCAATCCTGAGAGTTTTTGCAAAATTAATATAGCCACGTCTTTAACTATATTTTTTATTTTATTTTATCGCTGAAATTAAGAGTGTGGCTTGTAATTTAATTTGCTGACAAGAGGCCTGGCTGCTCACGCGTCTTGTGGGATTTTTTTTTTCATATGCAAGAAGCCATGCCTCTTGGTTTAATATTTTTTTTTTAAAAAATTTTGTGGGCTAAATTTGTATTTTGAAAGATATTTCAGCGACTTATGTCAGCCCTCATTAGGGCTGACATCAACCTTAATATTGTGTATCTTATATTTATTAAAAAATAATTTTTATTTATTTTAGAGTAATAAAAATTATATTATAAAAACTTAATTTAGAATATGTTATTTTATATTTAAAATTTGAATAATCAATTTTTTTAAAAATATTAAAAAGAGACCTAAATATTTAGTATAAATTTTTAAAATATTTTATAAATTTAATATTTGATAAAATTCAATTGATTGAGGCATATTTCTATAAATTACTATACTCTGTGCTTACTTTAATTGATGTAATATATTAAATTATGTAGGGATGCTTGTAATGTTAGAACCTTGGCCAAAATAGAAATGTGAAATCGTCGTAAATGATTTTATATTAATATATTAATCAAGAATTATCATACCTTCTAATCATTAAATGATTCTTGTTATTTCGAGGTAGGTTATTATTATGGCATGTAAAACTATCACATAA
>JACGDI010005844.1:353956-376888 GCA_014898725.1 Jacaranda copaia
TTTTTTTTTTTTTTTTCATCTTTTAGATTTGAACTCAAATAGGAGATGATCCATTTTTTGAGCATGGATACACATAGTTACTGAGAGAAAGAAATGTTCATTGTCAATGCCAATGTATCTCAGATGAAAATGATTAATATCATGTATCATTTTTATTAATTCTTAATTTTAAAGTTCAAATTTGCATTTCAACTACTTCTTTAGACAGAGCTGGAATATTGGCTTATAATGCTAGATATATTTGATTTTTATGCGTCTAATATGTAATACCCACTACTTAATTAAAGAACAATGTGTGGGATTTATTCTTTAAGCATGTAAGTGAAATGTAACAAAAATCACATCTGCCAGAAATTTTTGAAAATTTTGACCAATTTTATTATTCATGAAGTATGATGCAAAGGAAAAACATAAAAGAATAAGCCTAAATTACAAAGTTGGAAGAATCAAGTATGTTGGGCTTGGGCTTGACAGCGGGCTTGTTGTCTCGCACATGTTTGGAGCCAATTCATTTCATTTTAGATCTTAGTAGTGCGATCCCTTTCTGCAACATGTCTCTCTCTATAGGTTGGATTATGGACTAGTTCAAAATTAGGTTCATCATAGTAATCCTCGGCCCATATTGGCTTAAAGCTCCCTTGATATGTTGCCAAGTAATATTAAAGAATGTAATATAGCTTGACAAATGTTGCAGCATTTATCCTAAAATATTAGCATGCACTCATCACATGTGAGCATGGAATACTAAGTTCAGCCCATTTTTCATATGAGCACTCATGTCTCCTAAGTTTGACAACTTGCACATGATTTTCTTAACCTGTGTGCATTTGCGTTATGATTGAAATAGATTGTTAAGTGTAGTAAAACTTTTGAACAATGTGCTCAATAGAGTGGTGTTGCTAGTTGGAATATATATTATATGCATAATTAGCCTGCACTTGCTGCTTTTGCATTATATCATAAGCTTTGGTCATCTAATCAAGGAACAATTTGACACAATGAGAGAATGTTTGTTGTACAATTGCTATAATTAGTAGTCAACAAGTATCCTTCAATACCCCCATTGAAACATTTAGACATGTTCATAGTCAGAATACCGCAATACCATCCTCTATCATGATAGAATGTCCATTGAGTTTTATCAATATTTTGCAAATATGAATAGGCATTCTCATTAGTTTCTTTTATTTTTCCCATATGCTTATCAAATTTGCGAATCTAGACTGCAACGTCGACTTTCCAATATAAATTCTTCAATTGAACATTTTTGAAATGTTTATTCAAGTTGGAGCTGACATGCCTTAGACATAATCGATGCACTGTGTGGGGGGTGGGGGTTGAAATCAAGTATGCATTCAACAACAGATAAGAGGCCACAGTGTCCATCAGAAATTAGGTATATGCCTTTCATCCCTCTCACGATGTGTTTAGACAACATCTCCAGAAACCATTTTCAAGACAAAAAGGTTTCTTCATCGATAATTGCAAAAGCCAATGACAGAACTTGTTGATTTGCATCTATAGCTACTACAATCAACTTCTTGTGTCTATATTTCGTATATAGATAAGTTCGTCCACAATGATAATTTTGCGGCAATGTTTAAACCTATCAGTACACAGTTTGGAGGTACAAAACATATACTTCAACATTTTCTGCCTTGGTATGCTTGTTTGTTGATGTTCCCACTCAATAATGATACTTGGATTCCACTTTTGGAGAGTTCCCATATACTTGGGCAACATTTTTACTAAACTCTCCCATGTCCCTAAAAGGTGCTTCCTTGCACATTTCAATGCATTCCATAGCTTGGCATATGCGATTTCGTATCCATATTTATCCTTCACATTTAGCTGCACACTCTTTATCTTATATCCTAGTTCATCACAAACATGTTCCAACAAATCCATAGCGATCATATCTTAACCTAAGTTTCTATGATCAACCAAAACTTCGTTCATCAAACAAGTATGAGGCCCTCATACCTTGTAATCTTTCACAGTCCCATATGTTCTTTCAAACTGCCCGAACATTCCATGACCACCTTAGTTTGTAGATCACTTTTCATAGCTTTGTTGTACTCTCAAGTACGCGATATTCTCGTCAGTAACATGTACGGAGAAATGCTAGATAATAGCCTTAACATGCTTCTTATCTTTAAAAACCATGCTTATCTCAAGCTTTCCATGGCTACTATCATAATAACCCCTTATGCTCCAAATAGAATATCCACAGAGTGTCCGAGTAAACCTTCTTCTATTATGGAGAAGAATGGAATGACCGGATATAAGTGTGAGTGATTGGTTGTGAAGGGCATTGTTGGTCCCGTAACCACTTGTGCTTGATTGGAGGTTTCCTCACCATGTGGTGGTATAAGCTCTTCATTGGCATCATTAACCATTTCATCCATGTCATATTTGTTAGGCTCTAAATCACTAAGCTCTCAATTATAGAAACAGTTTGCATATGGTTCGGGGGAGCTATGATCTTCGCGTGGGCTTTTAGGCTCATATTACTATCCTTTTGAATATTCTTAATTGGAAGTAGAAGGACCAACATTGGGACATTGATGAGAGGTAGAACCACCATCATAAATATCATGGATCCTAAAGTTTGTAAAGCTATTTGTTATGGTGGGCAAGTCAAGAATCCTTGCCTCTGTGTGTGGAATTGTATGTCCATATTAGCCACTAAATTAAGTGTCGTATTGGTCTTCTCTCAATGGACTTTAGTGAGATGTAGAAGTACCGCCCAAAGAATATTGTGTTAGAAGTAACATGTACAATATTGGTTCAGCTTCGACAAATAACTCTACACTATTCATGCTAGTACTATGATCCAACAAGTTTGACAAATTAATGTCATTTTCCATTTGCATGATTGTTGATATGCAAGATTTCTTATCCAAATAAATCTTTGCCAAAATTTTTAAGAGGTATTGGTTATTATAACCTAATACTTTATATAACTTTGACAATAACTCAGAGAATGTTTCCGAATAGGAGAGTAGTATATATCCACATATAACGATCATAACTTACACAATTAGAGTCCCTTGTAATCTATCCTCCATTGTATACCACAATGTGTATCATATTCATGTCTGCCATACCTGCAAGAATAATGTTAGTGGTTACTCGTGTTCCTCAAAAAAATTTCCTCTCTCTCTTTTCCTTCACTTGATCTTTTTTTTTCTACTTTTTTTTCGCTCCTTTTGTTTTATTTTCCTCTCAAATCTTTCATTTTTCTAACACTTCATCATTTTTGTGCCTACAAGTGTTGGTCTAACACTCAGATGTAAGCTACAAAAGTGAATATCACATATTAACAATAATGGTTGCTGAGTCATTGATATAGGATTTTTGTCCTTATGAACTATTTACTTTTTTTGAATCCAAATTGATTTTTGATTGACAAGTCTTCTACATGAATCACATTTCACCCTTGTCTCACGCTTGAACTATTCATTTAATTTGTCAGGTTGAATGACAAAACAATGCATAAACAATACATTGAATAAGGTTTCTTAGTAAAATTAATTTATGATTGCCAACCATTCTGCATGAAAAACTATTCACATTTCACTCTTTTCTCATGCTTGAATTATTCATTTAATTTGTCATGTTGAATGACAAAACAATGCATAAACAATCTACTGAATAGTATTTCTTAGTAAAATTGATTATGATAGACAACCATTCTGCACTAATTAACTATTCACATTTCACTCTTTTTTCACCCTTGCAGTATTCACTTATCATGCCTCTTGCTTTTTGAATGCAAAGGTCACACTTGGGCAGGCACGAAAGTGAAAAGAGTGGGGTGGCTAGAAAGTTTGAACTATGCCAAGCTTTAGGGGTAGTGTAAAATTGAAAGGCATGGTGGGCAGCCATGCCTTTCATATATATATATATATATATATATATTTACATTGAAAGCAGCCACACCTTCTACATTATTTAATTGAAAGGCGTGACCTCTATTTTTTTTTTCATTCCTTTTTTTGAAACATTGGAGACTCTTCACAAATTTTATTAAAATGAATATTTTATTAGTTCACAAATACATCTAGTATTATAATTAAATACATCTAGTATTATAAACTAATATTTTCATTCTCTTAAGACATAGTTGAAATGCAGATTATAACTTTAAAATTACAAACCACATCACATGATGCATGATATTATACATCTTCATCGGAGATATAACAACTTGACTTATAGTCAGGATGATTAAGTATATTATGAATTTCACACGTTCTGAGTCTTTGACCTTATGCAAAAGCAAGTTCTTTTGTTAGTTCAAGCATATGATACCTGCAGCGACGCATAAGCATTCTGTTGTTTTCTTTTCTTATTCTTGCAATAGCTCTTGCACAATTTCTTCTCCATTTCTTGGTATTGACAATGATTGACATCATGGAATTTACACACCAAGCCTTTGAAGATCACGAACCAACTTCTCAAATTTATTTACTCTATGCCTATTTCCTTCGGAGACCAAAATAATATTCAATTAGATCTTGCTAATAAAGTGATAGATAGTCATCATTTCTTTCTCTAAATAACCATATGCATCTATGCTCAAAAGATGTATCATTTCTCACTTGAGTTCAATTCTAAAAGATAAATACTTACTTTTGTTGAAGGTATATGAATGGTGGGTTATGTATTTATAAGAGGGATAGGTAAAATAACCCAAATGGGTTAAAATATTATGTAATGGTTTGATAGTATGATAAGTTACAGCCCACCCTACATACTCCTGTATTTGTGTGACATTATATAATCATCTTCTGCATTTTCATGTGCTTACTTTGGCCAATGAAATTATAGTCTTTCTCACTATTACTATTCATATTTGATTGTTGAGTGATTGCTCTTCTGCATTAGTCGATTTAAATGACAAAATATAATAGGTACAAAGAATAGTGAATCTGAAATATGATTGATTTATTATTGACGTCTCTATTACTATACTCTTCTGAAATGAGTATAGTAATAGTGGAGAGCCATTTAGAGCACCAAAATTATATTATACTCCTAGTGATATTTTTTGTGCCCTAGGTCGTAGTTGGTTCTTGAATGTGAATATTGCTACTCATTTGATCCAAATTAAAGATACTTTTCATCATACTTAGCAATAATGGAAGAGAAATGACGTTGTTGTGTATATGAACAAGATGGCATTGTCCTAGATTGTTGTGATCTTGGTTTTCGTTGTGTACAATGAAAAGCCATCACCATACCCTAAGGCACACCACAAGAGCAGATAGTAGCTCTCAATCACATACGTGAAGAAAACAATATGATGGTTGTGCGTAAACTTTGTTTTAACTTTCAACAAATATCAAGAAACTATGCATCATCAAGGTTACTTAATGCGGCAAGAAGTTGATGGGCACTCAGTGAAAGTTTTGTTTATCAATCAAATGTTGAGATGTTTGATGAGGAGAATGACTAGACAAACTTTATGTCTTATGTTTATATATTTTAATTGTATTTGCTGCTTTTATTAAACACTTTAACTTAATTGCAATTATTTTAGTTATATCCTTAATTTTTTTTATTTAACACTAATAATGATAAATAATTCAATGAACAACATAAATAATCATATAGTAGCTGGTTCTTTTAAAGTAATACAATTTTAGCAAAATTTTCTGCAATGCAATTCTAATAATGTCCCCTTATGCCACAACCACATTGAGTCCTATTTCTTCCTTGTTGTTGACCCTCTTCATCTCGTGTATGATCATGTGGTTATTGTTGCATTTCATCCTCATTCAAATTAAAATTCTATTGTGAAGAAATGGTAGAGCTTGATGAAGTATGATCACAATACGCTTCTAACATATCTAGATATAGCACTGGTAATACATTAAATGAGTGGTGTGCTAGTGCAAGTTTTGAATAGTTATGTCTAGCTGACCACCAACCTAGGCTAAGATTTGTGTCCACTAACACAAAGAAAGACTAATTGAATATTAATGTGTTTGGAGGTAATGGGGTTAGTTCATCTAATTATGCTAGTTGAGGTATGTAGCAATCTAAATGTAAATTAGGATTCAAATGTGATTGACCTGCCACATCAACTCCACCTGATGAAGCGCTGCTCGTGTTCAAGTGTGAATCCATCTAAGCAGTATCTTTCTCTATTGAGTTGCTAGACCCAATGATGGGCCCTTTTCTTCTTCTATTTCTACTTTAAGTTACCTGTTGTTCTGGAGCATTTTATTGATACGTCACCCCAAATGGGGAGCTATATTCGACACCTTTGCAGCAATTGACTTAGTTTGGTCTCTAAACTGTGTCTATGATGTAATTTTAGAATCATCGACAATTGAATCACAACTGAGGACAAGGCTTTGCATTCTATCATACTGAAATGTGCAAAACTAAGGGTGGGAATAGGTTAGGCTAAGCTAGGATAGACTTTGCTTTGAATAGGCCAAGCGTGTTGTATAAATTGTAAGCATAAGCCTAGCCTATTACCCATCATAGGCTTTTTTCTAAGGTCTGACCTAGTCTTTTTAAATTTTTCCAAAGCCTAGGCCTGGCCCAAAAAAGCTTATCTTAGTTAAGATTCTAATTAGGCTTAAATTTTATATAGATTTAGGCTTTTAATAGGCTTATGACTTTGATAAGCCTTAATAAGCCTAAAATTTTTATAATTTATATTAAGGAAAAATAATTAACAATTATAATACATTCATCTAAACAAAGAGAAAAGTATAACCGGATATTATTATAAAATATAAAATAACCTTAGTAAATGAAACATTGTGATTTTTCATCCTTAAATGGGTGATCATGATAGCTCCAGAAGTAGTTTGTTCTATTAAGTCAAATCTTTAAAGTGATCTCTTCTTTGTGTTCCCAAACCTTCAAAAAATATATATAAATATATATGTTATTAAACCTAAATAGTTTGCTAACAATTAACTTAATAGATGCAAGAAAAAGAGAATTTCAACATAGAAATTTATACCTTTTGTTTTCTCTTTAAACTATATTTGTTACAAAGCTAATCTCCACCACAAATAAGCGCTTCAATGGATTCTTCATTCATTCTAGAACAATCTCTCTTTCTCTAGTACTAAATGTAGAATTTGATGCCACAGTCGAGATTGGAATAGCTAAGACACCAACAACCATTTTTGATAAAATCTTATACTTTAAGCTGTTGTTTTTCTACCACATCAAGGTACTAAAAGAATTATTATTATTAGGAACATAAACACCTTCATCTAGATAAGCTTCTAATTCTGACTTTTTCGGTAGAATTGCTTCCTTTTAACACACAATGCTCATAATTTGATCAAATCAGGGTAGACATAGAGGTGGATGATGTGTTGCCTTGACTAGCGTTCACTTCACGGGTAAAGGATAACTCTTGAGCATTAAAAGCTACATACTTATCATATAACTTTTGCATTGAAGTCAACACCTTATTCATATTTCCTTTAGCAACTTTAGATTCATATATCAATGGGAAACATATATTAACAACATGAAATTTACACATGGGATCCAAAACACTAGCAATAGCCATCAACAAATTGCATTCACCCTAATATTTGTCAAATTTCACTTTCATTGGAGCTACCATTTCTCTCATAAAGAGATCTGCATCCCTTGATGCATTATCAATTACTTGTTAAGCTCTCCAAACTTCAGCAAGATATAGATTAGAAGTTGGATAATCACTACTTGAAATAACATGAGTTGCTAGATTGAACACTTCTAAAAGTTGACAAACTTTTTCAACCTTCTCCCAATCATCATCGAAAAGCACATAGTTAAAATACGATTCTCTTTCTTTATAAGATGGAAAGGCAATTTTTAATTTTTGAGCAATAGATAACATTTGAAGCGTCGAATTCCATCCTGTTGAGCAATCAAGAATGAGCTTTCTTTCTTTCAAGTGCTTATGTTCAACAACATCACAAAAATGCCTTTAACTTTGAATCACTGTGATTGATATACTTAACACTCTCATGAACATTGTTAATGATACTCTTAATTTTACCAAGACCATCTTGCACCAATAGATTTAGTATGTGTGCACAACATCAAATATCAAATAGAGAACCATCAAGAACTAAATTATTGCTCAATGATAAATTATCCTTGAGATTCTTTATGCACAAGTCGTTATAAGAAGCATTATCAATTGAAACCAAGAACACCTTATTTTCAATTCCCCATGCTTTCAAACACTTGAAAATAGCATCAGCAACATCAATTCCATGCCTTAGAGTAGGTACTTTCACAAAACTTAAAACTCTCTTTTGAAGTTGCCACATTGCATTGATGAAATGAACTGTAATAACCATATATTCAACTATTTAGTGAATTGACTTCCACATATTAGTTGTTATACTGATCTTGCTTACATTTTTTAGCTCCACCTTCAAATTATTCTTCTTTGCCTCATAAATTGCTAAACAATCATTTCTTGCAGTTTTACAAGTAATCTTCTGAAATTTTGAATTAGCATATTGGAAGGCCTACATCCGAACTTCATCCTCAACAATACTAAAAGGTTGTTCATGTACCATAATTGCAGTGGCAATAATTTCTCTCATCTTCTCATTAGAATACCTAGCTCCAGAAGTTATAAAAGGATTAGTACCTGACTTAAAAGGCAAAAATGCAATTGTGGATTGAACCTTTTCTGACACTATGTGCATCTTCCTTTTCAATCAATTTTCTGCATGTCTCCTTGGATGGCTCATACTAGCTCCCTTGCCAACAGTAGTTAGCTTACTTTGACAAAATTTGCATACAGCCTTTTTTTGCACCTCCAGTCTCTTGAATCTCATCAAAATCAATCCAAACAGATGATGTTTTTTGCTTTTCTTAATAACACAACTATTAGGCATATTTTCTTTGAGTTGACTTGAAATTTGTTGAACACGTTCATCGCCTTGAGTTGTCTCTCTAGGATGATTAAGATTAGATTAAGGTTCTTCATTAATTTGTAGTGGAGAAGACATTATGTAATCCTGCAATATATAGAAGATAGATCATTAATAAATATAAAAATAAGAATAAAGCATACTCTATAATATAAAGTGTAAACTTCAACAAAAAAAATACAAGTAAACAAGAAGTGAACCTATTCCTATATTTTTGCATGAATAATTTTATCTTTTATCCATTTATTATAGATTAAATAGTCATAACTCATAATTTCTAACTTTGCAATAAGAAAATGATGATTCCTCTTCCTGCAAATCAAAATTACATATATTTGTAAAAAATTCAAATCCAATTATAAAAAGGGTGAATCATGAATACAAAAGTAATGGAAACTTTTCAAATTTATGTATTGGAATACCTGTAAGTTCTCAAAGTGTCCCACTATTCTTGTGCAACCAATTGAGTTCACGATCATGTGACCCATGTGTAACTCCCACATACACACACGGTTTAAGAATCGGATTTGCTATCTTTTACATCCTTCAATTAGAAAAGACAAACAACAATAGAATTAAAATCTTAATAAGAGAAGAAAACTTTTTCTTAAGCAACACAAATTGAATTAGGAAACATTGTCAACTAGATTACATGCTGGGAATAATAATTGTCCAATGAGCATCAAATATGTATGATGGACCAAAGAAAAAAAACACACACTGATGGTTGCAGATTTGTCCAACTGAATAATGTGAGCTTGACCGAGGGGAGATTGGGTCCCAGTATTAGGAGACTGCTGACTGCTGTGAATGATTTTCTCGAGACAATTGTGGAGAATATTATTTCCGAATTCTAATTCTCACGAGCCCTTGTAGCGGCCGCATTTGCAATGGAAGAATCGGAAGAGATGACAGATGTTTGGCGGTTAAGGAAACCGGAAAGACTGGGTTTAGATTTTTAATTTATCTTCTTTAGTTATCATTATATAATTAGTTTATAAATATATTTAGTTATATTTGCTTTTACTTGAATGTATCATATACTCAACTATTTATTTTGTATTTTAACAAAAATATTCTTAAGGAAATAATAAAAAATATTTTTCCTAAAATGAATTTTCTTAAAGGAAAATCTTCTTCTATCAAAAATACTTGTTTGGAAGAAATGAATCTTCCAGAAAATATTGATTTGCATAATAAATGGACTATTCTTAAAGTAGATCCAAAATTAATTTATCAAATGGGTACTTTTGAAAAAATTGGTTTAAAACAAATTGTTAAAACTACTGAAGAGTCAATTCCTTTCTTTACAGTTGTTGCACAGATCTGATATTGATAAGTATAGATCTGAATATTGTTTTCTTCATATTGGTTTAATTTAAGTTGTTTTCAAAACCACTTACCCTTGATAATTTACCTATAGTTTTGTTGCAATCTTGCATGATGCTTGTAATTTAAATTGGAAGCATTCTATAATGGGAATTATAAAATCCAGTTTGGCACATGGCCCGATTTATTTTGATGTTTATCCAAATTTACAGCTATCTCTTCCTAATGTTAATATTTTGCATGCTGTTACTTTAAATATTAAGTTGCATGGTTATAATTATATGCCTAATATACAGATCATTTGTATCTGCTATCGTATCTATTATAAACCTCTTGGCACTCTTAATCCTATGTGTAAAATGATTAATAAAAGTAATAATGAAACAATTTTAATCGAAACTAATTTTTGTCAATTTCATATTACTACTCATAGACCTATTAAATGGGATGAAGTTAAATTTCTTGATAATTGGTTAATTGAAAAAATTGTACCTGTTCAACCTGTAATACAGATAGAGGTTAATCAAATAATTCAAACTCCAGATGGAGATGTTTCTATCCAATTTGGATATAATAATAATAATTTATTAAAATCTTCTAGATCTACTAGATCTTCATTTTCTTTTCTTGATCCATTAGATTATACTATTGAAAGTCCAAATTTGTCTAGGGCTTCTACCTCTCAATTAAAAGAATCTGTTTTCAATACTAGGAAAGATAATAATCTTGATACTAAATTTGATAGATTAAAAATTAATCCTTCTAATATTATCCATGATATTAATATGCAAGATAATAATAGTGATGATACAATTGAACCAACTAATTCTGATATGGATTTTTCTGTGAGAAGTGCTCGTATTTAATTGTTTGTTTTTAATGATTAAAACAAAATACAATTTTAGTTCTGAATCTAGTAATAGAAAATTAATAAAAACCAAGTTTAACAAGGATAGATGGAAAATGTTCTGTGAATGGTTTTTTAGTAATTTTTCTAAAGAACAACAAAATTTTTTTCAAAATGAATTTTATAAATTTTTATCTGAAAAGGATCAATTAGTTCCTTTTGTTCCTTGGTTTATGGTTACTTATATAGAACCTTATCTTTCTATTCTTGAACGAACTTATATTGTTGAAAGTGGTGATAAACAAAAGTCTATTTTTCCTCCACAAGAAACTTTCTATGTTGAAGGAAATAAGAATTTTTATTTTTCAGCATTTAATAAATTAATAATAAGTGATCATATGCCTATTACTTCAAGAGAAATTAATCTTTTAATAAATCAACACAATTATGCTAATTTATATTTAAATATTCTCGGAGAAAGTTTAGTTTCTTTAGATCAAAGACTTACTACAATTGTTAATAATATTCATAAACTTAATAAATTTATGGGTGACTTAGAAGATAAAATTAATAAAACTTTTATCTCTCCTAATCTACCTGTTTCTATTACTATGCCTAGCATTCAACCTCCCCCTGAAATTGATAATTATAGGCTAAGAGATATGTCTAAACTTGAAAAGTTAATAACTAAAAAATTTGCTGAGTTTAGAATTCTACTCTTGATAATATTATTGATGATGAGTCTTATTAACATACTATTAATGAAGAAGTTAATAAACTTCAAAAATATACTGATCGTCTGACTATGCGTACTTATTATTATTCAGAACCTTCTCCTTAAGATGTATTGCATGAGGAACATGATTTGATTCTTAATAATTCCTACTCTAGTAAACATATTTATGAGTGGAATTTAGATGGTTTTACGAAGCATCGTATTTATAATTTGGTGCATCATATGTTAATGTATAGCGCAATTTGTAAGAACAATGACAATTTTGATAAAATTGTTGCTAAAATGATAATTGTTGGTTTTACTGGTCAACTTAAAGATTGGTGGGATAACTATTTAACTCAGGCTAATAAATAAGAGATTCTTAATATGATTAAACAAGAGCATAAAGGAACTAGTGCTGGTAATACTGTTGACAATGTTGTTTATATTTTAATTGTTACTATAATAGAACACTTTACTGGTAGATGGACTAATAACTCTGAGCATATTAGAACTTTGCTTAATGGTTTAAAATGTCAAAGTCTCACTTCATTTAGGTGGTACAAATATACTTTCTTGTTTAGAGTTTTAGAGCTTCCAGAGTCTAATAATTCTCACTGGAAGTCAAAATGTATTGATGGTCTGCCTTCGTTGTTTGCTAAAAGAGTTAGGAAAACATTTAGACAAAATGATGTTAATATTGACTATGATAAATTTACTTATGGTAAGTTAATAAGAATCTGTATTCAAGAGGGTTTAAATTTGTGTAATGAAATAAAATTAAACTAATAAATTAAGCGTAATAATATTACTGAGCATAAACAATTAGGTCAAATTTGTGGACAATTTGGTATGGACATTCCTAAGCCTGTTGATAATAATAAAAATAAAAATAATAAAGATGTTTTTTATAAAAAGAAAAAATATAGAAAGAAATCTCATAAAAAAGAGAGAAAAAGAGAGAGAAAAAAGAAAATCTAATAAAAAACTTTATAAAAGGTTTAGAAAATATGGTGCATGCTATAAGTGTGGTAAAGTTGATCATTATGCTGATAAGTGTAAAATGAGCTCTAAGATTAATAATCTTGATATTGATGATAATATTAAAAATGTTCCTTATAAACTTATGCTTGAATCATCTGATAGTGATTCTGATGATGATATTTCTTCTGTTAATGCTAATTCTTTGAATAAATGTTCTGATAGTTCAGATTCTGAGTGTGAATCTTGTAAAAAGGGTGAATCTTGTGTTAATTCTAACACTAATAGTAATAGATCAGACAGTGAGGATTTATATAAACTCATGTCACAGTTTAATGATTTAAATGTTATTAATAACGATAGTACAATTGAGTTTTTAAAATTAATAAAAGATTCAATTTTAAGATCTAAAATAATTGATCAAATTGAAAATACTCCTTCATCTTTTTCTTCAAAGACTGAAGAATTTATTTTTAATAATAAGGATAATGAACCCTATTCTATGGTTGAAGTTTATAAAATGTTAGAAAATAGGAATAAAAATAGTAGCCCAACTTCTGTTAATGATTTAAAATAGGAAGTTAATAATTTAAAAAATGAGATAATAGAAATTAAAAAGAATAATATATTTCTCGAAGAAAGAATGAGAAAATTAGAGATTTCTCAAGGAAAATAGGTTATACCTAGATTAGATAATAAATTTTATAGTTTTCCTAATTTACCTACTAATTCACAAAGTGATGATTTTCTTTCTAAATTAGAAATGATTATTTCACAAAAATGGCTGGTAAAAATTAATCTTTTGATTGATAATAAATTTTCAAAAGAATTAATTACTTTAGTTGATAGTGGTGTTGACCTTAATTGTATTCACGAAGGTCTTACACCTATTAGGTATTTTGAAAAGACTTCCCATGTTCTTTGTTCTGCCAATGGTGAAAAACTTGATATTAATTATAAATTGTCGAAAGCCTTTGTTTGTAAGAATAAAACTTGCATTCCTCTAAACTTCTTATTGGTAAAAAATATTTCTAACCAAATTATACTTGGCACACCTTTTTTAAAGAAAATATTTCCTTTAAAAATGGTTGATCAAAAAGGTTTTATAAGAACTTTTGAAAATAAAGAATTATATTTTCAGTTTGTAGCTGAACCTTTCTCTAGAGTCTTAAATAAAATTAAGGATTTGCTTGAAGCTAAAACTGCTCATCTTAATTTTTTTAAAGCATGAAATTGTTAGTCTTAATATTGATGATCAATTAGCTAATCCTAAACTCAAAGAAAAAATTTCTTTTCTTGAAAATCAATTTTCTTTGTCTATGTGTAATGAACACCCTAATGCTTTTTGGAATAGAAAAAAGCATATTGTTGATGTTTCCTATGAAGATAACTTTGATGGGAATATCCTAACTAAGGCTAGACCATGTTAGATGAATTCTAAATATCTAGTCTATTGCAAGAAGGAAATTGAGTCCTTGTTGCAGAAAGGTTTAATTAGACCTACCAAGTCTCCTTGGCTTGCATTGCCTTTTATGTTAATAAGCATAGTGAACAAGAGCGTGGTGCTCCAAGATTAGTTATAAATTATAAACCTTTAAATAAAGTTTTAAAATGAATCAAATACCCTATCCCTATTAAAAAGGATTTAATTGATAGGTTATTTAAGGCTAATATCTTTTCTAAATTTGATTTAAAATCAGGATATTGGCAAATTCATATTATAAAAAAAGATAGATTTAAAACTGCTTTTAATGTTCCTTTTGGGCAATATGAATGGAATGTTATGCCATTTGGTCTGAAGAATGCCCTTTCAGAGTTTCAGAAAATTATGAATGATATTTTTAATCCTTGTAGTAATTTAATTATTGTTTATATTGATGATATTCCTGTTTTCTCTAATACTATAGAAAACCATTTGAAACATCTTAATATCTTTAAACAAATTATTATTAATAATGGTCTTGTCATTTCAAAATAAAAAATGACTTTATTTCGAACAAGAATTAAACTTTTAGGTCATTTTATTGAAAAAGGGAAAATTATTCCTATTAATAGAACTATTGAATTTGCTTCTAAGTTTCCTGATAAAATTTCTAATAAAACCCAATTGCAGCGATTTTGAGGGAGTCTTAATTACAGTTCTCCTTATTATAAAAATCTTGTTGACGACAATGCTATTTTATACGATAGGTTAAAAAAGAATCCTAAGCCGTGGAGTGATAGTCACACCCATGCAATAATAAAAATTAAGGAAAGAGTTAAGCAATTCCCTTGTTTAATGCTTTCTAATCTAAATTGGGAAAAAATTATAGAAATCGATGCTTCTGATATAGGTTATGGTGGTGTTTTAAAATAAAGTAATCCTAATAGTAAATAAGAAATTCTTGTTAGGTTTTGTTCTGGTAAATGGAATAATAGTAAGAAAAATTACGCTACTGTTGCTAAAGAAATCTTTGCTATTGTAAAATTTGTTTTAAGATTTCAAGATAATTTATATAATCAATCTTTTCTTATAAAAGCTGACTGTCAATCTGCTTAATTTATGTTTAATAAAGATTTTAAACATGATATTTCTAAACAAATGTTTGCGAGGTGGCAAGCATATTTAGCCCCTTTTGATTTTAAAATAGTTTATAAAAAAGGGATTGATAATAGTCTCTCTAACTTTTTTACTCGTGAATATTTGCAGGGTCAGTGATTCCTCATAATAGAGGAAGAGGAAATCCCTTCTCTAATAGAGGAGGATGTGGTTCAAATGCTGCTATTCTAAGGCCATTAATACAACATGGTAAACAAAAGCTTATAGCTTCAAATATCTCACAAGCATCATATGTTTCTTTTAGTCCTAACCTAAATATCCATCCTAATGATCCTTTGTTTGCAGAATTTCTGCAGTTCAAACAATTCAAGGAAAGTTCTAATAGAACTTCCGATCCTAGCCAATCAATCTCTTGTCAGCCTGAAAGATCTAATAAGCCTTCAAACCCTTCTTTTGTGGATGTTGCTACTAATAGTGCTACCCCTGTTGGTGAGGATTCTCTCACAACGTTTGAGCGAAAAGATCATAAGGATTTAATAATGATCCTTGAGCATAACAATTTCAAATGGAAAAATAACCCATGGATAATAATTCAGAGGTATTTAGATACCATATCATATGTTGTTAGGTCTTATAAACCCAGATCTTATTATGAAAATATTTTAATAACTACTGGCTCTTGTGAGATTTCTCATTTTTTTCCAAGCTCACAAGAAAAATCTATTTTTAATTTTAGTAAAATTATAATTAAGAAAATTATCTTTGTTGAGGAATGGGGAATATCTTTATTCAAAGAAAAAGAGTTTGTAACCAGAGATAATAAATTAATTTATAAATTTAATTTTTAGGCCAATCTACCTCACCAAGGTAGGCTGAGCTTCATCATATGAGCTGATCTTATGAAGAAGGACTAGATTTAAAACGAGTTCACAAAATCCTGGAAAACAAGTACCCAACAATTTAACAAGCCAACTTATGCTTCCAAATTACACCCAAACAACGCCCTTCAACGCTTTCCCTCAGCTAACACGAGCAAACAACAGGTTATCTTAGAGGTACATGGAAGACTGTTAAATTATGGAACCTGTTTGGATAACTCAGTAAATAAATCCAAGCCTTCAACACAAGTCTAGTCTAAAATGATCATGAATACAGAGGAAGTATCTAACTAATAATTGTTTAACACAGAATCCCTTAGCCTTCCATTAGGCTAGGGTATCACCAAGGAAAATAAAATAAAAGAGAACTAACCTTAAGGGACCTCAGCACCAAAGGGATATAAGCTTTAATCAGTTGTTGAATATATTATTGATTTACAGAAAAAAATTACAAGAAATGTTTACAGAAATCAAAGTATGAAAACTGAAAGGAAACTTAGAAATTTTTTAGGCTCTGCCTAACTATACAATTGTGAGCCTATTTAAAGAAAACAAAATAAACTATTACGAATTTCAAAATATAATTCTGAAGTCCGAATAGTAAACATAAAGTATTGTGCGGATTTGAAAATGTTTGAATCCAAAACAGTAAAAAGCAAAAAGCAAATAAACAATATCTACATATAATTCAGATAACTGTTTTTGTTCTATTACATTAATAATTCAATCACAACGGCTTTCACCACTCACACTGTGATTACTTTTGTTCTTTTTCTTTCCTCAATGATTCCAGCATATAATCAAGGTCTTTATTAGTGTAGACAGGAATATCATCTGCTACGTCCTGAGCATCTTAGAAAAGACAATCAAATTGATTATTATCAATTTTTGATTTTGATAGCGTCTCCATTGACACTGTATCTCCGCCATCACTGGAAATTTTGATGTCCTCATCCATATATGTAAACTAGTCCTTCAATTCTTCCTGAACCATATTATGGACCTCTTTTAATAAATCTACCTTAGACAATTTGCCTTTTCGCATTTTAATTTTTTCAAAAGCTTTTCCTAGAATTGATGAAGCTTCTTTCTTCTTATCCTTATTAGCAGAATTCATATAACCTTGAGTAACCTTAACAATATTATTTAAGGTTTCTTAACCTTCAATTTTTCCTGTGGTCTTATCAGTCTGCAACATTTTATTCCACTATTTCATGTAAAATGTTCTATAGAGACAAGGAATATTATCCTCCGAAAAACTGACTTCTGGCACCCATTTCCAGATCTAAGGAATTGAGAACTCCATAAAAAAGAAGATTGCAACTTTGTTTAAAACCATTTGGTTTTCAGCTTCAGCCTCCTTAATTTTAGAAGAACAATTGACCCATTGGTCAAACATTTGTCTGAATTAGTCCGGAAGGATAAGATGAGTTGGACCATAAGATTTGCACCAGCTCAGAAACCAATTTGGAATTTGATTTTTGAAAACTTCAGGATACACTTTTGTAAACCATGTGTGTTTTTTCCTAGGATTTTCATATAAGAAAACATTTTGAAAAGCTTGGATATCATCTCAAAAATTAAATTTATAAATTAATTTATTATCTTTGGTTACAAACTCTTTTTCTTTGAATGAAGATATTCCCCATTCCTCAACAGAGATAATTTTCTTAATTATTTTACTAAAATTAAAAATAGATTTTTCTTGTGAGCTTGGAAAAATGAGAAATCTCACAAAAGCCAGTAGTTATTAAAATATTTTTATAATAAGATCTAGGTTTATAAGACCCAACAACATATGATGCGGTATCTAAATACCTTTAGATTATTATCCATGGGTCATTTTTCCATTTAAGATCTTTATGCTCAAGGATCATTATTAAATCCTTATGATCTTTTTGCTCAAATGTTGTGAGAGAATTAAATATAAACATTACAAATAATTAAACATATATTATAATATAATTAAATTATGCAGGTCGGCTTGATAGGCTTTATAGACTTTTTTAAAAGCCTATGCCTAGCTTTTTGTCACTAAGTAGGCTTCCTTAAAAGCCTACACTTGGCCTCTTTATTAGAAAAGCTAGGCTGTAGGCCCCCAATGGGCGGACTAGCCTACTCCCATCCCTATGCAAAACAAATAATTTATTGTTAAATAATCTTAATTGAAAAAATAAAAATCATATTGTAGTTTCCTACTACATAATTATACACATACCACATCATGTCATGCATGTGGATCATCTAAATGATATCCCATGTCTAGGTTTGCATAGGATGGCGATATAAGTGGGCGTGTGATATGATCATACCATGCTATGTATTCAATATCCGTAGATTCAGATCCTACGATGTTCGGTTGTTGAACAACGAGTTATTCTATATTATCCCATTGATAAACATACAAGGTATGGTATGTGTACCAATCTATACCAGCACGACCTCTATGGGATATATCGTGTAATCGTAAACTATGTTCTACTAGTACTGGAGGGATATTTGGATCATGCCTAACTGTCGTAGTACCTGCTTAGGATGATGTATCTCAATGATAGCATAGTTGATCAATGAACAAGATGCAGTCCAAAGTTTGGGGGCACACTCAGGTGGTATATTCTGAATATCAAGTGAATCTATTGCATATGGCTACCATATAAACTGCATATAAAGCTATTAATTTATATTTAAATGAAAATATACTTATTTGTAATATCATAACTTTCCTAAAAAATATATGAATATAGTCACCTTATGTGTTGACATTCTATCAAGCATGAATCACATAATCCATATAAAGTTGCTTGCAGTATATGTAAAGGGCAAATACTGCATCCACCTACACATATAAGCTACAAATTAATTTATGATAAATACATTATTAGGAATGACTACAAAACCATAATTGAGCTTATATTACCAAGTACCATAATGAGGCATTAGCAATTCATGGTCATCAATTACCCATGGTGCCATAGTAAAGTGAGGCATTAGACCTCTAGGTGTAAGAGTTCTAATTTGGGACCATGCTCAAATCTACAAGTGAACAAGTGATTAAGGGACATATAACAATAAAAATACATCTATGTAATATTTATTTAATATGTTTATTTCACCTGTAGTAGTTGCATCGCTCCACTAATATTAAGTTTCCTCTGTTGGCATGCAGTGCATAGCTCGCAGTATAAGAATGACAAAATAACACTTCCCTAATTGAAGTTACGAACATCATGAATATTTTCAAAATGCTTCAAGTACACTAATGGTATTGCATTTCCTGAAGAATCTAAGCACATAACACCTTCTAAAAATACTAATGCACATATACATGCAATTTGTTCAACCTTTAAATCAAAGCTATCATCTATAATATTATGGTTGTGAACATGCACAGCAATAGCTGTCATATGGAGACAAGATCCCCTAAATCGTTGTTCAGCATGCCCAGAACCAAGCTAATGCTCACAATAATCCTACCACTTCCCAACCATCAAGTTAGATCTAGACACTACAAAAAATTATATTTTAGATAACAAAAGAAATTGTAACAAAGGTTTAATTTGTTGCAAGAACATGTTTATTGTAACAAACTTTAAATGTCGTTACCAAATATCTACGTTTTTGTGACGATAATGAAATGGTCGTTACAATAAGTAGTATTTTGTTACAAAAGGTAACTTTCTAGTGACAATTAGAAATTATCCTTGCAACAGTAAAGTTTTGTTATGAAAAAGTTATTTTTACGTGACGAAGCAAAATATTCATTACAAATAATGTTGTATTGTCACGAAATTTTTTTCTTTTAGTGACAAATATAAAACTTGTAACAAAAAAGTTTATCATTGTGAAAAATCATTACTATTTTGAAAAATCATTACTATTTTAATAAAATTAGTAAAGGATCCTTGGATTGGATAATTCAAGCCTAACCTAATATAATAGATATTAGTTAATTTGGGATGATTATCTAAACTATTATGATATGGATGTAATAGCCCGAGCTAAAGAGAAGATCCAAGCTTTAGCCCAACCTAAACTTCCTATGATGGGCCGAGATAAATTAAACTAGCCGAGCTGTACTCAAGGAAGCTGAGCTGTACTCAAGGTAGTTGAGATTCACTACAGTAGCTAAGCTGCACTCAAGGAAGCAGAGCTACACTTAAGGTGGCCAAGCTGCACTCAAGGTAGCCAAGCTTCACTACAATAGCCGAGCTATACTCAAGAAAGCCAAGCTTCAATACAATAGCCAAGCTGCACTCAAGGTAGACAAATTTCAACCCTACCATGAGAGGCCGAGCTTTCCTGAATGAGCCGAGATGCACTTTAGTCCAATCTATTGCACCAACATAGGCCGAGCTTCATCATATGAGCTAAGTTGCACTCAAGCTAATCAAACCATAAGGGAATTGAGCCACACCCAAGAGAAGAGCTGAATTGCACTCTATCCAGGAAAGGAGGAACATAGATCACACGTGGATTCATCTCATTGATTTAGTTGTATGTTAATAGTTAGTGGATTAGTGGGTGGTTACTATCCCAGTTAGTGGGACCTTTAGTCATATAAAAGGCTTTGTAAAAATTGTAGAGAATAGAGATCATAAAAAAAAAAATATAAGATTACATTTTTGCTTTCAATTGGTGCTCTAAAAAATTAATTTTTTGGCATCAATTTAGCACTATTTTTGGGAAATAGATTAAGAGTTAGGATGTGATGAAATCACAAATTCTGGAGATATTATAAAGATGATATGAGGATGATGACATTGAGTGAGCAGACAACCATGGCTACCACAGCCTCGACTTTATTGCTTGCAGCACCAATGGCTGTTACAAGAGGAGTAACTACCCCAGTACCTCCAATGGTGGGACAAATGACTACTGAGCAATTGGCCAACTTCTTGTGGTTGATGTTTGGTATGATTGCTTTTATTTAATCCACCTGAACAATACACGCAACACCCCTATAGATGCCGCCAAGCCTTATGGTCATTCCATACTACCAAAAGTTGCACCCACTATTCCATTTCCTAGTCCAATACCTTTTACCCCCACCTTGGGGTTGGTTAACCCCACACCTCTGACAAAATTGACAGCCACATTGGTGGCACCTATGCCCATGGGTGGAACCACCGCTTAATGTCCCAGGATAACCCTTATTTTTAGAGCAGTTGTGCAAGGCACGGTGATAGTTGGATCACCTTTCCCTAATAATCTGGGGTTGTTTATGGAGAGAGGGTAGAAGGCAATGGTGGTGCTAATGAGGGGAGTATTGGATAAGCCAGTAAAGATAGGGTGCATTTGCGATTTGCCTAGGGAGACAGGCATGAGATCCTCACCCATATAGCTGGAGATACAGAAGCAGTAATGGAAAGTCAGGTGTCAATGAGGTATGGGCTGGAAACAAAATAGAAGCCCTAAGCAAACTTGGTAGTGGAGATGGAGGAAATGAGAAGGGAGTTAGATGAGATGAGAAAGAATATGGAGGAAAAAGTGGGGGAAGAGGTTAAGGCTTCGTCTTTCATTAATGTCATACTGCAGGATCTTTTTCCAAAGAATCATAAGTCTGTTGTATCAATTCTCGAATGGAGTGAAGTACAGAACCTTTCTTACTACTCTGGGAGGAGTTACTTAGAGGTGGTTTGGGCAATTGCCATCTGGGTCCAATCATACATTTGATGAATTTGCTTGAAAGTTTCTACATCATTTCACTAGTAACAAGTAATACCGACGGAGTGCACAGAGCCTGCTCTCATTTTGGTAGGGAGAGAGCGAAGCGAAAGCTTAAGTTTTGTTAGGCGATTCACTATAGCTACTATAAAGGTCCTATAAGCTACTCTTGAGTTGTTAAGTTGTGCCTTTGTTCAAGGGCTTCATCTTAGCCCTTTTTTAAGGTATTTGAGTAGACGACAGATTTGCATATGGTTATGATGAGCTCCTACGATGGGCAGAAAAGTATATTCACAAAAAGGAGGATTGTGAAGCAAAGAAGGAGTTTAGGGAAAAAAGAAAGGGAAGGAGGGAAGATCCTACTAAAAGAGGGCACAGATGAAACACTATTTAGTATGGGTTATGGCATGGACATTTTGATCCTAGCAGAATCAGGATAGGGTCTTATTAAGAATTGTCATATGATCTTGAGAAAAATGACAAGCTACTCAAGGTTTCTTTAGATATGGTAAAAGAGGAAAGAAAATGCCTGCCTCAAGTTGGTCAAGTATGAGTAAAGGATGCAAACGACTTTCAACAAAAGGATTAAGCCTTATAGCTTTCAAGTGGGAGATTTGGTATTAAGGAGAGCTACTGCATTAGGAAATGTAGGAAAGTTGGGACCAAATTAGGAAGGACCTTATAAGGTGACCATAGTGCTGAAAAAGAAGCATATGAGCTAGGGATGCTGGAAGGAAAGAAGGTAGCTTGGCCTTGGAACGTACAGAATCTTTAGCATTTTTACACGTAATTTCTTTTTGTTGAAATCTACATTACTAGTTGTGTCTTATGTCAGCACTTGTTTTTATTGAAGTCTAGTCCTAAGCAGTTTTGATTTCTTGTAAAGTTATTTTGAAGTTTAGTCATTTGTTCTTTCTCCAATGCTAAGCATCAACTCGGATGAGCTAAACAATGGACGAATGTCCAAGTAAAGATGATGAATGCCAAACTAAAATCAGCTTAGTTGATCTGGCCGAATGTCCAAGTGAAGATGGTCAATGCCAGACTGAAATCAG
>JACGDI010005844.1:376988-400073 GCA_014898725.1 Jacaranda copaia
GATGAGCTAATCAATAAGGGACGAATGTCTAAGTGAAATGGTGAATGCCAAAGTAAAATAAGCTCGGATGAGTTAGCAAAGGATGAATGTCCAAGCAAAAAAGTGGCAAATGCTGAAGCAAAATCAGCTCAGATGAGCTACCAAAGGATGAATATCCAAGCAAAAAAGAGGCGAATGCCAAAGCAAAATCAACTTAGATGAGCTAGTAATGGACGAATGTCCAAGCAAAAAAAGGGAGAATGCCAAAGCAAAATCAGCTTGAATGAGCTAACCAGCAAAGGACGAATATCCAACAGAAATCAAATCGGATGAGCTAACTAGATGGAAGGGTGAATGTAAAAAAGGGGGAAGGGTCTTAGATAGATAATTAACACCATAGCTGTATCTTGAGCCGAGCTTATAAACTCGGTTGAGCCATTAAACGCGCTGCCAAATCTTGGGTAAAGATTATGCCAACATTTAGTTTAAACGTGTTCTTAACAAGCAATATGAGGTAAAAAAAATTCCATTCATTTCATTTTTGCATACAAAACCTACAAAAGGAGGTAAAGAGCAATTCTCCATGGCATAGCGGTCAACATATACAAAGTAAGTGGTTCGTAGAAAATTTGGTCCCTTCAGTACTAGATATCCTAATTAGCATCAATTTCTAGATGATGGAAAAGTGGGAAGATCTTTTGCTGCACTGGGAGCAGCATCTGCGGTATTAGAAGCAGTTGTCTTGACTAGTATTACATTATCAAGAGGATTATTTTATTTAAATGGCTTGGCCATAGGAAACACCTTGATAGGTGAGGAACCAAAGGGAGGCAACATTGAGATTTTGTTTGTTGGTAAAACCAATGAAATTAATTGTCACTATCTCGATAATATCATTCAACTTGGCAAAGCATCACTTCAATGATAACACAGCCGAGCAATTATGGAAATAAGATCAATGTTGCATGGTAACATGTCTTGGCCATTATGGAAATAAAATCAAATAAGTTGCAAGGTAGCTCATGTTGGCAAAACTGAAGGTAACAAAATTCAAGGCCTTTTTGTCTCGACACTTTATCTCGACAATTATAGAACAATGAAGTTGCACGGCAATTGCATTTCATCTCAACAATTGCATGGTAATGAAATTAAAGTTGCATGAGAAGTCGTCTCAGCAATTGCCTGGCATCTTAGCGATTGATGATAGCAATCAAAGTTACATAGCAACCTTAATTAGATCATAGCAAAATAAAAAATTGCCTGGCTATTCATCCCGGTAATGCACCACTAGTCTCTACAAAATTGATGGCAACAAAATAAAGTTTTCCTTTTCATCTCAGCAATGATTAAGCTTAATCTACCCTTAGCTAATACTTAGTTATAGTTCAAACTACTTTTGAACTACATTTTGGGAGGAGATGTGATATGGATGTAATAGCCTGAGCTAAAGAGAAGATCTAAGCTTTAACCTAATTGAGACTTCCTATGATGGGCCGAGATAAATTAAACTAGCCAAGTTGTACTAAGGGAAGCTGAGATTCACTACAATAGCTGAGCTACACTCAAGGTGGCTGAGCTGCACTACAGTAGCCGAGCTGTACTCAAGAAAGCCAAGTTGCACTCAAGGTAGCCAAATTTCAACCCTACCATGAGAGGCCGAGCTTCCCCGAATGAGCCGAGATGCACTCTAGGCCAATCTACTGCATCAAGGTAGGCCGAGCTTCATTATATGAATTGAATTGCACTTGAGCCAATCAAACCACAGGGGAGTCGAGCCACACCCAAGAGAAGAGCTGAATTGCACTCCATCTAGGAAAGGAGGAACATGGATCACACGTGGATTCATCTCATTGATTTAGTTGTATGCCAATATTTAGTGGATTAGTGGATGGTTACTATCCCAGTTAGTGGAACCTTTAGTCATATAAAAGGCTTTGTAAAAATTGTAGAGAAGAGAGATCATAAAAAAAATACAAGACTACTTTTTTGCTTTCAATTGGTGCTCTGAAAAATTATTTTTTTTGGCATCATATTATAAAAGAAAGGGTTTTGTGTCTAAATTGAAGTTAATTTTAAATTTTCAACTAAAATAGACAATTCAATCTGAAGAGTAAAATGAAAAATTTAATCCATGAAAATAGTTTGGATACCAATGTTATTAATATCCCAAATTTATCCTTTGAATTCTTTTTCAAAAATATTTTAATAGTAAGGCTGAAATGGTATTTTTAATCAAATTCACTAACCCACCAAACACTTATAAGTCTCACAACTCTCACAAACACGTAGAAAAACTACACCTCTATTCCAAACCATATATCCATCCTCCATTGAAGTATTAGAAGAATCATACAAATCATTCTTAAAACTTAAAAGCCATGATTGAGATGTGAAGTAATATGTATTTTTTATGAATTAAGTTATATTATAATGAAGGAGAAATATGTATAAAAAATGTAATACTCAAAAAATATTTATACACGTGGAATTGTGTGCAACAACTACTAATTTGAGGTAAAAGATTGGATTCTCATTAATTTCATTAGCTGAATCAAATCAAAAGCTTTCTTTTTATCAAAATAGCTAAGTATTTTTAAATGAAAATAGCCAACATTTAATAACAAAAATAAATAAAAATAAATACTGTTTATGTACGCCCTTTAGGTTTAAATTTGTACTTGTCTAGTTTATAACTTATGCTACCTTATATTTTAATTATACCAAACTTGATGAAATTGAAAATATAAGATATTTTTTATTTTCATATATTCTCTTGATATTATTTAGACAAAATAAGTAAAAGAATTCTTATAATAAATTTTTATATCCAAAAAATCCATGTAAATATTTTTAATCCAAAAGTTTAGCAATTAATTTTTTTTGGCTAAAATATAAATAATTTCTTAATTAAGAATTTGTTGAATTGATTTTATAATATAAAATCTTTTTATTTAGGTTGTTCAAATTTATTTTTATTAGTCAATGAGGATTAGTTTTAGTAAATTAAGGGCCTATTTACTTTGTTGGATGAGGTATTCCAATTTTAAGGTGTGATAGTTTTATCACACCTTGGGTACTACAACTTCAAATAATTTCTAACTGCGGTGCCAATCAAACAATTTAAAAATAATTAAAAATATTAAATAATAAAAATATATTTATGCTTGGAAATAATTTCTTTATGTTTGGAAAAAAGAAGAAATAGTTGGATCTTGTATTGCAATGAAGAAAAATTAATTTCTTTATGCTAAATAGAAAAATATTTTAACTATGGATACTTTAGTCTTTTATAATTTATCCAAGTATTATAATTCATGTTTATGTAAACATTCTCAATACAATAATTCAATTTTATCATTCATATCATTTCACAAAGTAAACATAATATAAAAATATAAAATTATCCTAATCCCACTCTTTATCCCTCATTTCATTCTATCATCCCACATCCCACATCACAAAGTAAACAGTCACTAAATATGTTAAAAAAGTATTTTTGAACTATGATATTTATGAATTAAAATAATAGAAATAATTTTAATTTTTAAAACAGAAATAATGAAAAGAAAAATTAAATTTACAATACATACTTTGCATAACAAGACATTTGTTACAATAAAATTAACTTTGTCACCTAATCATAAAAATTTGCTTTTGGTGATAAGAATAGGCGCTTATTTTTCTCCCTCTTTTTGTTCTTTTTTTCTTTTTTCCCTTCTTCTTCCTGTTTTTTAGTTTATTGCCCTAACTTTCTTCATTTGTTCATAAGTCTTCATTCTTTCACTTCTCTTGGTTGCAATTGTAGGTACGTTTCTCTCCCCCCTGTGTGTATGTGTATTTGTGTGTGTTGTTTTTTCCTCTCCTTCTTCCCCCTTTTTTATTTTCAAATGGCATCACTCAATTCCTTTCTTTTTTTTTTCTTTTGGAATTTTTTTTCAATTGATTTTAGGTTGGCTCAAATCTGGAGTTTCATTTTGTCGGGTAATCTTTCTATTCTCATTTCCCCCATTTCCTCCATGTCTTGCTCATTTTAGTTTTGTTTTTCTCTTTTCGATCCATTATAGTGTTTATAATTTTTCCTTTCTTTATTTTTTCTTTCTTTTTGTCTTTTCTATTTTTGCTTTGTTTTTGAGATAAATACTATATCAAACTAATGGGTAGGGATTGATTTGAGGAGGGTGGGTTATTTCCAAATGAGGGATGTTGGGTAGTTTTTAAATGCTTAAAGTGATCAAAGATGTGGATATTTACTAGTTGATTGTCTTTGTTTTTGTTAACTTTTCAAGAATGATCTGTTTATTTTTCGAATTGTGCACCTCAAAGTTAGCCAAGTTTTTGGAATTTATTAGTTAATATATCAAAGGGACTGGTTGTGTTATTTGGTTTCCAGTCCAATTTTTGGACTGGAAAACTAGTCCAGAAATTGGTTTACAGTCCAAAAACTGGACTGTACGGTCCAGAAACAAGGCCGGTTCTAGTCCTATTTCTGGAGTGTACAGTCCAATTTCTAGACTGTAAAAATACTGGTTCCAGTCCTATTTCTGGAGTGTACCAATCCTGTTTCTAGATTGTTAAAAACTGGTTTACAGTCTAAAAATTAGACTGTTCTACAGTCCAATTTCTGGACAGTACCAATCCAGTTTCTAAACTGGAATTCAGTCTAAAAACTCTTCTGGACTGTTAAACCAATCTAGAGCCAGTCTAGTTTCTGGACTAGATTCTAGTCTAAACCAGTCTAATAAGAATAAATCATGCATCTTTATGTTTTAGTAGTGTTTATGGTATTAGTTCTTTCATCTTCACTTTTTATGAATTATAGTTTAATTTTGTTTACATAAATAAAATTTAATATTAGTGATGCCTATGAACATGAAATTTAGTTTTGTTACAAATAATCGTAATATTTTAAACATCTTTTGCACTTCTTTAGATTTTGATATATTTTTTAATTAAATAAATTCTTCTTATGATATAAAACTTTTTTCTTGGTGTAGGTATGGATAAGAGTTGGATTAGTGAAAAGGATAGATTTAGTTCTATTTATATTATAGGTGTGGAATCATTTCTAAAGTTTTCAAGAGAGAATGTTACATGCTCCAACAATAAGATCCTTTGTCCATGCAATGATTGTTGAAATACCAAACGTAAAAGCTTTCTTGAAGTTGAAAGAGACTTGCACTTGAAAAACTTTTATATGTACTATAAGGAGTGGATATATCATGGAGAATATAATGTCCCACGATCTTTTTCTTTCATGCCAAACAATTATACTAATGATTTTGGGGATCATAATAATGATGCTGATGAAATTGAAACAATTGAAGAATTGTTTGAAATGATTGGGGAGATGAAAGATGCAGAACAACCTGAACACTCTTCAAAATTAGATATAGAAAATTTTGATAGATAATTAATTGATATTAGACGTGAACCATATCTAGGCTGCAAGAAGTATTCTTTATTATCTTTCATTGTCAAGTTACTACCTATTAAAGTGTTGAATAGGATGACTGAAAAGGCAATGAACATGATATTTGAATTGATGAAAGACATGCAACTAGAAGGTAATATCGTGCCACCATCTCTTTATTGGGCTAGAAGCTTATTTCCAGAGTTGGATTAGGTTACAAAAAGATAGAGGCTTATAGATATGATTGTGTATTATTTTGGAAAAATAATAAGGATAAATAGTTTTGTCCTATTTGTAAAGGACCCCGGTGGAAATATAATGATGGCAAAGGAAAACAAACTCCTCACAAGGTTTTGCGATATTTCCTACTGAAGCCAAGATTACAAAGACTTTTCATGTCTTCTAAAATTACTTCAAACATGAGGTGGCATGCTAAGAAACACATTGATATAGAAGATAGATTGAGTCATCCAATAAATTCACTAGCTTGGAAAGATTTTGATGTCCAATTTATTGATTTTGCCACAGATCCTCAAAATGTTAGGCTTAGTTTGGCTACTGATGGGTTTAACCCATTTGGTAACATGAGTAATTCCTACAGTATATGGCCTATTACACCTATTCCATACAATATGCCACTATATAAATGTATGAAGGATGAATTCTTTATGATGCCATTACTTATCCCTAGTCCTCGGACTCCTAGAAAAGATATTGATGTTTATCTTAGACCACTAATAGATGAACTTAAAGAATAATGGGACGGTGTTCAAACTTATGATGCTTGTAGTAAAAAGCCATTCCAAATGCGTGTATCAATTATGTGGACAATCAATGATTTTTCTGCACTTAGTAATTTATTGGGATGGACCACAAAAGGATATAGGGCATGCCTATGTTGTTTGTATGATATAGATTTGAGAAAAATTAGAAGTAAAATATGCTACACGGGACATCGCCGTTATCTAGATAGTGAACATCTATATAGGAAAAGCAAGTTGTTTGATGGTAAGCCAAAAACACATTCTAAACCTCGAGAATGGACTGGGGATGAAGTAATTTTTCATTTGAACAACTTGGAGCATATGTTTGACAAACTAGGAAAGCATCCAAGTAAAAGAAATAGCAAACGTGACATAACAGAAGGAAATTGGGTAAAGAAATGCATTTTCTTTGAGTTACCTTATTGGAATAAGCTTATATTGCGACATAATCTAGATGTGATGCATGTGGAAAAAAATATGTGTGATAATATATTGGGCACTTTGCTAAACATTGATGGAAAACAAAGGATACTAAAAAAGCACGTGAAGTTTTACATGATCTTAATATCAGGAAAGAATTGCACTCGCAAAAGCATGGGAATACTATTGTAAAGCCTAAAGCATGTTATAACTTATCTCCAAGTGAGAAAAAGACTTTTGTGACTTTCTAAAATTTGTCAAATTTCCTGATGGATATGCTATAAATATTTTTAGAAGTGTAAAAGATGGAAAGATTTCAAGGCATAAATCTCTTGATTGCTATGTTCTTTTACAATGATTAATTCCTGTTGGTGTTCAAGGGTACCTACGCAAGGAAGTTATTGAAGCATTATTTGAGATTGGTCAATTTTTCAGAATCTTGTGCTCAAAGACACTAAAGGTGGAAGATATAGAAAAAATGGAGAGAAATATTCCTCTTATCTTATGTAAGTTAGAGAAAATATTTCCTCTGGTATTTTTTGATGTCATGGTTCACTTGGCTATTCACTTGCTCCAAGAAGCAAAGATTTTGGGCCTTGTTTATTCTCGTTGGATGTATCCAATGGAAAGGTACTAGAACATTTTTCTTTACATATATTTACATAATGAATTTATTTTATCCCATACTTGGAAATTATATTTTTTGATGAGTTTTTGTTTTATTAGGTTTCTCAAGTTGCTTAAAGGATATGTCCATAACAAAGCATGTCTTGAAGGTTTAATTGCTGAAGGGTATATTGTAAGAGAATGTCTAACCTTCACATCTATGTATGTGGACGGAATTGAAACAAGGTTTAATAGAGTTTAACAAAATCATGATGGTGTTGAGGATAACCAAGAAGGTGAATTGTTAGTCTTCAGACTAAAAGTGAGATCATTTAGACCTCTTAGACATTGTGCAACTCTTTCACAAAAAGAGCTAGACATAACCTACAACTTTATTTTGAATAATTGCAATGAATTGGATGTTTACAAGAGGTACGAGAATATATTTATCTCATTTTTCACAAATATCACCATATAATATATTTGATTTATTAACCTTTTTTTTATCATTGGATATATTTAGTAAACATATAAAAGAACTCAAGAAAGCAAATGAAAGAAATGTTCTAAAATGTCATCAAGAGCAATTTTCTAATTGGTTTAGAGATCATGTAAGATTTAAGTTTGATGGTATTTTAAATTAAACAACCTTTTATGTCCTTATCAACTTTATTTTTTGTTATGTATGGATAAATTTGTTACATCATCAATGCTCAAAAGAAGTCTTAGATGAGTTATGGGCATTAGCAAATGGTCCTCAAGAATACCTAACAAAATTCTACTTTGGTTGCATTGTGAATGAGGTCCATTTCCACACAAAAAATTGGGATGACTGTTGAACTACACAAAATAGTAGATTGGTTGTTGAGGGAGAGCACAAAAATAATATAATAGAGTTCTATGGCTTCTTGACCAGAGTAGTTGAGCTAACATTTCTTCATGGACACAAAGTAGTATTATTCCAATATGAATGGTATGATAGTGGCAATAGAAAGACCATGCAAAAAGATGAACACTTTGTAAGTATTGATACAACATCTCATATGAAGACAAGCCATTTGTGCTACGAAATCAAGTACAACAAGCTTTTTATGTTAATGACACAAAGCTTGGGGCTAATTGCAAGATTGTACAACTTGTGCATTATAGACATCTTTGGAATATTGTAGAACATGTAGTAGAAGTTGAAGACATCAATGAAGCTAAGTATAGGATGGAAGTTGCATTTCAACAATATGAGTCGAGCGAGGCTACATTAGTACTTGAAAATAAAAATGATGATTCTGTTTGTTTAGCTAGAGAAGATATTGATCCTGATGTTGTGGATGAAGAGATTCTAAGAAAACTTAGCCAACAAGGAACATTTGAAATTGATGATGATGAAGATAAGACTACGGATGAAGAAGATGAAACACTTATCCAATATTGCGAAGATGATGCGGATGAGGATAAGGATGGGGATGATTTGAACATTGTTCAAGATAAAGATGATGTTGATGGCTAGATTTAATTTCCAACGATCTTGGATAACTTTAGCATGAAATTGATTATCTTTTTGAATGGTGATTCCTAATTTTGTTTAATATACATTGCATTCTATAATGGTTTTTACATTGTTTTAGTATTGTTAAATACTAAGATATTGAATATTTTTATAGTTGCGTAGTGAGATGCCACCTAAGGAAGTAGCACTACATCGCCTAATAATTAGGAAAAGTAAAGTTGGAAGCCAAGAAGCATGTTCAATCATTCAAGAATCAACATTTATGTTGCCAGCTTCGTCTTCATCTTCTTTGCAGCCTACTTCATCTAGATCTCCGCACCAAATGGATTGTGAAAGTCCTATAGCAGCCTCAGAAAATTGCATTGGTAAAACATTCATACCTTATGCATTACTATAATAAAGAGTTTAACTTGCAAATTATTTATTATTGATCTTTACATATTTGTTGCTGGATAAACATCAGTTTCCACTAAGAAAAATGGTCATAGAGCAAGCACAGGCAAGTCCATAGAGAAAGCCATTACTTATAATGTAAGTATTGATATTTATAGTACGTATTGATCTCTTTTATCTTATATGCTCTAAATTCTAACTATATTTTTATTTTTATGGTTAGGATGGTAAGTTGCTGGAGATTGAGTTCCCTAAATGTTTCAAGAAGCCTCGTCAATTTGCTAATCACCTAGCTAATGCAATTGGAATTATTGTTAGGCATAGTCTTGAACTTAATTGTATTAGCTAATGGAATGAGATCCCAAAGTATAAAAAATTACCTGTCTACACTGGACTAGATTTGAGTTTAGTTGTGACATTCTATTTATAATGTTTATCTTACTTATCAATGAGGAAATAATTTATTTGTATATATAATTATTGAACGGTTATTTCTTTTAGGCATGGTTTATTATCAAGGGATGGGCAACTAATGAAGTAGTCAAGAAGTATATGGAAGACATGTTTCAAACGAGTTATACACATTGGAGGGGTCGGTTGTTAGCATCATATAGAAAGATGATTGCAGCAAGAGAGAATCCAAGGGCTAGTAGTCCATTTGATTGGATAAAACTTGAGAAATGGCATGTCCTATGTGATCATTACGAAAGTGAAAAATTCAAGGCATTAATAGATTTTATTTGAGATTTCAATATAGTAATGTATATTGTCCTAAAATTTTGAGTAAGGTTTTCACTTTTGTTTTTCCATATGTAAATGCAAGCTAGGTCCAAAACTAATATTGAGAATAGGTCACACTTACCATATGTTCATACTTCAAGTTCCAAATCTTTATTTCTAAATCCGCAGCAGAAAATTCTACTACTTTTTTTTCTCAACAGAAAAAAAATGCAGAAATTTCTGCTCTGCTAAAGCGAAATTTTTTGCTATTTTCAACATAGCAGAAAATTATGCTGTGCACAAAATAGCAGAATTTTCTGCTGTTTTGCTTTCTTCAGTAGAAAAAAGGCAGAAAATTTCTATTGAAAGCAACAAAAAAAAAAAAAACAGCTGATAATTCTACTGCAGAAAATTTTTTGCCATGCAGAATTTTCAGTAGAAAACTATTTTTTTCGACTGAAAACAGCAGAATTTTCTGCTGTTTTCAACAAAACTTTTTTGCTTTTTTCTATTGAAAATTGCTGAAAATTCTGTTGTTTTCAACAACAAAAAAAAGAAAAAGCAAAATTTGTTTGCTGAAATGGCAGAAAAATTTGCTATTTTTAACAGAAAAAAAATCTGCTGTGCAGAAAACAACATATTTCTACTTTTTTTTTTATGCTGAAAATAGTAGAAAAGCATGCTGCTTTCAATAGAAATTTTCTACTATTTTTAGCCAAAAAAAAATCTTCTGTGCAGAACACAGCAGCAGAAAACAACATATTTCTGGTTTTTTTTTTTTGCTCGAAACACCAAAAAACCATTTCAGCAGAAATTTTCTGCTGAAAAGAGCAGAATTTGCAGCAGAAATATTCTGCAGCAAAAATTTTCTACATGATTTTAGAAAAGACTTATATTTTGGTAACTAAATGATTTTGCAGCAAAACTGGTGTCAGTACTAAATTAGTTATTTTGTGCATTTTATTATTCTAGCTTTTCTAATAAAATTTGCATTTGAATTAGAGTAAAAACTTGTATTTGTATCTCAAAATTTATTTAATTTTCTCTTTACCTTTATATATGAGTAGGAGATGACAAAGTGGTGCAAGAAAATTGGAGAATGTGTGCTGAGAAACTTATTTTGCAACTAGGTACCTTCTTGCAATTTTATTTTCGACAAGTATTAACTTTAGCTTTGATGTGATACTCTAAAATTCTTTGTCTCAAATAAATTCCAACTACTTGGATATTGTTAATTTTGAAGCAAATCATTCAAGTTCTTAGCATTTTGTTTCTTATCTTTTATTATGAAGTGGATATCTTTAAATAAGTTTTCCATGCTTGTGAATTTTGTGATACGAGTTGTTCAAGTTATCTTGCTTATCTTTACTTATTCTAGGTTCTACCTTTAATAAATTTAAATTTTGGTTATATTTGTAGGTTTTTGAAGTAAATGATCCAAGAATGGAGAATGCGACATGAATATGAAAACTAGTATATTTTGATCACTCAATTATCCTATCATGAATACCCTTTTCAAACATGTTGCTATATTTTGTCTCACTAAAAGTACAATATTTATAACTTCTTTATATTCTCTTTTGTAGCAATTTGGATGATATCTTTAATTTCAACTGTGCTTATGTGATCTAAGTTGTTGCTTTTGTTAGCTTAGTATGACACTTCTTTATTTTGAATTTTATTTTCTATATATTCATGTTTTATGTGATATAATGCTTAGATGTAAGGACTTCCACATCATTGCAATAAAATTTTAGTTCAGGTTTTGAAAATTGGTTTCTAACCCTTTAGATACAAAAAAAAGAAAAAAATATTGGTCAAACGTTCATTTTAGTGAGGATTCTATGTTGTTGCATTTAGTATTTGTGACAAAAATTACTATTCATCATAAAATATAAAATATTAATAATTGTGAGTATTGGTGAGGACCATATGTTGTCATAATTAACTATTTGCAACGAACTTATTGTTACAAATATATGTTAAAAAATATTTTGAAATTGATTATTGGTAACAAAGGCTTATTTTTTGTAATGAATGTCAATGTTTTTGTGACAATATAATTGTCACTAGAACTAATGATATCGTAACGAAAAATCCATTGTTGCCAATATATTTGTGATGAAAGGGAATGTTTGTTACCTAAACTTTTAGCATCGAGCTTTAGAGGACAAAACTAATAACGAAGTTTTTCATTATAAAAATTTACTATGACAAAAAAATAAGTTATTATAGCAAATATTTTCCTCACCAAAAGTAATTACTTTTGGAGTGACACCAGTAATAGGCCAACCTCATAAAACCCCATATGATTGCCATGTCCTAAAGTGTAACTGTAATTTCTTCAATAGAAAAATGGAAGCTGTGAGTCTCAAAATGCCATCTCTCCACTAAAGCTGTGATCAAGTGTAGAACAATGTCAAAATGCCCACAACTATACACCATAAAATCTCATCTCATGTAACAAATTCAAAACACGGATATGTATCTCTGCATGATTTATGACATTCCAAAAAGAATTGTCTCCTTGCCTCACTACAAGAGTGATGTTGACATCCCCAGCAATACATCTTCTAACCGATGAGTAAATTGCATATGTAGAACTGCAAATCATATAGATCATACAAATTTGCGGTATTCATCTTACAAACCAAAAGGAAAACAAAATAATTGTGCCACCATCTATATATATTTTAAATGTAAATTAATAAAAATTATGCATATTTGTACTAAAAATAAAAAACGAACACTAAAACAAAAATAGAAACATTCTTCAAACACTTGAATTTTATTAAATATTCAATTTATAAAAAATCTAAAGTGCTTTGGGCTCATTTTTTATTTTTAGAAAAATTATTTATTCAAATTTTAAATATAAAATAACATATTTTAAATTAAATTATAATAGTATCAAACTTACTACTCGAACTTAATTTTATTTATTTTTTATAAAAAAATAATTTTTTAAAAATAATATATATTTTTAAATACTAGGGCCAATGTTAGCCCTATTAGGGCTGACATCAGTGCCTTTTCCAGGCGCTGCTAAAGATAGAACCTTAAAAGTAGATATATACATATTATGTATATAATATATTATATATTGTATGTACAATGTATTATAATATACATAATATATTATATATATTATGATATATATCATATATTGTATTTATTATATATCATAATATATGCAATATACTATATATTGTATATAAATTAATATAATTACAATATAATTAATATATAATTAATCTGTAAAATGTGATACACATAATTTATAAGAGATATAACTTTTTTTAAATATATATAGCATTCATAATTTTTCAAAAAAATTTCGTTTAATATGGATTAATTTTATTATTTAGTTTTAAATTTCTAATTTAATATAAATATTATTAAAAATTTATATAAAATTATTAGCGTTTCAATTACTTAATAACCACTAATGTAAAAATTGATACTCCAAAATGCGCTTTTATTTTCTTCTCAGTTTTGTATGAACTAACAGAAGGAAAGACCATAAATATCAACTAATGTTAATGTCGTGTCTATCAATTTCGAATTATTCAATGTAACGCCTTGGCTAGAAGGTGCTTGCTTCCAACTAAGGTGCTACCTACCTTATATCACCACTCTTACAATAATAGGAAATACATTCGTCAAAATCTTCAAAATAATTAACTTCTACAGCAACACTTTTCGAGTGTCGAATTCTGAATCAAAACATCCTGAATGGCACTCAACGCTTCTATCACCCTCATTACCTCATATTTTGCTTGGGTCAATGTATCTTCATTACGTGATTCTATCTGGAGTAAAAAACGAAAGAAACAACAATATAATGTAAGTCTGAATGACTTAGTGAGGTAATTTAGCCATATCAACAAGGTGACAATTTCATAAATAGTAGAGGTAAGTAAAAGTATAAATATGTTCAGAAACTGTGAGAGAAGGTTTTATTCAACTTTTAAGGATGATTCATCCCATCGCTGTCTCATACCAGTGATGAAACTTCGCTAAATTCGCTATTTGCTAGGGTTTCAAAACATAAACATTGAGTTGAGAAATTGAATAGAAGGTATAGTCATGGAACAAGAGACAAGATCAAACAACACTAAAGGTGAAAATCCATAATACTTTTTCAAAACATGCTATTGATAGTTCTCTTACCTTGTCTCTCCATTTTCAAAAAAAATACAGGAACCCTTATTCCTCCAGCCCAAGTGATCGGCTTAGATATACACATACAGATGGCATGGCTAACTACATGTCTTATCCCACTCATAGATAGTTACCTCCAACTGGCTAAGAGACAGGATAACCAGAATAGGGTATCGGTTGGAAACCAGCCATCATCAGTCAGTACTACCTAATCGTCTTTCGGTAGCGATCCCAGGGCCCACCCCCAAGGGTATCAATAATTAGTTCAATATTAGTAACCAATAATTAGTGCTCAACAACATTTCACAGCACAAATCAAGTCGCCATGTTACCATCAAACTGACTTAGCACCAGGCTGGTTTCCAAGAAGACATGGCAATAAAACATATATTTCAAAATCATTTTAACTTCCTCAACACAATCGAAAACTTAAGATAAAGCGATGTCAATCAAAGATAACATAAGTGCTCAATATGGAAAGGCGATGCGGAGTACTACTTTTAACACCGAAATCAAAAGAAAGCAAATGAACAGGATATAGTAACAAGTATCTATATTCTTTCCCCAGCAAAGAATTTCATACTACTGAGTATAAACTCACTTGATAAATGCAGAGGAATTTCTATTCATGGTTGCTCAAGCTATAGCTTCCTAGTTAGCCCAAGAACTATCATAAGATAACTTGAGTTATCATTTTATCAATTCTCGGATCTCAACTATAAATATAACAAATATTTTTATCAACTCAAAGGTATTTTGACATAGTCCTAATAATGTTTAGATGTTTAAACAATTCATAATCTTGCTTCCCAATTGATTTAAAATTCAAAGTAAATATTTTAAACTCAACACCGATTATGATATCTAAATCATAATTCTTAACATGTTCAAATTTCTCCTCAAGTTCCTCAATTACTTTAACTATTCAGTCATAATTCTCAAATTCCATGTCACATAGAAATACAAGACAATTACCTATCATATTTCTTAACTTGACATGTCAGTAAACTGGTTGCAAAAATCTTATGGAAGGTCTCAACAATAACTTATTTTCATCCCAACATTCACCTAACTTAAAACTTGGATTTGAATATAATCCTATTTAGTTTACAACAGGTCTTGTTATTAGGTCCAAGGATACAATATAAATATATCCTCCTTAACTTATTAAGATTGGGTCTTACAATTAATGCTTAGCTCAACACTTATAAAATAAAATCATCGGCCTGAGTCGACTATAATTTAACAATCTTGACTTAATAAGATTAATCCACAACTTAGGCTAAACTATAATTTAGTAGTTTCAGTTCACACCAAAGTCATACTTCAATCCGACAATCCAATTACATTCAATAATTTAATTGAATTAAAATTTGATTATTGAAATTTACCCAAATTGGGTTGAATCAGAATCCAGTCATTGATCGAGAATAGCCCAGATGAGTCTGGAATTAGATTTCACACGTTCTGCTCCTCTGTTGCTGCTTCGCCATGGGTCACCGCCGGCAGCCATTGGGTGTAAACGACCTGGACTAACCGATGCATCTCATCGAGCTCATCAATACCCCTAAATTGATTTCCCCATCTACCGCCTCCTTGTCGGTGAATTAGGCGAAAATTGCCACTGCAACCCTAGCACCGCTGCCGTCTTCTCATCTCAATTACTCCGTCTTCGATCATCGAAAATTCAATTAAATGGTACCAAAATATTCCTCTCAATAAGCCCATCAAAACCCATCTACCCTTTCACTGTTTAAGTCATCAAAAACCGGCAACCCATCACTGCCGCCTTGGAGCTCCATCACACTTGAAAATTTTGGCAATTCGTCGGTTATTTTGGATTGTTCTTGGTATCGTTATGTTCCTTGAGTTGAGAGGAAACTAACAATACCTTTGGTTTTTAGTTTCGAGTAGAAATGGAGGAGAATTGACGTTGGGGGAAGGTTGGGTTGACTTTTGAAAATTTGAATAAATTTTGTTCTTAATTGTATATATATATATATATATATATATATAGAAATAACTTTTAGCTTCTTACAAATTGACCCCAGAATTTTTTGACCGACTTCAATCTTACACTAAAACTTCTTAACCACTTTCAATTTGGTCCACAGTCTTCAATTGAGTCCTTCTATTTTTAATTCTTGCACATTAACCTCTAAAATTTCTTAATTATGATCAATTAGGCCCAAACTAATTTATTTTTAAGTCCTTGAACTTTCATTTGTCTCACCTTAACTCCCCAAAACTTTATAATTTCATGCAATCAAGTTCTTTTTTTATTTGCGAACCAAACCCTCGATTATAAATATTTTAATTCTAATATGGAATTAAATCAACCCAAAATTAATCGAGCTAAATTTATTAATTCCACATTTTGTAATATTTTATGATTTTAAAATTTGGGGTGTTCCATTCAAACTAAACCTTAAAATTATCTTTTGAATCACAAGATCAAGTCAAACTTAATAATAAACAAATTAAATTAAAATACTTCCAAAAATTTTAAAATCAACTTAATATTGATGAGTCAAAATATTCCTCCTCCAAAATAAGGCTTCTAATCAAACTATAAAAAATTAAAAAAATAAAATAAAATATATTATCTTAACAGTACAAAAATAATAACATAAGATAACCAAAAATTAAAAATTAAAACCTTGAATAGCATAAATGATAATTTACCTTATTTCAAATTACTTAAAACACTATTTCCTCTTCTCTATCTTTTTTTTCTCCCTTCTCTTTGTTTTTCCTCTCCAATTTTTCCTTCACTTATTGCACTCCTCACAACACTTGCACTCACTCGACTTCGTCTGGTAATGACTTGTGAGAATATCAAGATGAGAACCTAGGGGTACATATATATATATATATATATACACACCAAGAGGCATGGCTTGTAGCCACACCTCTTGAGTGTATTTTGAAAAACTTTTCCACCATGCAAGAGGCATGGCGATTTTAAAAAAAATAAATAAATTTCCTCAAGAGGTGTGACTTGTAGCCAAAGAGGCTTGGCCACACGCCTCTTTTGGTATGGCGATAAAAAAAATAAAATATCTAGTTAAAATAAGCCACGCCTTACATTACTTTTGTAAAACTCTGAAGACCGCATTAGTTTTATAAAAATTATTTTTTTCAATATTATTTTTATAAATTAACCTAATTTCAAAGCATCCCAAAGTTTTCTTCCATCATGTTCCATAAAAGATATAATCATTATATATATTACCCCACATTATATATTATCCCACATTATAGTTATACACATAAAAATAATAATATAAAATTATATCTTCACTCCCACTAACCAAACAAAATGACATTAATTTGATATTTATAGCACAATTTATCTCATCTCTAAATAAAAAACAAATATGCCATTTCCAATCCAAAACAATTTCTAACAAATTAATCAAAACAATCGAGCATCCCTCGCATTTCCCCATCTTGCCCCTCCAAGCATTTTCCCAGAAAAATTCAAAATAAAACCAAACTTTCTTTCCTTAGCTTATTTGTATCCCTTAAGTCCACCGGATTGATACAGCTCCAACCTGTGTACTGCCTCGGGTAACAGTTTCTTCACATCTTTATCTTGTGTCAATAGGGGCTGTTTTGATGCCGATGCCAACATAGTGAGCACATCTACTTCAGCAAGTTCCTCACTCTCCGGCACATTCAGAGCAATGCAGCAAAGGAGAATCAATGCCCAGCTTATGCTCTGCTCTCCAAAGTGCATAAGTTTGACTAGTTTCCTGGCTGCTCTGGCACCCAGGATCGCTTTACAGTGATCCAAGCATAGATAGTAATCATAGCAAGCAAACTTTGTGAGGGCAACACAAGTTTCCTTGGAAACCTTGGCTTCTTCCACCTCGAGCAACTTCACTAATGGGCTTATTATTGTAATTGTGTCTGTTGCCCTGCATGTCCTCGCCAAATTTCCAATTGCTTTAACACAAGGAACGAGCAGTTTTGAATTTTTTGCCTCCTCATGAATGATCCGACACAATTGCTCAACAATCGGTTTCCAGACAGAGGAATAGTTGGACTTGAATGCAGATGTTCTGAAGTCAGCATTATTTTCTGCCAATCCTGTAACCTTCATTAATGTCATAGCGGAATGATACCGAACTACTTCGGACCCAGCTTTCTCTACGAGGACCCCCAGGCTGATTAATAGCCTCGCCAATTCTGCCACAGTTCGGCATATGGAGATATTCCTTTTGACGAGTTGCCAAAGGGTTCTAGCAGCTATTTCCTTCGCCGACTCGTCATCCACTGCATGGTCCAGCTCCATGGTGCTATTTTCTCCGTTGCTGGTGGCAAGATTGCTAACACCATTCGAGCTAGTCTCCCACCATGTCCCGAGAATGAGATGGTTAATAAGAAACTTGATAGTACTTTTATGCGGCCCAAAATGATGTTTGTATGTGTTGCCATGCACGGTGAGCTCAGACAACGCTCACAACACCGTTGGCTGCACCTCCATTGGACCATCTATGAGGATTCTACCTAACATCGAAAAAACACCAGCTTTTCCCATGTGCCAAACATTCTCGACGTCTTTCCCTAGCAATCCAATTGGCCAGGCAGCACCATGGTTCATTAGAATGGTCGCAGGGATCGGATCGGAGGGTGAGATACCAATTCCATTGCAATGTCATAAAATGATTGTGGGAGTTCCGCATATTTTGTCATTAAATTATTTAAAAAATTTAAATAAATTATGAAAAATATAAAAATATTTAAAAATCTATTTCTTGCTTATGTAAAGTAACTAACATAATTTTGAATATCACAATTTAATGTTTAGACTACATTAGCTTAGCAAAGCTCGTAAATATTAGAAAAGCTATCATACAACATAATAAAGACAAAATTAATTTATTACTAATACTATATGGAGTGATGATGACATACAAAATCATAATTATATGTCTAAAAATGACTATGACATTGGTTAGCATGTCAGAACAACATAAATACAAATATAACATCTAACTATATAATTCTAATAATCTAATTTGAATAATTATAAATCTAGGAATATTTAAAATTTGAAATAAAAAAAAAAGTAATTAAATAAGCATATCTATCACTTTTTAGAACACCAAAATAAGAAGCCTTAGCCAATTAATATTTTTGTATAATTATAAACGCAATACTTATTTATCGTGAAAGAACCAAACTCTTACGCTACAAGCTTGTAGCAGAATGGTGTGTGATGAACCAATGTTATAGGCGTAGCACCTTCCATATTTTTAATAAAGGAAAAAATATTCAGGCATAATAATTCATTTCTCATGGTAGTACCACCACAGTCCACAGACCCAGAACACCACATTCCACGTACCCATCTTCCCATCATCAAAACACGTGGATTCCACAGTCCACACACCCATCATCCCCATCCCCATCATTTCTCATGCCTTCGACGATAGCAAACAAGGGTGGGCAGTTAGCCGGGGAAAATTGCATCCTCATCGTTTTGCTGCCTGTTGCAGAAAACCAGTTTCGTGCCGCCATTTCCATTTCATTCCACCTTGCCAAACCGATTTATCAGTCTAGAATGCCGATCTGGCGATAAATCGGCCACTTTTCGCCATGCCAGTCACAACTCCGTTCCACGCCGGTGCGACGGAATGCCCACAGCCATTTTGGTTCCGTATCGGCTGTTCTGGCCGATTTCACGGGGTTTCGGTGAACCATGGGTAGCACTCTCCTGCCCCTCTACTTTTCCTTCCTTTAGTAACTTCAACAAGGGCTGAAGCCCACCTCCCTCAACAATGGACTTTCGAAGTAGATCATTGTCTTGCGCTAAAGGAACAAGCGAAGCTGCAGCGCTGCATTGATCTTCGGCCGAACTTATGTAAATAATGACGACGGGCTCTTATATAGCGCAAAGGATTGGCTCATCGGCAACAATGGGCGGCCGCCAACGTAATCTAATTCATCTCAGAGGATCCAAGAAACGTTGCCTATGGAATATTCCAGCTGTGATGACATTTCTTGGAAGGTGACAATAGTAATACAGGTGAACACGTGCTTCACGTGGCGGCACTTTATGACTTGAGTCAGCGCCTTGTCCAAAATGTCCTCCTTGTTGTTCACGATGCGGCAGGCTGGGCGCCCGTGGAGTTCCTCTGTCTCACGCTCCACTTGTCGTAAGAGATGGATCGAATTTGTGGTACTTATGATACATGGTGCAAGTGCAAGTATGTGATACGTTATCTTACTAAAAATATGATATACTAAGAGTAGACTTAGTTGATATGCTTTTTTAATATGCGGCATGCTTATATAATTTATTTAGTATGCTCTCAATGTAAACTTTTAAAAAATATTAGAAAATCATATAAAAATTTGTATAAAATTTAAATAGAACCATCTACATATATTTTATGTTAATGCCAAAATTATAAAAATGTAGAAAGTTGAAATTTATTCAAAGATGCTTAGAGAACATTACAAACACAATAAAATTTTCTATCATAACATATAATAGCAAAAGGACAAATACTAAACTTTCAAATTTTTAATTCTTCTTTCCCTTTCGGTTCTTGTTACTGTCTTTGGTAGTCTTTTTATTCTCTTGAACATCTTCATTAGCCTTTGAATTTTTACAATAATAAGCATCCAATGATTCATATTAATATTTGCTAATAAACTTCAATTAAATTTTTTTATGTACTTTTTTTATTTTTAATAATTCGATTAGCATATTTTAAGATACCAATTTCAGTACCATAGAATACCAATTCATAAAAGTACTGCAAATTGATATGCAAGTACTAATTCGCGATACTTTGAATAGAAGAGAGTATTAGGTAACTATGGAGAGCTTTAGCTCCAGGCATTCTTCCTTGAAGGTAGCGGCCTCCTCAGCCGCCTTATTCAGATGTTCTGCCAGCATGATCGGCCTTATCACGTGGTCCTCCAGCTTGATTGGCTTAGTAAAACCATACCCATCTAAAATTTAATTAAATTCCCACCGATCAGAAATATATATGAAAATGGAAATTGCCAAATCTTAATAGAAAATAATGCTCAATCAAATACTTCATACATATTGAGACAGCCAAGAAAAAAAAGGAATTAACATAACGGTTGGCGAATCTTCATGTACGGATTTGAATTTAAAACAATAGCCTGAACTGAAACGAGCTGAAATGGAGCTGCTGAAGCTGGTCTCTCTGGAAGGGGCAAGCGTAATCTCTCGCAGCTTCTCCCTATCCAGCGTGGCTTCAACCTGCCTTTCCCAATTATCATATACACTCGTCATCCCAATACTTTTTTCTACAACAATTGAAACAAAGCAGTGAAAGAGAAACCAACTCCTCTCTTCAATATCTCGGTGTCCTGATTTTCGGGTATCGAGGTTGGGGGACTTTTTTTTGCTAGACAGCACAAGGAAAGGGAAGCATTTAAAAAAATTGTGTTCGTGAGTTTACTTGTCTCCTCTAATTAAATTTTCATTCCTTATTGTCTTTTTGAAAAATTCCCAAGATTCTCTGGTCAGAGAATGGGGGCTAACCTGAACAGACTGCATCTATGAGGAATCTTTATATGGTAAAACGACAAGTGTCTTTTCATTCTTTTTGAAAAGTTGTGAGTTTAGCCCTTTTTTTCTTTCACTTTAATTTTCTATTTCATTTTATATTTTATTTCATATTTTAATATGATATATATATATTAAATGTATTTAATTCTTAATTAATTATTTTTATAAAAAAATATTTAATACAAGTGTTGTACATCTATGCAATGAAATAAGAGATGAAACATGTAGTGGAATAAAATATTTGTAAATCGTTTTTTCTTGCTCCCTCCAATTAATTTTCCTTCATTACTTGCCTTTTAAAATTTCCCACTTGATTCTCTGGTCAAACAATGGGGGTTAGATTGAAGTTGGTTCAACTAAGTTATATCAGAACAACGAAGACTGCAGTCCTGGCAATTGGATTGGTTCTCAAGACTTAATATTTTGTGAGAAGTTCTGGTTTGAATTCAAGCTACTTGTTAGTATTAATTTATTTTGAGAATAATTTCTCTTTTTTCTATGCATATCTTAAGTTATTTATTCTTTAAAGTATTTGATATTGAAATAATCCTAAGCATAATTTAATTTTTCTTTCTTTATCATTAGCGAGTAAACAAAAATGGAATATATCCATCATCAACCATGGATAAGCATGATCAACAGATCCTAATGCGATTTGCAACATGAATAAAAGATTTGAGAATTCTTATCTTAATCAAATCCACTTCAATAATCCTCTCTCAAGCTCAATCATTTGAAGGCCGAGCACCTTGGTCATTGAATTTTGTTCTTATTAGGTAGTGGTGTAACTAGGCTAAGTGAAAAGGGTGGTAAAGGTAACATTTCATTTGATTTTTCACTTTTTTTTTGGTTTATTTTGTTTATAATCTTCATATAATGTGTAAAAATCAATTCTTTTTGTGTTATTGTTGTGATTTATAAGTCTAGGATTCTGTAAGAATGCACTATGGTAGGGTTTGTTTTAAATATGATTGTGGTATGATGATTTGTAAAAATATTGAAGAAAAGAAATGGTGGCAGTCTTGTGAAGATGCACCATCACTTAGATGGAAAATGGGATGATGTGAGAACATTATTGAGAGCATAATAGGTAGGACACGTTCTTTTAGAAAAATCTTCATAGGCTTGGATGCATTGAAGCAAGATCATTTGAGTGGTTGTAGTCCATTTCTAGGATTTGACGGATGTCATTTAAAAGGGCCTTTTGGTGGTATGCTTTTAGCTACAGTTGATTTAGAAGGGAACAATTGACTTTGTCCTTTAGCTTTTATTGTAGTGGAGATAAAAAGAAAGGACTCTTGGGGGTTCTTTTTCAGATGCTTGGAGGAATTCGTTGGAGGTTTCAATCTAGATATACCCTGGACTTTTATGATAGATAGACAGAAGGTATTGCTATTGCTTTAAACTGCATTATTTCTAAAAATATTTCAGATTTTTAGGACATAGGGTGTTTTTTCTTATATTCTATAGTTACATGACTATTGAACTTGAGTACAATGCAATGTTTTAGGATGTTAAGAGATGTTTATATGACGATTTTGAGTTCATGGTGGGGGGGGGG
>JACGDI010005844.1:400166-437470 GCA_014898725.1 Jacaranda copaia
ACAAGGGGTTAATTGTAGTGTTTTAAAGTGTGATGTTAGCTGAACATGGGTAGGGGTGTAAACGGATTGGATATACTATTTTCAAGTTCGTATCCATTTAAGTTTTTGAACATTCAGATATGGATATGGATTTTACAGATATTTAAAAATGATATCTGAATTTGTATATATCGAATATCGGTCGAATTTGGATATATCCGTATTCGATTATAATTATTCAAATTTGATTATATTAGATTAAACTTATCCGTATTCAAATTATTTTTTTAATTTCATATTCGATAATAATTATTTAGACATCTTTTTACAAATATCTAAATATGTAAATCTATGAACCTATAACAAATACATAGTTTTAATTAATAGAAAAAACTGTACAATTTCATTAAAAAGAAAGAAATCAAATAAATAGCATAATTTCTAATTAATAATTAAATTTATAATTAATTAGTAGTACTAATTAATATTAATAATAACATTTAACTATATTAATTATAAAATCAATCAATAATAATTATGTTGATTAACTTTATTCTTCAATTTTTCCTTTATATTACAATAATTTTTTAAATTTATTCTTTTTTCTTCCTAATTCTTCAATTATAATTTTTATATATATTCATATATGGATTATGAAATTTTCATTAAAAATATAAATAATATATTATTTAATAAATATATATTCAAGATTGATATTAAATGAATCGAATACGCATTTACTATATTCATATCCATTTATAATTAAATATCTACTAATCAAATATGAATAATATCATTTTAAATGGATGAGGATAAGTTTTGTATGAATGGATACGAATGCAAGGGGTAAACAAAATTTTGAATATCCATTTACAGCCCTAAACATGAGATTTCAATCAATTAGAAAATGTTTAGAGTTCTTCTTGTAATCATTTAGTGGGCAAGGGACTAACTGTAATCTTTTAAATTTTGATGTTAGTTGAATATGACTTTTATACAATGTAACAAATTATTTTAAGGTTCTTTACGTAAGTATTTTATTTACTTAAGGAGTTAATTGTAATATTTTTTGTAAGGCTTGGTGGAGACAATTACTGAATTGGTGTCTCATTCAACTAATAAAAAGTGTTGCAGGCACATATATTCAAATTTCAGACTTCAATTCTCTAGGGTATTGTTGAGTCAATTGTTGGCAACGTTAGTGGAGTTGGAGGTTCTGATGATGTTGGATGCTATGATGGAGCTGCTACCACAATTGGTGTTGCTAATGGAGTTACTGGTGCTGCTGTTGGTGATGGAGTTATTGGTGCTAGTGATGGAGTTGCTAATGTTGCAAATGGAGGGGCTAATGTAGGCTGAAAATTGTTCTTATTTATGTATTAAAACTAACTAATATTTTTGTCATTTCCATGGGAAGAACCAACCTAATACTTTTTGTGCAACTTATAAAAAATTATTTAGCTGTAATGATTCTATACTATGTATTTTGAAAAGCTAAATGCTATACTTATTTACTGTATTGTAATATTGGTTTGGTTTGATTTGTGGTGCATTACTTGGTTCTTTTGGAATGTTTATATTGCTCCATAGAGGATTTGTTTGTAGGTTTTCAAGATACTAAAGGTTTTATATATCGTATAACTAAATATATGGAGGGCTATCTGAAAAGTTCAAACAATCTGAAGGGGTTAATTGTAATCTTTTAATCTCACAAATTTTTGGCATAAAAAAATTAATAATTTTTTAATTAATTAATTTTAGTTAATTAAATAATTTATGAAAAATGATCAGTTAATTACAAATTAATTAATTACCTAATTATTAATTAACTACACTAATTAATTACTAAATTGTATTTCCAACAGCAACATTAAGCATTATTTTAGTTTGTTATTTTGTTCCCCCTTGTATGTTTGTTATATTACAATTACATCCCCACACATATGCGCACATGCTTAAAATAACACAAGGGCATTTTGGTCCCAAAAAATAGTTAACAGATTAAAGCAATCAATTAAAGGGTAAAATTAAAATTTTGAAAAAATTCAACAATGACATTAGTAAATTCTGCTAGTTTGACTAATGACAGGATCTCATTATTAGACAACAACAAACCATAGGGGATGTGTTTGTAATTTCACAAACTAGAGGGGTAGTTTATGTAATTTTTCCTAAATTTATTCTAATAATGATTTCTCTTTTTGGTATGCATATTTTAATTTCTCTTTTGAAATATTTGATATAGAAAGAATGGTGATATCTATGGCGAGGCAGACGTTATGGAATTCAAACTTTTTTTTTCTTTTTAATCATTATCAATAAACAAAAATGAAACATATCTATCATCAACAAGGATAAGAATGAACAATGAATCCTTATATGACTTGCAATATAATTGATCACTGATCGTTGATCAATTGTAGATCTAACATACAATAATACGCCACCTTAATCCATAAAGACAAGGATAGTTCAACACCTATAAAATGAGAAAATCGCACAGTATCAGGTCATGTTATCTTTAGTCACTCTCAATTGAACTATTATCCTTACTTTTGAGCTCTCTTTTGATCACTTCAACTCCATACTAACTTACGTATTGGAGTGCCTTAGCTGAGAGTGATCTTAGCTAGCTTAATGTGTACTCTTGTGGTCAAGCTGAAGATCTAAAATCACTTGTGCATAGCATGATTCAGGTCAAGGTCGAGATTGAGGGTAGGGACCTTTTAGGGAAATTAAGTTTGAGGTCTTGGCCCAAGATCTCGAGCTACATCAATTGGCACCATCTATGGGAACTCTAATTTGATTCACCAACAGTAAAAGCCGACAGTTAGTTATGGATAAAGCTCCTGGACGAATGATGGACACTCCTATCCTAATATTGCTGATATCCCTATTGCCACCCATCTCATCTATATTGCCTATGCCACCCACCATTATTATACCTCAAAACACCCCAAGCAGAAATAAGACAAGAGGCAATAGCACAAGATCCTAGTGGAGTTCAAATCGTGCAACTTAGTTGGGGGGATTTGGAGTAGTTAGTTTTTGAGATAAACCAAAAGTTTTAGGGTAAGCATGAATGTAGAGCCCGAGCTGTAATGGTAACTCCCATTTAAGTGACTCCGCCTTCAGTGAATCGACCTTTGTTCTAGGATAGGAGATCAAGTCCCTCATTGGCCGAAGGCATGCAAGGTCAAAGGATTTCAAAAGGTGAGGAGATGGCAAATTTAGATGAGACAGGGAGCTAAGCTGCTCGACGATCGAGTTACCCACCTAATGTTTATAAGAGAGAGAATACATCGAGGTTGGAACTGCTAACACTGAACTGGGATGATCCTACTCATAGGAGATAACCATTACCTTCAAGGGAAGAAGTCAATGAGATTAGTAGCTAAGTTGAACAGTTGAGTAGAAAGATAGATGAACTCAAGAAGAAGGGGACCTTGGTGCTACAAAAGAAGAACTCGCTATTCTTTATTGAAATATTGTCAAAGTCAATTACATCACACTTCAAGCACCCAAATTTGCCAAAGTATGATAGGAACAAAGACCTGCAAGAACATATGACAACCTTTGAGAATATCATGAACCTATATGGGCAACCTGATGCTATGAACGCTAAGATCTTTATGATGACAGTAAGTGGAAGAGCTTAAGAATAGTTTATGAGATAGGTAACAAGGACAATTATGTTATATGACCAACTCAAAAGGAAATTTTTGTACCAATTTGCCAGTAAAAAAAAGTTTAAAAGGTCTGCAACTTACCTGTTCACGATACAGTAAAGGGAGAATGAGACCCTGAGAGGGTTCATGAATAGGTTAAATAACAAGATGCTTGAGATGTAGGACCTGTGTATTGATATGATCACAAGCATCCTTATCCATGGGCTTAAGAAAGGACCTCTAGCTTTGACTCTTACTAGGGAACCCCTTGGAGATATAGAATAGTTAATAGAGATGGCTTAGTGTTACACCCATGAGAAAGAAGTTAATGTCACAAAGGACCATGCATAGAGCAAGAATGTCCCCACAAATCAAAATTAGATCAAGGACTATCCAAGTTAAGATTTGAAAAAGATCATCATCGATCCCCACTCAAGAAATACAACCACTATATAGCTCTCAATACCACGACGTCCCACGTGTTCATGGCCATAAAGGGGTCTAAGATACTGTAGTGGCCAAGGAAAATGTGGGATATCCCAACAAGGCAGAACTCAAACAAATATTATTGTTTCCATAAAGATCGCGGGCATAACATTAGGGACTGTGTTCAATTGAAGGATGAAGAGGCTCATCAGATAAGGGTACCTGAAGGAGTTCATTACCAAGGAGGTTAAGTCCAAGGGGGAAGAGCCAAAGAAGAGCATGAGAAGAAGAAGAACCGATCTCGAAGTAGATCTCGCAGTAAAGAAAATAAAGCCAAGGAAATTACAAATCCCCATAGGGGATGATTTGCCTCAATGGGGAGGGGGGGTTATATATATAATAACAAGGGGTCTAACATCAAGAGATTTCCATAGTATAGCAAAAAGGCTTATCAAGTCCATAAGGAACTAAGTCAAAAGAAAATGAATCTAATGCTAAATATTACTAATCAGTCTACCATCTTTTTTATGGCAGAGACTTTAAAGGGGTTGTCAGACTGCAAAATGATCCCATTGTCATCACAATGGACATAGCTAATTTTTTGGTGCATAAGGTCTTGATGGACAATGGAAGCTCTGTGGATATAATATTTTTGAAGGCCTTGAAAAAGATGGAGCTCACGCTCATAGGGATTATGCTAGTTTACACACCTTTAACAGGATTTAGAAGGGCTGAGCTCACATTCACAGAATCTATCGAGCACTCAATTTCTCTAGGAATGAAGCCCCATTGAAGGATATTTGTGCTAAAATTCCTAGTTTTTTGGTCCTAGAAAGACCTAAGCTGAAACAATTCCAAATAGTGGTGTCGACATTCCATCTAAAAATGAAATTCCTATTAAAATGGGGAGTAGGAGAGGTAAGTTGTGATAAGAAAGTGATAAGAGAATTTTATCATATGTCTTTGAAAATGAGGCTCAAGATAGAGGGCTAGAGGTCTAAGGGAGAGATCTAAGAAAGTGATTGGTTCTTCTATAGAAGACATTCAGAACTTGAACCCTCATGAAGAGAATAAAGAGAGGCAAGTACAAGAATGTAAAATAGAACTGGCAAGAAAGTTCAAGGAGATTAAGTTAATATTGGGGGACTCGAGTAAGGTCTCATGGATTAGAACCTAGATGGCTCATAAGTTGGAACTCTTAACCATTGAGTTCTTGAGAAAAAGCATTGATGTCTTCACATTGAAGCCTTTATATTTTGAAGGAATAGACCCTAAGGTGATTGTGCATAGGCTGAATATGGACCCCCAAATAAAAATCATCAAATAGAAGAAAATAAACCATGGGGCGATGAAAAACCAGATCATAGAAGATAAGGTCAACAAGCTTTTGGAAGTGGAGTATGTTGTTCAAATTTGGTTCATGAAATGGCTATTGAATGAGATGGTAGTACCAAAAACTAAAGGAAAATGGAAAATGTGCACTAATTATTCAAACCTAAACAAGGCATGTCTAAAGACCATTACCCTTTGCCCAACATTGACGTACTGGTAGACTCAATAGCTTAGTGTGATTTTTTTAGTATGATGAATATCTTCTAGGAATATTATCAAATCTTCATGGCAAAGAAGGATCAGGATAAAACGACCTTTGTCACTAAGATGAGGATATTCTACTACAATGCTATATAGAGGTGACTTACTAAAGGTTAATAAACAAAATTTTTAAGAACTTAATTGGGGTAAGTATAGAGGTCTATGTTGATGATATGCTGGTTAAGAGCCTGAATGAACTCGATCATGTAATGTATTTGGAAGAATTTTTTGCTATCATGAGGAAATATAGGATGAAGCTTAACTCAACTAAGTGCACCTTTGGGGTCAAAGGCAAAACATCCTTAGGTTACGTGTTAGTGATCGTGGAATAGAAGCTAACACTAAAAAGATCAAAGCAATAATGAGCATGAGCTTACTTGAGTTAGTAAAGGATGTACAAAAGCTGACTGAAAAAATCACCTTTCTAGATCGATTCATTTTGAGGTCAACAAATAAAAGCTTGCCTTTCTTCAAAGTCTTGAGTAATATAAGGAACTTCCAATGGATGAGGAGCACAAAAAAGCATTTTAAGACCTCAAGGTGTATTTGGCCTTACCACCCTTGCTGGTCAAGCTTGTTTTAGGAGAGCCCCTATATTTATGTCTGGCTACCTCAGTGCATGCAGTGAATTATATGTTAATTCGAGAGGGAGATATAGTTCACAAGCCAGTTTATATCGTGAGCAAGGTGTTGTAGAGAGTTGAAAGTAGTAACTTAGAGGTTGAGAAGTTAGCTCTAGCACTTGTGGTGACATCAAGAAAATTGAGGCCTTACTTCCAATCCCAAAAAATTATTATCTCGGCTAACCATTTACTAAATTAGGTCCTTGCTAAGTCAGATATTTTTGGGAGGCTAGTTAAGTGGGCAATAAACCTAGGGGAGTTTGATCAAGAGTATCAAACTAAGAGCTACATAAAAGCATAGGTTTTGGCAAACTTTGTCGTTGAGATGGTTGAGCAAGACACCAAACTAAGCAAAGAAACTTAGATAATGTATGTTAATGGGTCGACCATCTCTCAGTATGTTAGAGCAATAATTTTCTTTGAGGGACCTAGATCTATAAAGCTCGAGTTCATGGTAAAACTAACTTTTAAGGTCAACAATAATGAGGCCGAGTATGAGGCGATGATCATTAGATTGAAGGCAGTGAAGTGCATAAATATAGAAAAGTTAAATATCTACACTGACTCACAGCTTGTGGTGCTTCATATCGAAAGGACGTTTGAAATTCAAGAGAAATCTATGACAAAATACCTGAAAATGGTAAAAACAAATCATGTCAGGGTTTACATTCTGCCAAGTGCGGTAGATCCCCAGAGAGGAGAATAAGAGGGCTAATGTTGTAGCTAAGTTTGGCAGTTCAACCAAAAGAACTCGAAGCACATTTAAAACCTTCTTCATAGCCAAACGTTCTGAGTTAGAAGATGATGCTTCTGAAAAAGAGGTGATAATGCAGATATATGCAAGAGCAACTTGGAAAGATAACCTAATATGCTATATAACTGTTTGGATCTTTCCAGAAGATCTAAAAGAGGCAAAAAGAGTAGCCTTCCAAGCAAATTAGTTCATTATAGTTAATAAGGAATTGTACAAAAGAACAATTGAATGACTATTGCTAAAATGTTTGGGACCTGAGAAAGCTTATTATGTAATGAAGGAAATCCACAAGGGAAATTGTGGAAATCATTCAGGAGGGAGGTCCTTAGCTGCCTTTGTTAAAAAATGAGAAAGATACTAATTCTATGCTAACCTCTTCAATCGACCAGTTATTCCAATAGAGCCAATTTTCATGTCATGTCTATTTGACCAATGGTGGATCGATATTATAAGCTCTTTCCAGCCAACTAGAGGCCAGAAAAAGTTTGTGATAGTAGCAATAGAATATTTCAGTAAAAGGGTAGAGGTAGAGGCATCAATTAAGGTCACTGAAAATAAGGTCATGAACTTTGTTTGAAAGACTATTATATGCAGCTTTGGGATCCCTAGGATCTTAATCTTTGACAATGGAACTCAGTTTCTAGGAAAAAAGATAACGAGTTGATGTCAAGAGCTGAATATTAAGTAGCATTTCACTTCTATTACGAACTCGAAAGCAAATGGCCAAATGGAGGTTACCAACAGTAACCTCTTGAAGAGCCTTAAGGCTCACTTGGCTAAAGCGAAAAAGAGTTAGGCAAATGAGCTCCCAGGGGTTCTATGGGCACATTACACTACTCTTAAGTCAGCAATTAGCAAGACCCCTTATTCCTAGGTATATGGAGCAAAAGCCATGATCCCAGCAAAAATAGGTAAGCCCGTGAGATGAATCTTAGAGTATGACCCAAAAGTTAACAATGAAACGTGGGAGTTCAAGTTAGAGCTTATTGAAGGAAAGAGAGACCAAGCTTATGTTAAGATCCAAGAGTAAAGAAACACCATGGCAAAGGACTACAATAAGAAAGTCCAACAGAAAAGCTTTTAGGTAGGAGACTAGGTCCCTAAAAAGGTTGAGGTCTCAAAGCACATTGGGAAGCTAGATCAATTTTAAAAGATACACTACTAGGTGATCAAGGTAACCAAATAGAGATCATATAAGTTGAAGGATAGTAAAGGGGAAGGAACTACCAAGGTCATGGAATGTGTAGAATTTGAAAAAAATTCTATGTTTAAGATTGAAGTTGATTTTGTAAAACCTAGTACATGGCAAGTACCCTTTATTATGCATATTTAGTCACAAGAATTTCCTTTCTGTTTGATGTTGTTTGTGTCTTCTCCCAATCTAATAGTTTAAGGTATCACTAAAACCTTGCAAAAGCTGAGAGATCCCAAGATTGGGATCGGGATCTTATAAGATCTAAGCAAGATTTTCAACTCCAAGAAATCTTATAAGATCTTAGCAAGATATTTAACTCAAAGAGATCCTAAAATTGGGATTGAGATCTTATAAGATTGGAGAAAGATCTTTAACTCAAAGAGATCAAAGCAAGATCTTTAACTCAAAGAGATCCTAGGATTGGGATTGAGATCTTATAAGATCTTAGCAAGATCTTCAACTCCAAGAACCTTACAAGATCTAAGTAAGATCTTTAACTGAAAGAGATATAAGAAAGATCTTTAACTCAAAGAGATCCTAGTATTAGGATTATGATTTTATAAGATCTGAGCAAAATCTTCAACTCCAAGAAACCTTACAAGATTTGAGCAAGATCTTTAGCTCAAAAAGATCTGAGCAAGATCTTTAACTCAGAGATCCTTGGATTGAGATCGAGATCATATAAGATCCGAGCAAGATCTTCAACTCTAAGAAATCTTATAAGATCTTTAACTTAAAGAGATCCCAGGATTGGGATAAGATCTTAGGATAAATCCTATGATATCAAGGCAGGATCTTTAACTTAAAGTGGTCTCACAATGTTTGAGATCAAGATCAAGTTCTCACAAAACCTTATGCAATATCTCAACCTAAAGAAATTTCGATAGGATTTGAATAAGATCTTATGAGGCATTAAGAACACATCAATAGCTAGAAAGATAGTTAAATACATAGCAGTTTACACTTCAAAAGAACTTATATACTTCTTTAATTCAAAATGATTACAAGTTTACAACTCGAGTTCACAATACAAAAATAAACAAAGAAAGAAAATTACAAGTCTACAGGCTCAAATCTCAAGGTGTTAAAAACTAGCTTCAGTGACAATTCTAGCCACAATGGTTTCTTTGGGGTCTTTAGTTGTTGCCATAGGAGCCTGGGATGGGATCTCACCTTTTTTAGGTGTTGCTTCAGAGAACTCGTCCTTTTTCTCAAGAGTGAGGAAAGCGAACTCATCCTCGAGTTCTTCTTTCTCAACGAGACCACTAGTTAGGTAGTTCTTCAAATCTATATCCTTGGTGGGATCCAGCTACTCTAGATCAAATCTCGCAATAATCTTGCCTAGGTACTTCAATTAGGCTTGGCACTTCATAAAGCCCACGAAAGCATTTCTACAACATTTTCCTCAACTAGGGACTCAAAGGTACCAAATTTTTTCAAATCTTGAGCCTTGTCCATTCTCGTGCACGAAATTAGCTCCTTAAACTCAGCAAAGCTCTCAAAGACTTCTTGACCTTTGAAGTAGCCTAGTTTATATGATGTCTTCTTCTTGAAGGCCAAAGCCTTCGTCATTCTAGTTAGCCTCTACTCCAAGTCTTGGATCTTTTGATTATGATCTACTAGCTTCTTCTTATGCAAAGTGAGCTCGTTGTTAATGGATTTCTAGGTCAATTTTGGCTGGCCTCGAGCTCATTTTTGGCATCTTTGAGCTCCATGACCTCTCTATCATGGGTCATGAAGTGGCTCATCCAATAGGCACACTGCAACATAATTTGATGCATAAAAGTAACCCCTTGCAGAATAGATCAAGTTCAGCAACAAGCGATAGTGTAAAAGATCCCAAACTGATGTAAAATTTAAGGAAAAAAACCTTACTTACATCATAGCATAGGCGCCATTCTCCTCTAGCCTAGTAAAGTTTACAAAGGCCAACAAAGCTGGGTCTTAGGTCATCAAACACTCTTCATAGAGCTCAAATGAGGTCTCCTTGGATTAAGATCGAAGCACAGAGCTTTAGTCTGTAATTTTCCAGTTTAGGATCAGTGGTGAGTATGAAGAATCATTAGCAAAGTTTAAATTGATAGCTTTGTAGCTCTTACGTGAATCAACCAAGATGGCCTTACAGCGTACATACACATTGAGGTCACAGAGAGAGGCAAAGATGGGATTAGGCTAGGATTGAGCTCTCTTCTTTGAATAGCTTCCACTGGAGCCCTTATCCTATGGAGTTTTCTTTGAAGGACTTTTGCTAGAATGGCAGGGGGAGGGAAGTTTGTGGCTCTTGCTCTTAGAACTATATTTGCATTTTTTCCCCTTGTCCTTAGAAGCATCTTAGGCTTCAAGAATTGGCTCGAGAAGTGAAAGCAAGATCTCGACCTCAGAAACTTGGGTTAGGGCAGGAGCCAATGCTTGCTCCACCTCCATTGGTTGAATCGATGCATTTGAGGGCCAGCTCGAGGTTGAGATACAAGTTGGAGATGTTGAGGCAAGCATGAACCCAAAAGATTGGGCCTTAACCATTATGGCCTCTTTTTAGGTCTTCATCTTATTAATGATGCATAGATTCTTCCTCCACATGACTACGACAAAACAAAAAAAGTTAGACCTCAAGCTAGTAAAGATAAATAAAGATAGAGAAAAATTAATGGTGGCAAGAGCCATTGTTAAGAATTATGTGGACTTGAATATTAGCCGGCGAAAGACCAACGATCTTGAGCACCTCCTTTTTCAAAAGCTCACCAATCTTGTATATATAATTAGTCAGGGTATCTATGAAGTTCTCTCCCAAGTGACCTCGTTGTACACAGAAGGCTTAGGTTTATTATGCCTCCAATCAGATCTGAATAGCTATGGGTAATTGACAGGAGCTTGAATGAAAAGGAATCGCTCTTTCCAACAACCTAATGAGATAGGGACTTTATCTAAAAATTTGCTTATAGGCCTTGCAATGAGATAATAGAACCCATATTTCCTAATTCAGGTTGAGGTCATTATTGAGTAGAGAGCTCATAAATGAGAAAAGGAAGGTGCAACCACGAAGTGAGTCATTATGATGAGAAAGCAAAAAATATCTTATTGCATTGGAAATTAATTAGGCAGGACAAATGTCCAGCCTAAGCAAAATATTCTCAATGGGATTGGGAATTAGGAACTTCAAAACCCCTTCCAACATGCCCTCAGAGAAAGTGGTGTGGCCAATTGGAGGAAGATGCATTCGATCCGATTTATTGGGAAAGATTATTTCGCACTTAGGAGGAATAAAGAACTTGGACCTAATTTCTGATATTGCTAGAGATCCAAGCCTGGGCAATATGACTAGCCATAGAGACGTGGCAAGGATATACTCTTCAGTCTCAAGATCCCATATTGGTTCCTCCACCAAAAAGGAAAAGAGACGAGCCATAGGCAAGCTTAGATTGAGATCGAGCCCAATGGAGGAAAGATTTGAAAAGAGGTCACACCTGTGAGCTCGATAAGGGGGAGACACTTTCACTCAACCCCAACTGACTAAAGTTAGGAGTTCTAAGGCTAAGAGGTTTGAGATTGAGTTCTAAGAGGGGCGTGCTAAAGCAATATATGAGAGAAATGAAATGAAGTATGAAGGCTACACTAGGGTATTTATAGATGAATGTATGGAATGGTTTATCTCTCAAGAAAGCATTAATAGTCAAAATTTGCAATGCCCGATCAAGCAGCTGAGGGTGCCCAATCAGACAGCATTTATTTTTCGTAATGTATAGATTCATTCCTCTAAGATCATAAGAGAACCAACACACTTGGAAAGTGGGGAAGTTAATGATGATGGTAATTAATGAAGACAGAGTAAAATGACCATTTTTCCCTTGAATTTTAGCTAAAATACTCATACACGAAAGAATCTGCATCTGTTTATTTAGGTCAGGTCAAGACTTGAGGGAACCTAACTGAATCCAAAATATCACTTTTCGTTGATCAATTGTGGATCTGATGTACAGTAATTGGCCACCTTGATCCGCACAGATAAGGATAGCTCAACAACTATAAAATAAGGAAATCACACAGTACCAGGTCATGTTATCTTTACTCACTTTCATTTAAGTTCTTATCCTTACTCTTGAGCTCTCCTTTGATCACCTCAGTTCTATACTTAAGCATCTGAGGGCCTTAGCTGAAGGCAATCTCAACTGGCCTAACATGTGCTCTTGTGGTGAACTTGGAGATCAAAAATCACTTGTACGGAGTGTGATCCAAGTCAAGGTTGAGGTCGAGAGCAAGTACCTTTTGGGGAAATTAAGTTCAAGGTCTTGGCTCAAGATCCCAAGCCGCATCAATAAGATTAAGGAATTCTTCCCCAGATCAAATTCACTTCATACATTTGAAGTTTGGATTTGAGTAGATTGAGTGCCTCCAAACTCTAAAGATCCGATCCTCAACTTACAAATTCCTTTTTCTAGCTTGAGAATAGGTAGAAAAGTCTCTAGCACAAGCTTAATCTCAAAGATAATAGAAAAAAACAAAAAGAACTATATCAATCTCACCATTGCAGGAACATCTCTCATTTATTTGAGTGTATCTTAACTTTTATAATTCCAAATTGAGTGAAACTAAAGCCAAATTTTATCTATATTCACAAAGGAATTTACATATAAAATTTCAGCCTAATATAACTAGCAAATTGTCTGAATCGTTGATAGAAGTAAAGATGTAAAACAGAGTCTATAAGTGCATCAATGACCTTCACTTTTTCACTTCTTTTCCATGTCTTCTTTCTTCTTGATTTGAAGAAAATAAATGCCTTCAGGTCTTCAAGAATTCATAAAAGTCAATAAATAAATAGAGATCTTTCTTTTAAGGATGTGATCCTCACACCAATTGCTTATTACTACTTTCTCTATACTAATAGATTGAATATAATTTAGAACAATGATGAAGAATTATTTGAAGGAATCTACAGAGAATTGATGGTTTGTGTGAGAGAGAGAACAGAAAGAAGGAAATTTTACGTGGGGAGAGAAAATCTCATTCAACTACAGCTAAACAAAACTACCACACAAAATGTTCTATCAAACTTCCAGCAATCTAGTTCTGAAAAACCGGCCACCACGGGCTGTAATTAGAATTTGAGGATTGCGTCACGTGCACTTCCATGCCCCCTCTCGAGAGACTTTCCTGGTCTTGAATTTGGTCCCAACATTTGAAGGTTCAAATTTCCAGTCAAATTAGAATTTCAGTGGATCAATTTATTTAAGTGAACTTTTCAATTAAGTCCAAATACTAATTAATCCAAGTTTCTTGATGGGCATACCTCATGATCCAATCAAAAGAATTCCTTTACTCAATTGAATTAATTCAACAATCTAAACTAATCAAACTTAATCAGTAATATCAATTAACTAATTCTCGAAGATGGATACACACATTTGATGTGCCCAATTAAATAAACTCTTCTATTTAATTGAATTAATTATATTCAACTCTTGTATTAATTTAGCCAATTAATTAGTTTTACTAATAAATTTAATTCTTTCATGCAGGCAAGACACATCCTACGTTCTCAGGTAAATAAACTCGTTTCTTTAATTGGGGGTAATCATATGCCTATAATTAGTTGACCATATCAACTAATTCTCCCCGTCTAACATCCAAATGAAGTCCATCAAAGCTATAGGCTTCATCCACTGAATTTAGGTGGGTTCTGTCAAGGTATAGATGTCATATAAATTTTCTCAATCCAAATCTAAGTTATTTGATTCTCATAAATTCAATTCTAAACCCAACCTAAACTAAATCAAGTCAATTTGATTTGAATTGGGTTGATCCACCAACTTGAAATCTACCCGACGCGACCAACTTATAAAGAGCATTTTAAAAATGAAAAATTTTAATGAAATATAAATGAAATTCATGTTTATTCAGACCTCCAAATGTATACTTTCCCTTTTCTGAAACTATTTGAAACAAACTTATGTAATTATGATTCATATTCAAATTATTGATTTACATCCAAACCAACTCTATATAAATTACTCTTAATTATTATTTAAATATATATACTAACTTAATTGTAGAAGACAGTGAGGTAGATAATATTATATGTATAAACTTGTAATGGATTGTTGTACTATTACAATTCATAATAGAATATAATTAGGGGTGGGCCCAGTTCAATTCAATTCAAAAAATTGTGTTGAATCCTTCCAAATCGAAAATTTGGTTCAGTGTGGTTTGGAGATAGAAAGCTGAATTGTAACCACTTAAAAAGAAAAGAGTGGCACTATTTGAAATTGGTTATTACAATTCGATTAATTAGTTAATCAATTTTTAAAATAATTAAAGTTTAATCAATAAAAATGTTAATTTTGATCTGATTTGGTTCTATTGAATTTTATTGAACTAAATCATTTTAAAAAAGTTTCAATTTCAGTGGACGAATTCCCATCAATTTGATAATTCCTCATTACAAAATCTACAATACAACAAGTAACTATAACTTCAAAATTAACAATGTAAAATATAATATTCCCATGTTACATCAAAATTAACTTCAAAATTAAAAATACATTAAGCAAGCAACATCTCCATCTCATCTCATATTTACCGAATCACTATGAATAATGTAATTTCAAAATTAAGAACATGCGAAGCAATTAAGATGAAGACACAAATTAAGCTAAGTAGTCCAAAATTAAAATACTTCCAATCAAATTAACATTCATCCAAATCTCACTAAACATTAATATAAAAACATAACTTTTTTCTAAAAAAAAATATAAATCCCTTAAATAAAAAGTTGGACAATCAACTAAAATTTTTTAATTGTATTCTTAAAATTATTAATTTTTTATTTTTAAATTAAACCAATTGGGTTTGGTTAATCAAATTGCACATAATAAGTAAACTTACCAAACTATTTTTTGCTAAAAGAACCATATTGTTAAGGAACTGATTTGAATGATTCAATTTTTTTCTTGTTCGATTTGGTTTCATTCAGCGGTTCGATTCAATTTTTTGGCTTTTTTGTGCACCCCTAAATATAATAATATTTCATCTTCTAGACTCCCGAGTAAATGTTAATTTAATAAAAATTGGAGTAGAATTAGACAAAATAAATAACAAAAGAGAACACTTCAAATTTTATTTGTTTTTATGTTATTTGAGTTGGATCGGGTTGATGTCTCAATTTTTTGGGTTACGTTTTGATTAATTCCTAATTTCAAACCAATTTAATATATCTCAATCCAAACTCAATAATTTCGTATCAATTTCATGTCATATTATGGAGTCGGGTAACAAATTGCCACCCCTTTGTCTGAGCTTTATGTTTCCCCATCAACTCGATGTGGGCCCATAATTTCTGTAATTTGATATGCAAATATTGTCTTAAAATTACAATTAATTAAATTTCTTTCATTAACCACTCAATGATTAAGAGTACCCATTCCTCATAATTGATATCTAGTAACAAGCCTATGAAGCTTAACTAATTAGTAAAATAACATGATGAACTTTTCATTTCAAGAGTATCATGTAGATATTGTCCTTCTATCTGGTAGGTAAAAATGCAATCATGCAAATTCATGTATTGCAAAAAGTAATATAAATTTTTAATGGAATGTTGATTACATGAGAAACCTGAATTAAATGCACTAATTACTATATTCTCATACTCTAGGTTTTCCAAATACTAAAAATTGTGATTGACATTGATTTTAAACTAAATGAACGAGTTAAAATTGAGCAGTAATCAAGTTTTTAAGGCATAGGATTATGACATTCCTACTTTAGGTGTATCAATTCCCTTATTTTCCTTACACGAATTTGATACATCAAATTATTAATCTTGAGTCTACGTGAATTATATGAATCTTCTGACTTCATAAAATAAAATTTTTAATTGATGAATTCACTATATTTGTATGTGAATTTACAAAATTAAGAATAAAGCAACACCAGTCAATTGATTATCTGTGGCATGCAGGTTGGTTTCTATCATACAATCTAATCAATTTATTGAACATTTGATATATTAATCATAGATTCCTCTATTAGCAATCAGCCATAAATTATCCTTCTTAAAATTTTATAGGATTTATCAAGTATTTAATTGTTGATAGACGGTTGAGCAAAATACGCACACAATAGTTAAAATAATTTACAATATATAAATTCAAAAGAGAAAAATCATAGAAGTTAATCGACCAAAGGGCTCAGTCATAATGCCAAAAAAGAAAATTAGTTCATACTTGATTTTAAGAATAAAACATTATTAAATCATAACATCATAGAAATACAAAAAATTAAAAAGAGTAAAAAATGATGAAAAAACTCAATTTGTAGACGATCTTGATATTCTTTTTTAATTTCTTCCAAAATGTTGAACCTCGATGAGAACCATAATTTAAAAATCAAGTTTCTGAAATCCGCTGAATTACCCAGAAAAACAATTTTTATTTAGCTTAAAATTCTTTCCAAAACAGGTAAGTGATTTCCCTCTTTTGCTGTCTTTTAACTCATGGCCTTTCCTTGAAAGTTCTCTCGTAGTGCTTAGGTGTGCATCAAGACCTTGTGTGGGTTCACACGGTTTGCATCCAACAGGCTTATGCAAGGGCGTGGGATCCTCGGTTCCTGTTGTGTGTCTCTTTTCTACATTTTGAATCCTCAATTTATTTTTGAATTTAATTGTTGTATTTATACTAATTATTTTTTATTTTCAAACAATTATTTTTATATGGAAATATTTAATCAAAGTGCCATATATTCATGACATGAATAAAAGATGCAATAGGGAATGAAATAAAAAATTTAAACTGTGTTTTTCACAGCCTTATACATGCACTGGCGTGATTACGGCAAATTTGGATTGCTTTCCTCTTCCAACCGGCAGATCCAAAATACTTATCTTTAGCTCAAAACAAGACCAAACATACATCGCACTTAATCCCGCACCTTGCCCCTCAAAACATTTTTCCAGAAAAATTCAAAATAAAAAACCAAACTTTATTACCTTAGCTTATTTGTATCCCCTAAGCCAACTGGACTGACACAGCTCCAACCTGTGTACTGCCTCGGGCGACAGTTTCGTCACACATCTTCATCTTGTATCAATAACGTCTTCTTTGGTACAGCTTCAACCAGTGTACTGCCTCTGGTAAGAGTTTCTTCACATCTTCATCTTGTATCAATGACGATTGTTGTGATGCCCATCCAACACAAGCAGCACCTTTTCTTCGGCAAGTTCCTCACCCTCCGGCACACTCAAAGCAATGTAGCATAGGAGACTCAATGCCGGTCTTTGCACAAACTGCTCTCCAAAATACACAAGCATGACTAGTTTCTTGGCCCCTCCGGCGCCCAGGATTGCCTTAGAATGATCCAAGCATAGATAGTTATCGTAGCAAGCAAACTTTGTGAGAGTGATGCAAGTTTCCTTAGAAACCTCGTCTCCGTTGTCCTCGAGCAACTCCACTGGCGGGCTTATCATTCTAATTGTGTCTGTTGCTTAAATGTCCTTGCCAAATTTCCAATTGCTTTAACACATGGAACGAGCAGTTTTGGATTTTTTGCCTCCTCCTTATGAATGATCCTGCACAATTGCTCAACAATCGGTTTCCAGACACACGAATAGTTGAACTTTAATGCATATCTGAAGTTAGCATCATCTTCTGCCAATGCTGTAACCTCCACCAATGTCATAGCGGAATAATACTGAACTACTTCGGACCATGGTTCACAGAAACGGTGCACAAAGAACAGAACGGAGGTTACCGTTCTAGTTTCATTGCCATGTCGCAGAACGGTAACGGGCATTCCACACATTTTTATAATTTAAAATACTTTAAAATTTCTAAAAAAATTTAAAATATATTAAAATATATTAAAATTTCTATTAACTTTAATGTTATAGGGTAGCATAATTTTGGATATCAAAAAAAGTATATAAACATTTGTTACAATATTGATAATAATAGTTAAATTTTATTAAGTATTTTATATAAATCAGTATATAATTTAATTATAAATGTTATATTTTTCCTTATAAAAATTTATACTTTTTTAAAATGCAAAAAATAAAATATTTTATAAGTCAATTCTTTATATATTATTTTTCTCATTTGTGAATATGATTTATTCAAAATTACCTCCGATTAAAAGTATAATATTTCAAAATTATTATATTGCAGCCAAATATTTTAAGCCAACATAACTATGATATTTAAAATTATTTATGATAAATTTAATAAATATATATAATGTTAATATTAATAAAATGATTTTAAATAAAAAAAAATTAAAGCAATACATTAAAGTGGATAAAAAAATAAAAGAAATTCATTAAAAGAAAGAAAAATAGAAAATAAAACGAAAAAGAGTGTCCTCTCTGGCTTCCTCACTGCGGTCCTATCTTCCCTTGCTTTCCCTCGCCACTTCCAAGAAAATCCAGCTTCACCACCATCCAGAAACTTTCCACACCAAGACATGGGATTTTAGCATCCACATCTTGATTCAATGAAGATGTTTGAATCCTTGATCCCCAATTCTTCCCTTCAAGTTCATCCCCCTTCCTCCTTAACATTCTTTTCTATTTTTTTTTCCATTCCTATCAGTGTTCCTCATTAAAACGCCACAACATTCCGATAAATCGGATGGTCATGACGTTCCACCCGATTTATCAGCCTGTGGCATCCGTGCCAAATTCATAACCATTAACAACTGGAACAACGGAACGCCGGCAGCGGTTCCGGTACCGGAACACTCGTTCCAGCTGATAAATCGACGTTCCGGCAAACAATACTTCGGACCTAGCTTTCTCTATGAGGGGCCCAGGCCAATTAATGAAGTCGTCGATTTTGCCACATTTTGGCGTATAGAGATATCTCCTTGAAGAGTTGCCAAAGAGCTCCAGCAGCTATTTCCTTTACTGACTTGTCATCTGCTGCGCGGTCCAGCTCCATGGGGCTATTAATTATTTCTCCATTGTTCGTGGCAAGATTGCTAAAACCATACAAGTCAGGCTGCAGCCTTGTCTCGAGAGCAAGAAGGCTAATAAGTGTTGTGACTTGAATGATCAAATCCTAACTTTGAATGTAATAGTAAAATAATTCGATGAAAATGATAATAAAATTTAACGTACTTCGACTATGTGCCTAATCTACCCGATAAAGATATGAATTTTATTGATCCTAAATCAAAGTGCCAAATATAATTTAAGTCCCACAAATCTAATGAGAACACCTGACACCCTCGTTCAAAACTTTATTCTGAGATAATATCTCTAAAGTAGTATGGAAACTATTATCTAAGGCTTGTATCTTGTTTGTTCTAATCAACCTAGAAGAAAATAGGGTTTAAATACCCAAACAAATAGCTAAACAGGCCATGGGCCTGTGCGCAGCGCTACGATGCTGGCTCTTTGGTGTTGCGGTGCCTACAACTAAGTGCCCAACGCTGTGGCGCTAACTTTTCGGAGCTAGATCGTTGGATCGCCGAATACCTAGCACCGCAGCGTCGATTACTGAATGCCTGTCTAGTTTTCGCACTTGTCGCTCACACCATTTCTTCCATTTCTCATCATTTATAGCCTAAATGTTGTGGCGAAATCAACAATTCTCTGCCTTGGCTTGAAATTCTCCATCCATCATCTTTGTCCCCATCCCCTAAAGGGTCATCATCTAAGTCTGTAAATGTTAATCAAATCTAAACAATGCTTGAATTTGATTCTTGGAACAACCTTAGTTAACATGTCTGTTGGATTATCCTTAATCTCAACCTTGTCAACAAAAATAACTCCTTGAGACACCATATTCCGGACAAAGTGATACCTCACATCAATGTGCTTTGTTCTCTCATGAAAAACTTGATTCTTTAACAAGTGTATAACAATGCTTTGACTATCACCAAATATTGAAGTAATATTAGAATCCATACTCATATCCTTAATCAGCCTCTTTAGTCAAATACCTTTCTTCATACCTTTAACCAAAGCTATGTACTTAGCTTCTGTTATGGACAATGCAACTGATGATTGCAACATCACCTTCCAACTAACCGTACAACTAGAAATACAAAACACATACACAGTCATGAACTTTCTGCTGTCCAAATCTCCTGTGTAATTCGCATCCACATAGCTAATAATCCTAGCAGTAGAATTCAATTAACTATACCTCAAACATCTATGTCCAAAGCTTCTCAGATATCTCATGATCCATTTCACGGCTTATAAATACGTCTTTCCTAGCTTGTGCATGTACCTGCTCACAACACTGCCTACATATGAAATGTTTGGCCTAGTGCACACCATGGCGTACATCAATCTACCTACTGCATTAGCATACGGCACATTAAACATGTGCTCCACCTCTTCCTCAGTACTCGGTAATAGATCTAATGAGAGCCTAAAATGAGCTACAAGTGGCATACATGTTGGCTTGGACTTATCCATCCCAAAGCGCACAAGTACTTTCTCAATTTAATGTTGTTGAGACAAGTACAACAATCCTGCGTGTCTGTCCCAGATGATCTCCATGCCCAATATCTTCTCTGCACTGCCCAAATTCTTCACTTAATTGAGCTTTTAAAATATTGATCCCAGATACATTTCTAGAGGCAAGCATATCATCAACGTAAAATAGAAAATACACGAGAAGGCTACCACTACAATTTTTATGATATACACAATAATTAAATTTGCTAATAGTGTATCCTATTTTGGTAATAAATACATCAAACCTTTTATACTACGGTCTGGAAAACTGCTTCAAGTATATAATGACCTCTTCAAAAGACATGCCTGATTTTGTTTCCCAAAAACAACGAATCCCTCTGGTTGGCTCATGTAAATTTATTCCTCAAACTCACCATGCAAAAACACTATTTTTACATTCATATGCTCAAGCACCATATCAAACAAAGCAACCATGGCAAGTAAAATATGAATGGAAGTGTGTTTTACAACTACAAAAAACCCTCTCTCTGAGTAAAACCCTTAGCAACCAATCGCGCTTTGTATCTAGCATCCTCAACCTCAAGGGTTTTCTTGTAGATCTATTTGCAACCTACAATATTCTATCCTTTGGATACATTAACTGGCTCCCATGTGCTTTCTTGTGTGGAGACTCCATCTCTTCACTTATAACTGCAACTTATTTATCAAAATCTGGCTGAGAAATTGCCTATTTATATGAGATAAGATCATCTCCTACAAACTCCTCAACTAAACTCAATACATAAGTTACCAGATCTGAAAATGCACACTGCTATGGTGGTTTCACCTGCCTCTTCTCTTTATCGCAAGCTAAAAAATAGTTTTGCAATAAATTATTTCTCTATTGCTGATTATGTGATAATGTGCTCTTACGAGATTCTTCTACCACCTTTTGTTTCCCCTTTGAAACTTGTAGAATATCAATTTCAATCTCCACCTTCTCCTTAATACCCTATTGACTGCTTTCGGGCTGCTCTACCTTCTTCATCATTGCAGACTCATCAAATGTCACGTCCTTGCTAATAATCATCCTGGAGCCCTTGTCATCATTATACCACAAATTATTACCCTTTACTTTATCTTTATAGCCTAGAAATATGCACTTCCTAGCCCTTGGCTCAAGTTTTCCATTGCAAACGTGAGCATAGGCTACGCACCCAAATATTCTAAAATTTGAATAATCAACAAAAGGCCCGACCAAACTTCCATTAGTGTCTTGCAGTCCAAAATAGTCACTGGTGACCTATTCACCAAGTAATAAGCAGTGTTGATCACTTCTGCCCAAAAATTCTTGGACAATTTGGTGTTAATAAGCATGCATCTAGCTCTTTGCAAAATAGTCTTGTTCTTTCATTTTGTAACTCCATTCTACTGTGGTGTTTATACAACTATGCGATGCATCATAATTTCTTCCTTATTGCAGAATTCTTGAAATTCATTGTTACAGAACTCCAATCTATTGTCAGCCCTCAAGCGTTTAATTTCTTTTCCTGTCTGCTTTTCGATTAAAGTTTTCCATTGCTTGAAGTTGACAAACACCTCATCTTTATGCTTCAACATATACTCCCATACTCTCTGTGAGAAGTCATCAATGAATGTCAGCATATACCGAGCACCTCCTTTTGAAGGAAGCTGAGAAGGCCCTCAGAGATCTAAGTGAATGTAATCCATGGTACCCTTAGTCCTATGAATTATAGTGTAAATTTCACCTTGTGTTGCTTACCAAGCACACATTACTTGTAGAAATTCAGCTCTCCAGTCTTCTCTCCACAAAGCAAACCTCATTTGCTTAATTTTGACATCCTCCTCTCACTTATATACCCAAGCCATATATGCCACAATCTCATAATATCATTGACTGATGAAGAAACTACTATAGTACAAGAAACTGTGCTACCTTACAATATGTAAAGGTCATTCCTCATTTCTCTTTTCATGACAAGCAGTGCATCTTTGAAAACCTGCAGAACGCCATCTCGAGCTCTGTACTTACAACCATTCTTATCTAGAGTATCCAACAACATTAGATTTTTCTTCATATCTGAAACATGACGCACATCTATTGGGGTCCTTACTATGCCATCGTGTATTCTGATACGGATTGAGCCAATTGCTACAACTCTGCATGAAGCATTATTTCCCATAAGTCTCCACCACCATCGTATTTTTGATAAGTGGTAAACTAATCTTCACGTGGGCACATGTGGTAGGAGCAGCCACTATCCAAAATCTACTCAGAGCTTGGTAAATTTTTAGTAACGTTGAGAACAAACCTACCATCAGACTTATCCTCAATAATTCTTGTGACATTATCCTATTTCTAATAAGATATTTCATCTATATCCTTTACCTTTCCTCATTCCAGATAATTTCATTTCTAGTGCCTCACTTCACCATACCTAAAATATTTGTTGTCATTTCTAAGCTTAGTTTAGGACTTTGATTGGCCTCTACTCTTTCCTCTTTCTCTTAGTCTCCCTTTTGCCATCAATCCTTCCCTATTTTCACCCTCATTACTGTCTAAGACATATTTTCTCAACTTGGAAATTCAATAAGGCCTTTATATCCTCCATTGAAATCATATCCCTTCCGTACAGTAAAGTAGTGACCACGTGCTCAAAGGATTTAGATAATGAACACAAGAGAATTGATGTTTGATCTCCATCATTAATTTTTACATCTATACTAGCAAAATCCAGAATCACCTTATTCAAATAATCAATATGCTAAGTAAATGATATACCTTCTTTTATCGTCAACGTATATGATCACTGTTTCAAATATGATTGATTCATCAGGGACTTTGTCATATAGAGACTCTCCAGCTTTGACCATAATCCCACTGGTGTACGTTTTGTGGGACCTCTCTCAGTACGTTATCTACGGATGATAACACTAAAGTACCGTAAGCCTTTACCATAAACTCATCATTCTCTTCGTTTGTCAGTTTTTTCAGTAAAGAATCTCTATCTTTTAACACTATTTGTAAGCCTTATTGATACAAGATGGCGTAAACCTACATCTTCTATAGTTCAAAATCATTCTTCCCATCAAACCACTCTATCTCGTACTTCATGGCTGATATTTGATCAATCTCAGCTCAAATACCAATTTATTATGACTTGAGATGATCAAATCCTAACTTTAGATATGAATTTTATTAATTCTTAATCAAAGTGCCAAGTATAATTTAAGTCTCACAAATCTCATGAAAACACCCAACACCCTTGTTCTAAACTCGATTCTAAGAGACTATCTCTAAAGCAGTATAAAAACTATTTTCTAAAGTTTATATCTTGTCAGTTCTAATCAATGTGGAAGAAATGGGGTTTAAATACCTAAACAAATAGCCAAACAAGCCATGGGCCTATGCACGGTGCCACGGCGCTGGTTTTCTGGCCTTGGGACATCTGCAGCTAAGTGCCCGACGTCGTAGCATTAACTTTCAGATACTACAGTGTTGAATCATCGAGTTCCCAATGTCTGCTACTAAATGCCTACCCAAATTTTGCATCTACCACTTCACACTATTTCTTCCGTTTCTCACCATTTGTAGCCTAAATTTCAAGGCAAAATCAACAACAAGCAACTTGATAGTATTTTTATTTGGCCTAAAATGACATTCGTGTATGTTATTGTGTGCAGTGAGCTCGGATAGCACCCACAACACCATAGGCCGCACTTCAATTGGATATTCCATGAAGATTCTCGCTAACATTGAACAAACACCAACTTCTTTCATGTACAAAACATTTTCGACATCTTTCCTTAGCAATCCAATTAGCCTGGCAGCATCCTTATACGCCTCCAAATGTCTTTCCTTTAGTAACTTCAACAAAATGCCGAAGCCCACCTTCCTCAACAATAGACTTTCAATGGAGATCATTGTCTTGTGCTAAAAGAACAAGCAAAGCTGTAGCATTGCATTGATCATCCACTGACCCCGTGAAAATTATAACGATGAGCGCCCATATAGTGTAGAGGATTGGCTTATTAGTAGCAATGAAGGGAGATACCTAGGTAATCTAATTCGTCCTAGAGGATCCACTAAATTTTGCCTATGGAATATTCGAGTTGTTATGATATTTCTTGAAAGGCAATAGTGCTAATATTAGTGAACACACATTTCACATGGTTGCACTTCATGACTAGAGTTAGCGCCATGTCTAAAATGTCCTCCATGTTGTTCACAATGCAATAGGCTAGGTGCTTGTAGAATTGGTATCTCTCACGCATCACCTGTTATAGGAGATAGAAGAGATTTTTGATCTCGAACTTGAGCTCCAAGCATTCTTCCTTGAAAGTAAAGGCCTCCTCAGCAACCTTAATCAGATGGCTACCAGCATGAGCAGCCTTGTATGTCACATGGTCCTCCAACTTGATTTGTTTCATAAAACTATACACATCTAAAAATTAATTAAATATCCATCAATCAGAAATATATATGAAAATGAAAATTAGTTGCCAATCTATCTAGTACATATACACAATCATATACTTCAGACATATAGAGACAGCCAAGAAAAAGATGAATTAACATACTGGCTGATGAATCACCATGCACATATTTGAATTTAAAATTATAGCCTAAACTAAGATGAGCTGAAATAGAGCTGTCGAAGCTGGTCTCTCTGAAAGGGGTAAGCATAATCCCTCATAGCATCTCCCTATCTAGCATGGCTTTAACCAACCTCTTCCAGTTATCATATACACTCGTCATCCCAATACTTTTTTCTACAACAATTGAAATAAAGCAGTAAGAAAAACCAACTCCTCTCTTCAATATCTTAGTGTCCTAATTTTTGGGTATGAAGGTTAGGGGACTTCTTTTTGCTCAACAACTAGATAGCACAAGGAAGAAAAGAAAGCAAGAAAGAAAGTGCATTTGTGAGTTTACTCATCTTTTTCTTATTTCCTCTCATTAAATTTTCCTTCATTACTATGCTTATGAAAAATTCCTAATTCATTCTTTGGTCAAATAATTTGGGCTAATCTGAAAGGTGAAGACTTCAACTATGAGTCTTTATTTATTCTCAAATAGCTCGATTTCAAGTAGCTGGTAGCTTCTTCAGGTGATCAACTTTTTAGGAGATCTGATTATTTTTGTGGATACAATGAAAGTTGTTTCCAGTAAGAGTCATCACTTATTATCTGTAGAATTATTACTATCTAAAGTTCAGTTCATCTCCCCTCTTCAACACCTTAATGCCACTCCACCTAAAGCAGATACTCCTATTAGAACTACATCTAAGCTCAAAGAATTCCCTCAAAAAAGCAAATATATTTCTCATGAGTCTTTATCACCTTGATAAGATGTGAGAAAAATCCAAAACATGCATTAGAAATACTCAATGAAGTGTCAAAGTAAGAGGGTTTTCATCATAACAACTCTACTTATGCTTTTATTCTCCATAAGCTTGCTCAATGTAAGAAATATCAATCTCTTAATGTTGTTCTTCACCAGATTACCTATGAGACTTGTAAATTCCGTAAGGGTATATTCCTTAATCTCATGAAGCATTTCTCAAAATCATCCATGCATGAGAGGGTGTTTGAAATATTTTACGCTATTCTTTCGATAGTACGTTCAAAGCCATTGATACATGTCTTAATCTTTTGGTTGATGCAAATCAAATTGATTTGGAAAGTACTTCACTCCTAAGTACTCGAAAGGACTTTTACTTGGAGCCCAATACATACATCTTCAACATTTTGGTCAAACATCATTGCAAGAAAAGAGATCTAGAAGCTGCTTCTGAAGTGTTGAAAGAGATGGAAAAGTCTAAAGTGTCTTCCCCGAACTTAATCACCTACTCAACTATATGCACTACTAAAAAAATTACTTTTTGTGATGAAAAAATTCGACACAATTTGTGACAGATATTGTGACAAAAAATCCATCACAAAATTTTTCGTCACAAAATCTCTCATAAGAAGATAAAAATATAAAAATCATTTGCAATGAATTTAAATCCATCTCAAAAAGCCAACTTTTGTGATAGATTTAAATCTGTCCAAAATTTATGAAAAATTTCTAAATTTTGCAACAATTTTTTCCAATGCAAAAGATGGAAAATTTAAAAAAAAAAACAAAAAACAAAATATGTTGAGTAGGAGAACTAGGCCCTAATCCCCCACAATACACACTAACATTCTATTTTTCCCTGAAAGGTATGTCTTTCCCTTTTTTTTTTTTTTTTCCTTCTTTCTTTGTTAAAATGGCTAACCAGCGGCCGATAGGGCCATCACTACTCGGCCGATGCTGTTGTGCTAGCCACACAAGTTGGTGCACCAACACTCATTGGCCACACACCAGTAGCAGCTAGTGCAGCTGCTGGCAAGCTGCTGCTTGCACCAGCAGTGCCATGCACTAGCTACTAGTTGCTGACCAATGACCAGCAGCCAATGGCTGGCCAAATTTGAATATGTTTTTCTATTTTTTTTAATCTTTTTTGAAAAATTAGTTTTAATTTATAAAAATGGTAATGGTTATTTGTTTATTGTTTCAGGTTTTGAGAGTTTATATTTTCCATTTGCTCCATAAATTGAGGTAATTTTCTTAATTATTTTAAAATTTGATTGTGTTTTAGTTAACATTTGATTTATGTGTTAGTTAAACTCAAATAATAATTTATTTATTAGTAATATAATTTGATTTAACATAAATAATGATTTATGTATTAGTTAAAATTTGAGTTAAATTTTATATTCATTTTAAATGTTGTTATATTTGTTAGAGTTATGTTTTTATTTGAATTAAAAAATTTATTAGAATTTTGATTGAATTAAATTTTATGGTACTACATATTGAATTATTTTAAATTTTTAAGTTTTGATTTAGTTTATGGAATTATGATTTATGAATAAATATGTGCAGTTGTAACATATGTCTAATGACATAGGCTATCTCAATTATGGTGGATACCTTTTGTGAATTATGCTAAGTTTAGTGGAGCATTTAGAGGTAAGTTTGCATATCGTATATTGGTTTTATATATTTTTTTAGTACAATACATTGGAAATGTTTAGAGTTGGTGAAATTAAAGAGGATGGGATGTTGGGATAAGAGTTGGAGCCTTCCCATTTGTTGCAGGTTGGTTTTTAATTGCTTGCATGATGATAACTGATTTTTAATTGTTTGCATATTTATTTACAAAAACCACCTACCACAGCCAATGCAGTTGTTGATACCAATCCAACTAGTAACTTACTTGATATTGAAAGACCTTGTGAAGAAATAAATCTAGAAAACAATTATGTGGTAGGTGATGATGAAGAGTTGGAGGTTGAGGATGAGGATGAGGATGATAATGACGGCAGTGAACATGATGATGATGATGATGATTAGTTACTTTAATTTAATGTTATGTAATGTAAATTTATGTAAAAACTCATTGTTGATGTCACATATTGATTGCAATCCTAATGATTGTTTCTATATTATGATGGTGATTTATTTAACATCATTTATCTGTTATAATTTGCATAATTAGTGTTTGTTATAAATGCTAAGTAATATGAAGGGAAAAAATAACATTGTTCCGTCTAGCACTAGATCGAAGCCATTAATACCTATTTAGATATTGTGCCGGGTAGTTCTCTATTACATGCACCACTTACTCCCTCATCTATCCCATTTACACTAGTATCTGTGGATATCGGGAGTACAAATGTTACTCAAAAGACACTAAAAAAAGGGGGGGCTTTAGTGACTAAATAATCAGTCACTAAATAAGTAAAATCAGTCACTAAATAGATGTTGTTACTGATTTGTGACCTAATTTTATAGTCAAAAAAACCCTCACCACTAATCCTATTAGTGACTAATTTTACTTCGCTCACAAATTAATGACCGAATATTCAGTCACAATTGTTTAAATTTCAGTCACAAATCTGCTTTATTTATTAAGCCAATTTTTTATGAATCGGCCACAAATGTGACCGAATATTCAGTCACACTTTGTGATCGAGAATTCGATCACTATTTGTGACAATTTGCCACCAAATGCTTGGTCACAAAGTGCGACTAAATATTTGGTCACATTTCAACCACGATTTGTGACCAACTAATTATTTTAATTGTTGATATTTTCCACATTCTGTCACTGATCCGTCACTAATGCTTACTGAAAGTTCAATCCTTATTTGGTGATGGAATTTTTAATCACAAATCAGTCACAAATCAATATAAACAATGCAAATATTATATCCATTTTCAAACAATTTGTTCACCTAATTGCAATAGCACCAATTTAAGAAGAAGAAAAAAATAGCGTAGTTGTAACAACAAATTTTCTTTGTCTACAATAAATAAAATTACAAGGTAAGAAATATTGTACAAATAAAATTAAAATCTATCGATCAATCAGCTATGGATTCTATCTCTAATCTAATTCTCTAATTCTTCCCTGCAAAATATAATCTTGAATTTAATAAGCTCCGTGAAAAACGCCTTAAACGTCGTGGGTCTCCCTTAAATTTCATTTGAATAAAAATAACGCCAACTCGAGGGCTTTGCACCTCGATCTTGAATCAAATGTCAAAAATATATGAGTTCCGCAAAGAACATTTTGAACGTCATGGATCTCCTTGAATTAAAATAACGTCAATTCGAGGACTTCGTACCTTAATATCGAATCAAATGCCAAAAATATGAGTTGCGTGAAGAACACCTTGAACATCGTGGATCTCCTTGAATTTGGTTGAGAGAATTGTTGGACTTCTTCCAAGTTTCTCTCGCCTGCTAGAATTTATGTTGTGTCAAATGAGTTGGAATCACCCTTTTATATAGAAGCTTAAAGGAAGACTTCTAAATTAACCCGAATACTTCAAAGCCTATCTCTTTGATAAGATAATATTAGATATGAATAGATGATTTGGGATATATTTGATTTGATAATATCAAATATCAAAAGATAATATCAGTATCAAATATCTTTGATTTGATTAGTCTGTGAATGCAGACACTTTATCTTTGACACGTGTCAATACTTGATTTGAATATAAAATAAATACTAAATTATTAATTAAAATTAACTATTTATCTTTTGAAATTAAATTTAATATATCACAAAATTTAAATAGAAAATTTTAAATTAATATTTAATATATTATTTTACACGTGTCACTTCTCAATTGATCAAATATTTAATATGTTTACAAATGCCCCCACTTTAAGGCTTGACGAAGAGATGCAACTCAATCCCAAAAGAGACGAAACTTGAAGTATATGAAAACGTATGTGGGCCGAACCAAAGCCCATATCAAAATACACATGATAAGCCCAAAATTATGCATGTGGGTCCAAAATTATGCACAAAGTGATTCCTTGCGCCAAGGAGTTTACTGGAGTTGACGAAACAGGAAGTAAATTTATTCCCAATTCTTGCAAATACTTATTTCAAGCTTATCATTTACTTCAAAAGGGTGCCCATGGAGGTCAACTTTCTCAAGTTACTATGAAGAAATGGGTGAAGTATTGGTCTTAGAAAGTCATAAAATACCATCAACCACCACCACACAAGGAGAAAAAGACAGTTCGGCCCAAATCAACTCATAATCCTCTTGGTGATTTTGGCATTCATGGAGAATGGTCTACCCCAAAGGAGGCATTATTTTAAAAACTTGGGATTCCTGGGAACTTGAGAGAAGAAACCTATTTGGCGGCATTTTTCGCTTGTTGGCTTTGCTCGTTTGTTCTTCCTACCAATGATGTCAATTCAATACATCCCAACACTTTCAAGATAGCATGCATCATGGCTACCGATAGGAAGGTTAGTCTTGTTATTCCAATTTTAGCCAACATCTACAATGATTTGAATAAAATTTCAGGTTCCCCGAGGCCGAGTCATGTCCATTATTCTTTTCCCATCTACTTTGTTTATGCTTGGTTGGCGCACTACTTCAAAACATATTATCAAGTTTGGCAAAGAATATGTGGCCCAAGAATGATAATTTATTCTGGTAAAGGGGGCGCAGAATATTATGATCCAAAGGAAGCTCGTAGGAGAATTCACAAAGGAGATTTTGTTTCCTGGACTTGTACCATGATTACGAAAGACAAAGGACTTCCATATATTGATAATGGCAAGGCTAGAGAATTGAAGCAAAAATACTTCATTGCTATTCGCTCAAATTATCTTCCTTTGCGACAAGGCGACTACTTTATTATTGAACCTTATAGTCCTCATTGCTTTAGTCGCTAATTTGGATACTATCAAGAAGTTCCTGGAATTCTTGCTCATGATATTCACACAACCGATTTGGATGAAGGACTTCGCTATTGGTGCTTATGCACTTTGCATAATTCTATGTCTACAGCATGGTTCCCTTGTGTGCCCCCAAATACAAAAAAAATCTCTTCAGATGCTTACAAGAAGTGGTGGACTAAAATTCATGGAGATTACTTTGATGAAAATATTGCATAATTGATCAATTTAAAGTCAATCAAAATTTTCCTTAAAGACAAGGATCATGATAAAGGGGATAGATCACCTAATCAAACTGTTCAAAATTCTTCCAACCTAGAAGACATTGAGCCTCCAAAAGAAAAGATAATGAATCCTTATCCTTTAGAAACGAGCAGCAGTAGTAATGTAGATCGTCAATGGAAAAAGCTTAAAAAGGATCACAAATCTCCAAAACCAAGTAATTCTTTGCCAACAGAAAACTTTGCCAAAGAGGTTTTTTTTTCGTCTTTTTTTTTTCTTCTCTTCAAATAAGCCCCATTTTAGTCATTTGCTCACTCAAATCATGCAATATTTCAACTGAAAAATGAAACTCTTAATGTTGATGAAGATGAGACATCCCAAGGTAGTCGATGATCAATCATGGTGCCTAACTTATTGGCCATGAACACTTCAATTGACACAACCATGCAAAGTGAGGCACTCCATAACATGAAAGCTAAACAACTATCTCCTTGTGCTCCAGTTTCAGTGTTTGAAGGTGAGAAATTTGTACTTAATCATCAAAAAGAGTATCTTCAAATGTTGTGGGATAGCCTTCGCAAGAGAATAGCAAATACTTCACTTGATTCAATCTCATCTATTAAGGATAGTGTTCAATTTCTGCTTGAATTAATGAGGGGCTTTAACAAATTTAACATCTCCAATGTGGAAGAATTATTGCAAGTACTTTTTGACAAGGCTGCTTCTTATGATGAGGCAAAGTCAGCATCTTTTGAGAAATCATTCAGTGAAACTCTTGCACAACAACTAGATGAGGCCAAAAGTCGTCTCCGTAATGCTCAACTAGAGAAAGCAAAAAAAATGAACCAAATTCAATCCACCCAAGAAGAGTTGAAATATGTTGGGAAAGAGCTTGGAAGATTGAAGGAATGCAAAACGAACTTGACTTCATCATTGAAACGCCAACAACAACTTCTTTAAAGTGCTCAAGCTGAAATTCATGAGATTGAAGAGAAAATTGCTGTTATCAATAATACTCCTCCATTGAGTAATAAAGTGGCTGAGAATTTGCAAACTTCGATGGAACACTTGGAGGCTGTCAAGGAAGAATTGAAGAACTTGAGTCCTTTTACTTAAAATTTATTTAGAACTTTTTGCTCTTTGTTTTTTTTTTCTTAATAAACTATGCTACATTTGTTATTTTTTTTTTAGATTACATAGAAGATATCTTTCCTTTCTATGTTGCGATCTTTTAATTTCTCTCTATTTTTTTTTTTGACCAAACAAAAATTACTATCCTTTTTTTTTTTTTGCGCAAGCTCAAATTAATTAACTCAAACAACTAAACTATATATATATTTATAAAAAAAATCATACTCAGCAACTAAATTTTTTTTTAACTTAAAAAAAAACTCTAACCCAAATAAACAACTAAACAACTTTTTTTTTAACACAACAAACTAATAAAAACAACTAACTATTATTATTATTATTTTATTCTAACTTAATAAAAACAACTAAACAACTTTTTTTTCTTGAATAATGGGAAAATATAATTTAAAAAAAACTCATAACTGAACTTAGAGAATATCTAAGCTGCCTACGTACCCAATAAAGGGATCAAGTCATAATATAGTTCAAAAAAAAAATAACATTTTGGAGGGGGGCACCGTTCACAGTTTATACTCATGCGAGCCAGAAGTATCCATTGCTTAACCACCTTGGACTAAGTGGGGATATTTGATATTTTAACCACGTAAAATACCTTTAGTGGGGTAAGTTAGCAGTTTATCCACATGCACTACCTTTGGTGGGTACCATTCACAGTTTATACTCATGCGGGCCAGGAGTGATATGCATTTTAGGTTCGTGTGTTAAGGAGCAACATGCAATTTAGGTTCGTGTGTCAAGGAGTTATCTTCCAACTTTTTGCATAGTAGCACTTCAAGAACTTCCCATTTATAGGGCCAATTCTTAATCCATCTTCAGCAACCAACTTATATGCACCATTTGTATAAACTTCTTTGACAACATAAGGACCATCCCATTTTGATGTGAACTTATTCCCAATCCATTGAGTTGTGATTATGGGTCTTCTCACAGCGAGCACCAAATCCCCAACTTGAAAAGTTCATGATCGCACTTTCTTGTTAAATGCCCTGAAGAGTCAAGCTTGATAACACTCAAGTCTTTGCTGCGCTTCCAATCTTTTATCATTAAGGACCTCCAATTCTTCAAGATGTAGGCGTACATTTTCTTCCTCAATCAATCCCTCTTATATGGCTATCCTCAATAAAGGAATTTATTGCTCAAGGGATAAAACTACTTCAACACTATAAACCAATGAATATGGAGTTGCTTGTGTAGGTGTTCTATGAGTAGTTCGATATGCCTATAAAGCTTCTCCAATTCTTTCATGTCAATCTCTCTTTGACTTTGAAACTACTTTCTTCAGCAAATTATAGAGTCTTATTGAACACCTTAGCAAAACTATTAGCCGCGGCATAATACATGGAAGACTTCCTTTGTTTGAAATTGAACTTCCGACAAAGTTTATCTATCAAACTATTACTAAAGGGCTTTCCATTATCGGTGATTATATATCGAGGAATCCCATAGCGATATATAATGTTGATACGAATAAAGTCAACAATATTTTCTTTCTTTACTTCTTTGAGAGGTACTGCTTCGGCCCATTTAGAGAAATAATCTATTGCAGCCAAAATATACAAGTGCCCAGCAGATGACTTTGTTATGGGTCTAACCACCTCTAAACCCCAAGCATCAAAGAGCCATGAAGCAATAGTCGGATGTAATAGCTCTGGTGGTTGGTGAATGAAATTTGCATAAAATTAGCAAGCTTGACATCTTTAAGCATAATCCATGCAATCTTTTACCATTGTTGGCCAGTAGTAGCCCATTCTTTTTATCCAAAAATGTAATTTTGGACCTGACTAGTGAGCGCCGCAAACTCCAAAATGAGCTTCTTCTATGGCTTGGATAGCTTCATCATCACTTAAACAACGTAAGAAGACCCAATCAAATGATCGCCTGTAAAGTACATTTTTGTAATAGATGAAGCAAGTCACACGATGTCGGATGTCGACTCGTTGAAGTGGATCATTTGGTAGCTTTTCACACTTCAAATAGTCCACGAACTGTTGACGCCAATCTTCTTTTTCTATTTCGAATACTTGAACAACATGGCTTTCATCTTCTTCACAATCGTCATTCTCGAACATTGGTGGTATAACCCAACTTTCACATATTGGAATTCTCACTTCACTTTCAGGTACAACAAGTGAAGAGGCCAATTTAGCTAGTACATCAGCTTGCTTATTTTTCTTTCTTGGCATGTGTTCAATTTCTCCATCCCCAAGCCATCCAATGAGCCTTTTTGCATAATTAAAGTATAGAAGTAATTCAGGCTTCTTGACTTCATATAATCCAAACAATTGGTTGACCACCAACTTCAAATCTCCATAGACTTTAAGGTGTAATTGTTTTATGTCAACCACCATTTCCAATCCAAGAATAAGAGCTTGATATTCAGCAATATTATTGAAACAATTTTTGATTAAAGTGAAGGAATATGGTAATACTTCATCATTATATGTGATGAATACCACTCCAACACCAGCTCCTTCTCTGTGGGATGCTCCATCAAAGTACATCTTCCAAGGAGGTGTGATTTCAACTACTAAGACATCTTCATCAGGTAGATCATCATATAACTCCCACTCAGCTAGAATGGGGTGATCAGCCAAGAAGTCAGCCAAAACTTGTCCTTTTACTGCCTTCTGCGGGACATAGATGATTTCAAATTGTTGCAACTAAAGGTACCATCTTGCAAGTCTATCAGAGAGGACAGGTTTTGACATGACATATTTTAGTGGATTTACTTTTGAGACAAGATGAACACTATGAGCTTGAAAGTAATGCTTCAACTTTTGAATTGCAAAAATTAGAGCCAAACATATTTTCTTAATTAGCAAATATTTCAACTCATTCGGCATCATCATTCTGCTCAAGTAGTATAAGGCATTTTCTTTTCCTTCATCATTTTCTTGTGCTAATCAAGCTCCAACAGAACGTTCTTGAGCAACAATATAAAGAATCAATGGCATCCAGGTACTGGTGCAACCAACACAGGAGGTTTCATCAAATAAACTTTTATACTTTTAAAATCATTCATGCAAGCTTTATCCCACCCAGATAGAACGCCCTTCTTCATGAAACGGCTAAATGGTTGACATCTACCAGCTAAATGTGATATGAATCTCTACAAATAAGCTAACTTTCTTTGCAAACTTTTAAGTTCATGGATATCTCAAGGTTCAGCCATTTTTAAAATTGCATCAATCTTTGCTTGCTCTATTTCTATACCTCGATAACGAACAATGAATCCTAGAAACTTTCCTGATGTAACACCAAATGCACACTTTAATGAATTCATTTTGAGTTGGTATTTTCTCAAGCGTTTGAAAACTTGTCTCAAGTCTTGTATGTGATCTTCTCGTCTTTTGGACTTGACAACCACGTCATCAACATAACATTCAAGATTCTTATGAAGCATGTCATCGAATATTTTCTGCATTGCCCTTTGATATGTGGCACCAGCATTTTTTAGTCCAAACAGCATTACTTTGAAGCAGTATACTCCCTTCGAAGTACGAAATGCCGTCAACTCCTCATCTCTTGGAGACATGCGTATTTGGTTATACCTCGATGATCCATCCATAAACGATAGTGCTTTATGCCCTATGGTAACATCAATCATAAGTTCTGCAATGGGCAACGAAAAACCATCCTTAGGACAAGCACCATTCAAGTCCCTAAAGTTAACACAAACTCGAATTTGGCCATTTTTCTTTCTTACTGGGACGATGCGAGAGATCCATGTTGGATACTTGACTTCTTAAATAAACCCAACCTCGATGAGAATCAAAGGAACCAATTTATGGCAAAATTACCGTTGGGCTTGCTTAATTAGACAAGTTCCTTTCTTTATTGATAAATGATAGACTACCACCTTTGGATCTAACCCAGGCATCTCTTTGTATGACCATGCAAACATATCTTTGAATTCACGTAATAGCTTAACATATACTTCTTCTTCCTCAGTAGTCAGCAAAGCACTAATGTAGATAGGCTGCGAATCATTGACATCACCTAAATTGATTTCCTTCAATTCATCTACAGTGGCTTTAACACCTTCTTCAAACTCAAGAGAAGCAGTTTCAGCGTCTTCTTCTTCAATCAAAAATTCTTCACTTAAAGTAATATGGTACGCTGGCACAATATCCTCTTCCACAGGCTCAATCTTTCTGAATTCCACACATGCCTTTATTTGCCCATCTCGTCTTCTTATATAAATTGTCTGCATGATACTATCCTTTTCACTTATGTAACCACTGCTAATAAGCTTGGGGATTTGCTTGGAAAAATGATCTACAACATTTTGACGAGTGTGCCAACTATCACTAACAATAATATGATATGAAGAGGCCACGCTTTCTCTATCACTTTCTTCGTCAATTTCAATTTGTGTTAAGATAATGATTCGCAGTTTAACCTTCAGGATTCTACCACATGATATATTCAAAATAAAGTGTCATTTCATATGTGAAGGAATTGAAAGCCTAAGCTTTTTCGGCTCGCTAACCCACTTCAAGAACTTTAGCATTTTTGGTCTCTGATCGTAGGTTCTTTTGTGTTGTCATTTCCCAAGTCTATTGAAAACTAAGATTCGTGGGACTTTCTTCCCATTTTCATCAAAAACATCATATGTTGAGGAAAATTCCTCTCTAACTATATGATTACTGCTGGCTCTCCTAATCGCAATGCGAATGGGATTTTGAGGACAAATCCAAGTCCCATTCGAGAGCTTTGGACACCCTAACCATTTTCTTTCAATATCCTTTAGGTAGTATTAAGCCCATACATTTGCTTGACGGAAGCCTCAGGGGGAAGTCTTCCCAAGATGGAATGTTCTTGCCAATTATTTCCAGCTTTAACAAGAAGTTTATAGGCTTTTGGATCAAAGTAGCTCTCATTTTGAAGTTGTAGAGATTCTCCATGTTCCTTTTCGGCTCCTTGAGTTGGGCACACAAATCCTTTCAACGGCTATGTGGATGGCATATTCAAATCAAGCTTGGTTAGAGGAAATGTTAATTCCTTCAATGATTCAGATC
>JACGDI010005844.1:437570-507141 GCA_014898725.1 Jacaranda copaia
CGAGATTTTTCCTTGTCTAGCCAATTGCATCACTTTATCTTTAAATACGAAGCAGTCATAGATTGGGTGACCCACCAACCGATGATTCTTGTAATACTTTGAGTCATCAATTCCCCAGCTTCTTCAGGTCGCTTCATTTCAGGTAATTCAATAAAGTTTGCATTGAGCAAATCATCAAATATTCCAGGAACGTCCGAATCAAGGAATGGGTATGTCTTAGCTTGCATCTCCCTTAAAGTTAATTTTCTTTGTCCTCTTTCTCGAGGGATGTCTTTCTTTTCATCCCTTGTGATTTCTGCCTTTGTACGAAACTTAATAGGTGTTGCATTCACTGCCATAGCTTCTTTACTTTGCTCTTTAGCAAGAGGTTTGCCCCTTTTCTTAAATTCTTGCTTTTCCTCAGGCTTATGAAGCTCCTAAATTAGTAACCCTTCTACTCCACTAACAAACATGCTCAACTCCATATCATGGGCTCCAATAGCCAAATCTTCAAATGCTTTTAGCTGAATTCCTTGGAGAATATGTCGGAGCCCCCAATGCATACCTTAAATGCACATCTCGATGGCTGAAGCTTCCGATAGTCGATCTTTGCAATTGAGGCATAAGTTTCTCTAGCAATTGATGTAGTCAATAACTGATTCTTCTTTCCATTGGCGAGAATTTGTAAATTCAATCATACTAACTGTCCTTTGGGTACTGTAGAAGCGATTGAGAAATTCTTGCTCCAATTGTCCCCAACTATCAATTGAGCCCACTTCCAAGTCAGTATACTAATCAAAAGCATTGCCTTTCAAAGATTGAACAAATTGTTTTACTAGGAAATCTCTATAAGTCCCAGAATTATTACAAGTTTCGATGAAGTGGGCCACATGCTGTTTTGGATTGCCTTTGCTGTCAAACTACTGAAAATTCGGTGGCTGATAACCAATTGGCATCATTAGGTTGTCAATTCTTTGAGTGTATGGCTTGGAATAAGTCATAAATAACTTAGAGCTCCCTTCTAACCTGTCTTTGATAGTTTCCATGATAAACTCCCTTAGCTGGTCAATTGGAATTAGTCCATCATTGGAAACTTGTAGTTCATTTGCTGTAGGATTTTCATTTTCAACTGGCTGCCTTTTTGTGGATATTTCGCCTTCATCTTGAGCTTCTATTTATTTCTCCATCAAGTGACTAGTCTCAACATTATCCACCTTATTCATCAACTTGGAAATTTGAGAATCTTGCTCTTGGACATGCTTTGCCAATCCTTCAATAATCTTTATCAAATTAGCAATTTGTTCCTCTAAAGTTATAGCACTTGTCACCATCACTAGCGCCATGCTTGAGGAACTTGAAGTTGAATAAGGATTGGATGGTGTTGATTCTTCTTTTGAGTCTGCACCACCTTAATTAATATCAATGGCAAGCGGCAATGCCTTCTCCACAACTTCAAGTGAAGGATTTACCTCCGAGGATGTTTGTGACTTTTTGGACATACTCCTTGTGGTAACGTCAATACTTCTTACTCTAGCATTTATGGAATTTGAGATAGTCATCTTTGATGCAAGAGTCTTGTTAGTAGCCATGATACTTCAACTTGATGAAAGGAAGAGATAAGAAGTAGAGATGGTCCCACTGGGCGTGCCAAAATTTGTAACAATAAATTTTCTGTCTGTAATAAATAAAATTACAAAATAAGAAATATTATACAAATAAAATTAAAATCTATCAATCAATAAACTATGGATTCTATTTATAATCTAATCTTCTTATTCTTTTCTTTCAAATATAATTTTGAATTTAATGAGCTCCGCGAAAAACGCCTTAAATGCCGTGAGTTTCCCTTAAATTTGACTTGAATAAAAATAACGCCAACTTAAATTTGACTTGAATAAAAATAACGCTAACTCGTGAGCTGATCTCAAATCAAACGTAAAAAATATACGAGTTCAACAAAAAACACCTTAAACGTCGGGATCTCCTTGAATAAAAATAACGCCAATTCGAGAACTTCGCACCTTGATCTCAAATCAAACGCCAAAAATATATAAATTCCGCGAAGAACGCCTTAAACGTCATGGATCTCCTTGAATTTGGTTGAAAGAATTGTTAAATTTCTTCCAAGTTTCTCTCATCTGCTGAAATTTATGTTGTGTCAAATGAGTTGGAATCACCCCTTTATATAAATGCTTGAAAGAAGACTTCTAGATTGAGCCGAATACTTCAAAGGCTATCTCTTTAATAAGATAATATATATATATATATCAATAAATAATATGGAATATATTTAATTTGATAATATCAAATATCTTTGATTTGATTGGTCTGTGGATGCAGATACTTTATCTGACACGTATCAATACTTGATTTAAATATAAAATAAATACTAAATTATTAATTAAAATTAATTATTTATCTTTTGGAATTAAATTTAATATATCCCAAAACTTAAATAAAAAATTTTAAATTAATATTTAATATATTATTTTACATGTGTCACTTCTCAATTAGTCAAAAATTTAATATGTTTACAGTAGTACAAAACAATATATTCTAACAAATCAATCTAACAAGATATGCATCCAATACCATATTTCTTATATTTAAACTATAACAAAAATAATAAGTCTGCAAGTTCCAACACGTAAACCAAGCATGAAAGAAGCATTTGACTTAGCATCAATCACCTTAATACAATTTCATATGCAACCTATTTCTTTCATACCATCTGCCACTTTGTCAATCTTTTCCATCAGTTTTGTTAAAGTTGCCATTAAAGCATCTTTCCTTTTCTTTGAGTCTGCCAGTAATTGCTCCTCCCTCTTTCTTGACTCCTCTCTTTCTTTTTCCATTTGTTCTCTTTCTTGTGCCAATTGTTCGTCAACAAGCTTCTTTAAGGCACTTTGCAAAACATCTTCATTAATTGAAAATGAGTTTATGGAAACCCCAGATTGAGATGAACTAGAACCTCCTACCATTTCTCTTGCATGGAAAGTATTCCCAAACCTATATATTCTTCCCTTATTTGGACCACCACATGTGTCAACCCCCATACTAGTATCAAATGTTGCATCAGAAGTTGGATTAGAGACATGGGTCTGAGAATATTTATCTTCATATACTTCCTATATATATGGAAAGTAACATTACTAACCATTAAACTAGCACTAATAATTTTTCATTTTACATGAAAAAAATATATAACGAGCTTACTTTAACTTTCTTAGATTTGTTATTCACAGTCACCCTCGCCCTTTTGTCTTCTATGAACTCGATCATGAAGCTCAAGTTAGCTTATCGAACGACCTTTCTCGATCTCCTACATATATGAGCTGTAAATACAAATGAGAAGTATTATATAAAATAAAATGATAGTTTAAAATAAAAATAACTTAAGAAATATTCTTACCATCCAACGTCGATGCTCCTCAAATGAAATAGAACCGCCAGCATGCTTACCAATAGACCCTTCTTTCTCAATCAAATGGTTTTGGCTAGCTTTGATGCATTTCTCTTGATAGTTAGATTCACTAAACCGACCATCACACAAGGAATTCCAATCTTCTGTGTACAGGACGGTTTATATTTTTAATAGTGCAAATGACACAATCAAATACGTACACACACACACACACACATATATATATATATGCTCCCTCCAATAAGGCCTCTTGAGAGTTGAGACTTATCAACCATTACGCACACATAGTTGGTGATCTACTAGTTATCTTGTTGCTGTGATCTGATAAGAGTTCCATTTAATAGGTGAAGAGAAACAGAGTTTTGAAGAAATAGGCCCCAACTTCAAGGACTCAAGGCTTTAACTTCAAGGACTCAACCCATAAGTAAATTATACTAATTCAGACTTGATAGTTGAATAATTCAAAAAGAAGAAAAAGAATAGGTTCCTGAATGTAAGCACCACTGTAGGCAGCAGCAGCTTCAACCTGCTGTGTAATGGTGTTGACAAAAAGAACAAGTTCCTAATCCTGCAATTTCTTTATAATATTCGAATTTTTTAATATGTCAGAAAATTTGTATTATAATATGCCCTAGTGAATTTGAAACCAACACGAATGATGAAAAACAAAGAGATAGGCACGTGCCATACAGTGCCAAGAGTAAGCCAGCTTTTATTGATGTATGAACCCTCTTTTCTCCTCAATCCAGTTGTCTTTGTTTTGGAACTTTCAGATCCTGCCAAGTCAATTAAATGCTATGAAAGAGTTTAGTATCATTGTGCCCAAACATCATAACCAAAACATATAGAAGAAAGTTCCGAATAATTGGGCCATCCAAACAGTAAAACTCGGATGAGAAGGGAGTACTGAAGAAAAGAAGAGCAGAAAGAAACAGGAAATCTCTGCTGGTGATTTTAAATGTCTCGAACAGTTCAAATTGGGGATAGAAGCCTGCTGGAACTTTCACATACTTGGACCAGTTTTCGTTACTGAAATTTATTCCTATCTTGGCTGCGTTTTTTCTTCAGCAAACTTGATGTATCACTTGAACTGTTACGGTACCATTTGCTCATACGTTCATGGCTATGTCAACTCTTCATCTTGGTTTCAAATCACTTATGTTACAGAAAGTGGGACTGCTTCTTGGGCTACTAGAGGACAGTTTCTCACTTCATCAACAGTTGCTTTTGGTGCCATCAGTTAGGAGTCTTAAAATTTGGTTATACTTTGTGCAAGTACATTTTATTTGCTACTGCCGCCAAATCTGTTTGCTTCTTTGGGAATCAGTTTTTGGGTTCCGTGGGTGGGACCAGTTTGCTCCATGCCAAACTTGAGTGATGCTGCAGATGCCTTCTTTGGTTATACATCAGAGGGCAGATTCTTGTTGCACCCTACTAGAGCCCAATCCAACTCGTCATTTCTTCACTATGCAGATATTACTTTGTACAGTTTCGAATAGTTGGTCCGCGTTAGTTGTGGCGCCATCCATGAACTTAGTGTGCATTTTGGATGTAATTAGTCAATGTATTAGATGCGATTCTATTTGCCATTTCTTGAGATATAAGGGAATGTTATCTTCCCAATAGATTTATATCATATTGAAAATGTTAACAAAAATTTAGAGAAACAAGGATAGAAATCAAAACAAAGGCAATACAGAAATGATATATTCTAAACATACCAATTGTGATAAAGTCACTTCTTCTCCTTCATTTTCTCCATGTAGACTGCTTTCAATAGTCTGTGAGATGAATAAACCATTAAAGAGCAAGGGACAAAAGGGTCAATTTGAAACCAAAATAAACTCCTTAGGGTCATTATCAATTAAAATAACGGTATATAATCATCACTTTCTATTCCAGTAAACCTTTCAAGACAAGTTAATTTTTCAGTATTGTGAGTTAGTTCTTCATACAAGACCTCTAAGCACAATTCTGAGAAACTGGAATAGATCCAATGACTAATGCATTGTCTTCTTGGAAAAAATTCCAAACCCAATCATTTCATTTATATCATGAGCACTAAATAAGTAGTCAGTAAAGTTTTCATTACCACTGCCTATTGCCATTTCTGTACCTCAAAATGAAGAAACAAAAACAGTAGTACATCAGAAACTATTCAAAACCATAATAAATACACTTCTTGGCATCAATTTGGGAGTCTCTATATGGCAAAACCCATTGGCTCTAAATACAACCACAGAACACAAGAGGAGTAATTTTTCAGCAGTTTAACACAATGATCATTCCATTAACCTCCATCTAAGCAACCAATTCCTTCATTTTAGCTCTTCATTGTTTGATATAGAATCTAATTACTCTGGCTAATTCCAGGTGATACAAATGCGCTGCCAACTCACCCTCGAGATAAGACTCATTTTTCAAAAGTAAAAAATAAAACCAAAATGATGGTTTGAATATCATTTCTTGCAATAGAACACAAAACTTAAGAACAATAAGAGCTGTAATACCAAAGTGAATATGGTGTGGCTTCAACTGCTGAGTAAATTGAATTTATTAGAACCCACATGCCTATGCTCTGCATTAACAGTAAAAAGCAAGTTAAGAGCATTCTTAACCGGACAATGAAAATATTACAAGAAAATGTCATTTTGGAGAGTAAGCTGCTATTAAGAAAAAAAAATAAGCAAGAGATATGAGGCATATTTACATTTGGAGGGTAAAATCATATTTGAGGGGGAAAAAATGACAAGTTATAAAAGTAACAAGTTCTAAGAATATCAAAAACACAATATTTGAGACTAATTCTAGTTTCTAATAGAGATGAACCAGATTTCCTAGGGGTATCACTAAATACTAAATTTTACTACTCAGATTTATAAGGATAAAGAAAGAAAAATAACAATAGAAATAAAACAGATGAATAAATTTTGATTTCGCAGATATTTTATCAAACCCTAATTCTAAGAGATTAAGAATATTAAAATTGAGAGAACAGGGAGATAGAGATAGAGATGGAAAGAGGAAGAGAGGGAGAGAGAGGTTTCATACCTTGAAAAAGCACATAACCATTACCAACTTCCGAAAGAAGAGCTACTTCGATTGGATTGAAGACTGCAGAACAGAGAGCGTGAGGATTTCTTTTGCTGAGAAGTGCTTTCTTTTGAGAGAACAATACGCGCGAGCAGAAAAAAAATTGGGGGCAAAAAGAAGTGAATGTTTCTTTTGGGGGAGAAGGCGAGGGGACACGCGGGAGTGAGAAAAAAAAATTGAAGGAGATCACTTCTTTTCGTCAAATTAATTTAAAAATATATATTAAAATTTAACGAATTCAAATTCGAGTATGGATATAAACGAATCAAGTCGAGTTGAATGTGAATCTAATAAACTCAAACTCGACTCATCTAATATTTCACGAGCTCGATTATAATTTTAAATATGTTTATTTATGTATATGTACTTATATATATAACAAAAAATTCATTTAGTCATACGAACTTTTTGAGTCGAATATTATTCAGTTTAGTTCGATTTATTTAACTGATGAGCTCAAAAAGATCGAATTGAATATTAACTTTCATCGAGTTAAGCTCGAACCATTCGCCAATAGTCACATCTCATATACACTCTTAAATTCAAGTCCAATATAAGACACGATGTATAATCAAATTCAAATCGAGTCAAATAATATTTGAATTTGATATTTGATAAAATATTCGAATATATTATTATATATTAATATTTTTATTTCTCATAACATAAATTTTTGATGAGTTATAGTAATAAAGTCAATGAATATTATGTCAACTATTGCATTTATTTAATATTTGCTTTTGGATAAATCAAGTATTTTTATTTTTTGATCATAATTAAAGGTGAAAAATCAATAAATAATTCAAAATTCAAGTAAAAAATTGAGTTAATCAATCATTTGAATTAAATTCGAATATATTGAATTGTTACTCAAATCGAATTCGAACCCAATTTAAGATTTAAGTCGAATTCGAATATGAATACGAATACAAGTAAAATGAATCGAATCAAATTCACTAATTGTTTATAATTTATATTTTTTATTAATATTTTCTTTTGACTAATATTTTTCTTTTATAAAAACTTATAATTTTTATTATTTCACAAATCATTTTTAACATATAATCAATTTAAGAAATAACAAAATTTGGTACAATATCATATAAAAAGTATTTTCGTAAATAAAAAATTTTAATAGATTATAATAAGGAAACCTTTGATTTTTTAAACAAATAACTTAAACAAAAAGATTAAAGTTTTAAAATTTATAACATAATTTTATAAAGTTTTATAGTATAAATAAGTAAATATAGCTAAAAAAATTATTTTTTTTAAAATTAAATATTAATAAAAAATCTTAAAGTAGAAAAGCAAAGGTAATTTCATCCAAAATCAAGTAAGTGTTACTAGTTGGGCTATTCGGAATAAAAAAATCTATAGGAGGAGTTTCTTTAATTAAAATAATTTTATGAAATTTTCAATCAAAAATTTATTTTAAGGGCTTTCTAGTGATTTTCACTAAATTTTGTTATTATATTTAGAATTAACTTTGTATTTTCTGGTGAACTATAAGGTAATTTTCTTAAATTATTTCTTTCTAAATGAACTTAATTAGTTTCTAAAAATTTCCTAATGCAGTTATTTAAAAAAATTATTAAAACCTTCATAAAGAAATAAATTTCATGTGGAAAAAATTATTTTTTTTAAGGAATTGTTTAAAACCTCTTTAAATAATAATTTTTTATGTCAAAAAATTCCAAAATAATAATCATAAACTGTGTTTATAGGTATAATTTGAAATGATTTTGTAATAAAGAATCAGTCACAACTAGTGACCAATTAGTGACTGATATTTTATTTAACAATTTGTGACTAACCAGTGATTAATATTATGTCATGACCAATTAAATTAGTGACTAATTCGTGACTGATTCATATTTGTGACCGACTTGTGACTGAAACAATTTAAGTTTGCTAATTTTGTGACTGTTTTGTGATTGAATAAATATCTGTCACAATTTTAGTGATCGATTGGTGACCAACATAGTTTCTGTCACAAATTCAGTCACTAATCGGTCACAATTTTGTCAAAAAATACATCCTAAGTTTTGCATTTAATTAGTCACTAGTCAATCATTAATCGATCATTAACAGTGATCGATTTGACCCGTCACAAATATTCAGTCACTAAAACCATGTTTTCTTGTAATGAGACCTTTACTCGGACTCAAGGGAGAGTAATATTTTTTAATCTTTTTAATTACAATAATTTACAATAATATGTGTACTACTAAATTATATTTTATCTTTATAATATATGTTGTAAAATATTTTTGTAAAACAGGTTTCCTAGGAGTTATTATGTGCCCAAGAGATAAGTACTATTATTGAAGTGCACTTACAAGAAGTGTGGAGATCATGGAAAAAGATTTCAGATAGAGATAGGACAATGTGGTTTGGGGAGTTTGAGGTAAGAATTAGTTTAAGTATCATATATATTTTTCTTAATTAGATTTCAAAATGGAAGAGTTCTCTAAATATTTTAAATTCTTTTATGTACCTCAGAAAAAGTTTACTTCGTATGAATATGAGAGAGCATAAATTCACAAAATATTTGAGCATTGCGGCTCAAAGATATTGAAAAATAAGTTCACCGAGCACGTCAATCCAAAAAAAAACCTATTTGAATGGAAGATTAAGTTTGGGGTGGATTGCTTAAAGAATGGGGTAAGGATGGATTCCAAAAGGTAAGTGCTCAAAATAAAGTGAATTGGGTATCAGATTGTGGTGGTGTGAGATTTTCATTTCATCAAGACAATTGTATATCACACAAAGATAAATTGGTACTTTGTATAAAATTATCAGCATTTAATTTTAGTTATAATTGATTTCTAATAAATGTGTTTGGATATAGGAGAAGGACCTTGGATACTCACCTGGACTTGCATGATCACTTATGTGTACACATTATGCAATAGATGAAAAAGGTGATCGTATGTGGGTCAATGAGCACGCACAGAATACTTATGTAAGGAGTATGTTATATAAAAACAACTAATTTAGAAAGTTTAAATGTTATAATTTTTATGTTAGAAAGTTCAAATGTTATATATATATATATATATATATATGTATGTTAATTTTTATATTAGAAAGTTTAAATTTTTATGTATGTTGATCATCCTATGTACTTCATGAATAGAATACATTCAATAGTTGACTAGAAAAGTTATTTAGTCAAAGTTCAAGTGATGGTGTTGACAGTTCTTCGGTGCCCAAGTCATCTTAGCTTCAAGTCAAAATTCTAAGTTACTAATTTATATTTTATCTTATTTTCAAATTGAATTATTTGATTTGTATTAATTTATGGTAATATTACTTATGCATGTGTAGAAAGATACAATAGGCAAATCAAAGAAGGGTGAATCTATGGACTTGGAAGTGAGGCTTCCTTTGTCTCTGGTCATTCATCTAGAGGACCTCCAAATGATTAGCCCTATGACAGTGAAATGATAAAGACGTCACAACAAGAAATGATGACATTAAAAAAAGAAAATATGATATTTAAGAAAAAATTCATGGATATAAAGGTGATGATGCGACAAATGTTCAGGCAGCAGAATATACATATCCCATCACTATTAGTTCATCCTTAAACATCATTATATTATCCACCCACAAATCTCTCTTTCATGGTATCAGGCTCACATTTATCTCGACTAGAGGTATCTCCTGTACCATCCTCTTAGATCTTCTAATGAACAACCACGAAGAAACATAAATGATAAGAATGATTCTTGATTGGCTTATGAATGAATGTTGAGGTATATTTTGTGTTAAGATAATTACACTTTGATAATTACATTTTAATACTTTTATATTGTTGAATATATGAATATTTTGTTTATTTAATGTTATATTTGGATTTTATGGAAGATATTGCTATTTTATTATTTGGTGGTTATAAACATCGTTAAGTATGGTGTTTTTGGACTTATGAATATACTATTGTTGATTACTGATTTTTAATATTAGAAAAATGCTGCAAAATAAAAAAAATTAAAAATATTTTGTGATGGAAAAATTCTTCATAAACTATGTTTGTAATGGATTTCGACGGAAAAATCCATTGTAAAAATCATTAAAAAATTGAAAATTTGCGATGGACAAAAATTCATCACAAAATTACTCTTTTGCAATGGATTTTTCCGTCACAAAAACACCAAGCTTGCAATGGAAAATTTTGTCACAAAATATGTCACAAATTTGCCAAAAAAATTGCCCTTGCAAATTTGAGACGAAAAAATCCATTGCAAAATTCAACACAAAATTTTGCAATCAAAAATTTTGTGATGGATTTTTTCTGTCGCAAATTCATCACAAATTAGAATTTGATTTGCAATGCATTTTTGACAAAATTTATCGCAAAAGGCTATTTTTTTAGTAGTGTATGACAGATGACCTATGTGCAAATGGCTGGCTAGAAGAAGCAATTTATCTATTTGAGGAAATGGTTTCAAAGCATCAGACAGTGCCTGATGCAAGTGGTGAAAGAGATGGAGAAGTCTAAAGTGTCTTGCCCGACTTGATCACCTACACAACTATGATAGATGGCCTATGTGCAAAAGGTCATCTAGAAAAAGCAATTGAACTGTTTGAGGAAATGGTCTCAAAGCATCAGATAGTGTCTGATGCTTTGATTTACAATCTTTTAATCAATAGATTTTGTCGAAGAGGAACAACTGATAAAGCCAGGACGGTAATGGAATTTATGAAGAAAAATGGATGCAATCCCAATGTATTCAATTACTCGGCCCTAATGAATGGGCTTTGTCAAGACGAAAAACTTGAGAAAGCCAAGGAAATTTCTAGGAGATGAATGCTGTAGGCCTTAGCCTTGATACTATCATTTATACTACTTTAATTAACTATTTGTGTAGGGATGGCAGCACTGATGAAGCTATTGAGCTGCTTAAAGAGATGAAAGCAAAAGAATGCAAGGCAGATGAGGTAACTTTTAAAGTAATTCTAGGGGGACTTTGTAGGGAATATAGATATTATAAGGCTCTTAACTTGCTTGAGAGGTTGCCCAATGATGGTGTTTATCTTAACAAGGCTAGTTACAGCATTGTGTTAAATTCTTTGTGCAAGGTAGGTGAACTGGAGAAAGCTAGGGAGTTGTTGGATCTGATGCTGTATTGGGGCTTTGTGCCCCATTTAGGCACATCAAATGAGCTATTAGTTACCCTGTGTAATGCCGGAAAGGAAAATGATACAGTTACATCATTGGTTTGGTTGGTAGAGATGGGGTTTAAACTAAAGCTTGATACCTGGACTATGCTAATTAATTTGATTGTTAGAGAGAGAAAGCTATTGCCTATATTTGAACTCCTTGATAAGCTACTTATGTAAGATTGGAGATTGCCATGATTTTATATTACTGGAAATTACAATAGCTACACATTCGGAAAAAGATCTAGATACGGACATTTGTAAAGGGCTAAAAAAAGGTGTAAGGTCCCTCAAAACAGATTCGTTCGAATCTTCTGCCTTATCACAGACATGTAGCTCTCACTCTTTTCCTTGAAATACTTTCAGGTTTCACCACAAAAAGAACAAGCTTTGGTTCTGATTATCAGATCCACATCTCTCTCCTTCACAGTCAGGCACGCATTGTCTTGATTCAGGTTCAGCTTTCTTCCAACTAAATTTTCCATGAGTTCTATGTTCGCTAAGATCAATGATGCTGCTGCCTTCGGAACACTAAGCGCCCACAAGAGTGTCAAACCTTGTTCAATAAATTTGCTGAAGTTTAATATTAGTCAGCAATGTAAAGCTTAGGCTTTAGAGAAGTAAATAAGCATGTAAAATTGATATGGATGTCGTAATTTCCTTTTTATCTTATTGAAAGAGGATGTAGGCATGGAGAAGGCTTTAACTTGTGGTGTTTCGATTCATTTCTTCTACACATTTTCATTTTCCCTAAATGAGAACATGTTGGTTTGAAATATGCTCAAGAAATGTTGTCTAATGTCATTTTTAGAACACAATCAAACTCTACAATTCAATTTTTAACCATGTTGCCAAGGCACACACTTCTTGTGTAGAGTGTATCTGCATGTACTCTGCCTGTGTATATTATTCATTATTTCTGCATGTTACTGTTTCTGCATGCATTCCTCATTGTTTCTATTGCCTAGTTAGCTAGGTGTTTAGGTGGTTTTAGCCAACTAGGGTCGCAGACCCTTTTCCTTGTATAAATATGTCCTTTTTGTAATTAATGCAATACACTTTTTTCCAACTTTCTTCTCTCACTTTTCGTGTATCTGTTTTTCTGTGCTACTGTGTCTTCCTTTCATAGCTTGGGGTTTCCATTTTAATGGTGCGCTCGGCAAATCAACATGGTATCAGAGCGCCAATCTGATGGCTTCAAATTTTGACGCGAGCAATAGTTTTTTCCTTCATCGAGGTATAATTCTCTCAATGATGTCTTCCACATTCGAACCAGTTCTCGTTCATGGCGGAGATGATCAAGAATTCCATGAATGAACAATAGAATCGAATGACTGGAATTAAAGAAGTTGAACATAACGATCCACTATTCCTTCAAGGTTTTGACCATCCAGGAATGCAGCTGGTGACCACCATTCTGCTGAATGGAAACAACTTCCTATCTTGGAGTTGTGCTATGAAAATACCATTAGGAGCTAAGGTGAAGATTGGATTCATCAATGAAAAATTTCCCATGCCAGAGGAGAATTCTGCTGAATATGAACAGCGAATTCGCGTTGACTGCATGGTGACCTCATAGATTCTCAACTCTATATCTAAGGATGTAGTTGAAGTATTTCTATACACCTCATCCTCGAGACAACTATGTGAAAAGATTGAAGAGAGGTTCGGTGAGTGCAATGACCTTCTACCGTACCAAATCTAGTAAGAAATTAGCTCCATAAGCCAAGGTAACGTGATCATTGTTCAGTATTATACAAAACTTAAAAGGCTATGGGATGAGTTTGCCATTTTGATGCTGCTCCCTAAGTGCACGTGTGGTGCTGGGAAGGTTGTTGCTGATTTGAACTCATTCAATCGCCTAATATAGTTTCTAATGGGATTGAACGACTCCTATGATCACATAAGAAATCAAATCTTAGTGAAGGAGCTATTTCCAAGAGTTAATAAAGCCTATTCTATGATGCTAAGGGTAGAAAAACAAAGATCGGTTAGTGGTACCTTCGTAAGAAAGAGATGTCCAACTAAACAATTGCAAAGAAAGAGTTCAGTGTTAGGAAATCTGATAGACACTCTATTCACTATGAAAAAGATGGGCACACTAAGGACACATGCTTTAAATTGAATGGCTACCCTGAATGGTTCAAGGATTTGAAGGAGAAGAAGAGCCAATCTTGTACGAAACAGATGGCCAATTGAGTGGAAACCCCCCTTAATGTGCATACTGAGTTGACTAGCCAGAAATACAATGATTGGGGAGCTACACTGGCTAATCTAGTTCAACAGAAAGTTAGCAAAGCTATGAAAGGGAAACAGCAGTAGCTCGAAGGAAACCAAGCTAACTTCGCTCAGATCCATGAATTCGTAGGTTCAAATCTTCATAAGGCTTTTGGTCTCTAAAGTTTGCTGGATAAGAAATCCTGGATAGTTGACACAAGAGCCTCAGCTCATCTGTGTTCCACCCTAAACATGCTGTCCAACTATTCCTTTGTCAAAATGCCCTCTCATGTGCGCCTTTCAGATGGATCAACCAAGATTGTACACCACATTGGAACTATTCAATTATCAGCTAAACTGAAGCTTGAAAACACCCTACATAATTCTGACTTCAAATTTAATCTACTGTCTATTAACAAGCTCTCCAAAGACTCGCATGTGAAATTTATTTTCTTTCCAAATCACTCTGTTTTACAGGCCCTCCGGAGTGAGGAGATGCTGGCTGTTGGGAAAGTCGTGGGGGGCTTTACATCTTGGACAAATCTTGCTGCTCTCACAGTGAAATGTTGAATCGTTGTGAACCTTTCTTTTGTACTAAAAGCATAGACTCTCATACTGTAAGTAATGCATATGATTCTGATTTTGTTCTTTGGCATAACCGATTGGGCCATACATCTACTAATGTTCTCAAACATATACCTCATATCATGAATAAAGAAATTCAATTACATATTCCTTGTAATGTTTGTCCTCTTTTGAAACGGACCAGACTCACATTCTCTAATAGCAATCGCAAGACTATAAAACCCTTTGAGCTTGTTCGTGTGGACCTTTGGGGACCATATAGGAAGCCCTCCCTAACTGAGGCTCACTACGTTCTGACCATTGTTGATGATTTCACTAGAACGCTGTGGACATACCTCATGCAAAATAAACATCAAACTTACGCCAACCCCCTGCAATTCCTTCAAATGATTCGAGCCAATTTCAAACCCAATTGATGACTGTTAGGATAGATAATGACTGAGTTCCTCAACACTCAATTCTCTAAACTATTCCAACAATTAGGAGTCATGCACCAGAGAACATGTCCTTATACACTTCAGCAGAACGGGGTGGTTGAAAGAAAGCACAGACATCTCCTTGAGATTGCAAGATCCTTGATGATACAGTCTGGTCTTCCTTCAAAATTTTGGGGTGACTCAATACTCATGGCCACCCATATTATTAATAGACTCCCAACTCCTCTGCTGAGATGAAAATCGCCCTTTAAAATGCTTCACAGAAAGCCCCTTAACGATAACATGTTGAGAGTCTTTGGATTGTTATGTTTTGCCTCAAATACCCTTCCCCACAATGATAAATTCACAGATAGAGCTTTTAGATGCATATTTCTAGGTTACCCCATGGGACGGATGGGTTTTAAGGTCTACGATTTGGACAATCATGCCATATACTCCTCTAGAGATGTAGCGTTCCATGAAGGTCACTTTCCCCCTTAAACAGCGATATAATAATGAATCCTAGCCCCCTATACCCATTCCTGTACCTGAAGAACTTCCTGATAACTCTCCTAATTTAAATGACCTTTCTGGGCTTCCCCATACTTCTCACACTCTACCTCAACCTACTACTTAGAACCCTAGCCAAGACATGCCTCACCCTTCTAATCAACCTCGTGTTAGCTCTAAATCGAGGAGAAAACCTGCTCAGCTCCAAGACTATGTCTCCCAGTATCTCAGATCCACCAGAATGAGCTTGGCCCATCGACCAATACCAGCAAAGATGCTCTCATTTGCTTTGCAGGCTCTCCTTATACACACTTCACCTTTCCTTATTTTCAAAATACTCACTTGATCCCTACATATATGAGCTTTTTGGCTAATATGTCTGCTATTAAAGAGTCTCATTCCTACAGACAAACGAGCACTGGATCTAAGTGGGTTTTAGCCATGCAAGATGAGCTCGCAACCCTTGAGTTGAATAAAACATAGGAGCTAACATCCCTTCCTAAAGGAAAGAAGGCCATTAGGTGGGTGTACAAGGTGAAGTATAGGCCTGATGGAAGTCTTGATAGGAACAAAGCGAGGGTAGTGGCCAAAGGATACAACTAGAAAGCTAGAATAGACTATGCTGATAACTTCTCTCCGGTTGCTAAACTTGTCACAATGCGACTATTTCTTGCGATGGCTGTTACATAGTCATGGATGATTCCCCAACTGGACAAAAATAATGCGTTCCTTCGTGGATATGTTAGCGAAGAAATCTAAATGATACCTCCCAATGGCTATGCCAGAGCCAAGCCTGGACAAGTGTGCAAATTATGGCGTTGTCTTACGGCTTAAAACAAGCATCCCAGCAGTAGATATTGAATTGACTACTCACTTGCAACAATCTAGTTTTCGGCAATCTCCAAACGATTATTTTCTTTTCACTCAAAAAACCACTAGCTCTTTCTTGGTTCTCATAGTTTATGTCGATAATATCTTGATTACCAAAGATGATCAAAATGAAATCACTAAGGTTAAGCAATCCTTGGACTCCAAGTTTACAATCAAGGACCTCGACATTGCTAAATACTTCCTCAGAGTCGAAATTGCCAGAACGAGAACTGGTACCTACCTCAACCAACGAAAATATGTGCTAGATATATTGGAAGACACTGGGCTCACAGGAGCCAAACGAGCTCGCACCCCTTTCCCTGAGAACCTGAAGTTATCTCCTACTGGCATCCCATGTGCAGACCCTGCTCAATATAGAAGGATGGTGGGCAGGCTCTTATATCTCAATCTAACTAGACCGAACATCACCTATAGTGTGCAGCAACTAAGTCAGTATGTGAGCACTTCTACCACTGAACACTAGAATGTAGCCATACATGTCCTACGTTATTTGAAAATGTGTCCTTTAAAGGGCTTGTTTTTCCTGGCAAACAATTCCCTCCGGCCATTGGCATACTATGATGCTGATTGGGCCATCTGTAACACTACAAGAAAGTCTGTTATCGGCTACTACATACTTCTTGATGGCGTTCCAATCTCCTAGAAAATAAAAAAATAGTCCTCCGTCTCACAATCATCAGCTGAGGCCAAGTACAAGAGCATGGCTTCAACTATTTGTGAGCTTCAATGAATCTCTTACCTTCTGCAAGATTTTAACATCCCCGTCTCTCTCCCAGTTCCCTTGTTTTGCGATAATAAGGCAGCGATACACATCACTGAGAATCCCGTGTTCCATGAACATGTCAAGCACCTAGATACTGACTGCCATGTGATTAAAGAACAGTTCAAAAGTGGCCTCATTCTACCTCAACATGTTAGCTCCAATCTTCAGTTAGCAGAAGTGTTCACCAAAATCCTTTCTATTTCCTCATTTAAACGGATACTGTTCAAGCTGGGCTTGTGCGACGTCCACCAAGCTCCACCTTGAGAGGAGGATGTAGAGCATATCTGCGTGTGTATTATTTATTATTTTCCCATGTTACTATTGTTTCTGCATGCATTCCTCATTGTTTCTGCTGCCTAGTAAGTTAGGTGGTTAGGAGGTTTTAACCAATTGCGGTTGCAGACCCTTTTCCTTGTATAAATATTTCATTTTTGCAATTAATGCGAAACAGCTCTTTCCAACTTTCTTCTCTCTCTTTCTGTGTATCTGCTTTTCTGTGCTACCGTGTCTTCCTTTCACAGCTTGGGGTTTCTATTTCAATTGCGCGCTCGGCAAATCAACATCTTTCAATTAAGAAATTTAAACTCATTTTAAGTAGGAAGTCTATTTTTTCCTTTTGATAATTTTACATTTGAAAATATATAACCTGAGTGTTTATTTTTTAAGGTTAATTTATCTTAATCACCTCCAGAATACGAACCAACTTTTCTTCTTTAACTTTCATAATTATCGCAATTCTTCTTTGAAATTGCTACGTTAGAAAACACAAACATGATATACATATATATATATATATATATCACCACAAAATAATTTTAAAAAATTCCAAAAACCTCTTTTTCCATCATGTCCCAAAATAAATATAATCATTATATACGCACACATGTATAGATTATCCCACCTTACAATTACACACACATAAAAATAATAATATAAAATTACTTCTTCACTCCATTGACCAAACAAAAAGATAATAATTTGATATTTACATAACAATTTATCTCATCACAGAATAAAAAATAAATATACCATTCTAATTTAGAACATTCTCTAACAAATTCATGAAACAAAAACTAAACATAGGTCGCATTCCCCATCTTGCTCCTCTAAACATTTTCTCAGAAAAATTCAAAATAAAACCAAACTTTCACCACCTCAGCTTATTTGTATCCCCCAAGTCCACTGGATTGATACAGCTCCAATCCATGTGCTGCCTCGGGTAACAGTTTCATCACATCTTCATCTTGTATCAATAACATCTTCTTTGATAAAGCTCCAACGTATGTATTGCCCCGGTTAAGAATTTCTTCACATTTTCATCTTGTATCAATAAGGATTGTTTTGATGCCCAATCCAACACAAGGAGCACATCTACTTGCGCAAGTTCCCTACTCCCCGGCACATTCTGAGCAATGTAGCAAAGGAGAATTAATGCCCGGCTTTGCATGCTCTGCTCTCCAAAGTACACAAGTTCGACTAGTTTCCTGGCCCCTTTAGCAGCCAGGATCGCCTTAGATTGATCCACGCACAGATAGTTACCGAAGCAAGCAAGCTTTGTGAGAGCAATGCAAGTTTCCCTAGAAACCTCGGCTCCGTGGTCCTCGAGCAGCTCCACTAGTGAGCTTATCATTCTAATTGTGTCTGTTGCCTCCACTAGTGGGCTTATCATTCTAATTGTCTCTGTTGCCATGGATGTCCTCGCTAAATTTCCAATTGCTTTAACACAAGGTACGAGTAATTTTGGATTTTTTGCCTCCTCACGCATGATCCTACACAATTGGTCAACAATAGGTTTCCAGACAGCGGAATAATTGGACTTCGATGTCAATCTTCTGAATTCATAGGCATTATATTCTGCCCATGCTGTATCCTTCATCAAGGTCATAGCGGAATAATACTGAACTACTTCGGACACTTTCTCTAAGAGGACTGCCAAGCCGATTAAGGGCACCGTCGACTCTACCACACTTCGGCGTATGGAGGAATCCACTTCCGCGAGTTGCCAAAGGGCTCTGGCAGCTACTTCCTTTGTCGAGTCTTCTGTTGTGGGGTCGTCTTCCGTGGCGCCATTACTTGTCTCAGTGACTATAAAACTCTGACCTGGCCTCATGGTCATACCATTAATGTTTCTGTCGCTGGTGGCAAGATTGCCAACACCATACGAGCTAGGCTCCCGCCATGTCCCAAGAATGAGATGGCTAATAAGCAACTCGACAATATTATTGTGCGGCTCAAAATTATGTTTGTATATGCAGCCATGTGCAGTGAGCTCAGACAGCGCCCACAACACCGTGGGCTGCACTTTCTTTGGACCTTGTATGAGGATTCTAGCTAACATCGAACAAACACCAGCTTCTCTCATGTAAAAGACATTTTGTACATCTTTCCCTAGCAATCCAATCAGCCTTACAGCGTTCTCCTGCGAGTCCACTTTTCCTTCCTTCACTAATCTCAACAAGGGTCCAACCCCGCCTTCCTTAACAATGGATTTTCGATGGAGATCACTGTCTTTTGCCAGTAGCACAAGCGAAGCTGCAGCGCTGCATTGATCGTCGACCGAACCCATGTAAATAATGGCGATGAGCTCCCATATGGTGCAGAGGATTGGCTCATCGGCGGCAATGGATGGGACGCCCAGGTAATCTAATTCGTCTTGGAGGATCCAAGAAACGTTGCCTATGGAGTCCCCGAGCTGTAATGACATCTCCCGGAAAGCTGCAGTAGTAATATTGTTGAACACCCGCTTCATGCTGCGGCGTGAACCGCGGCACTTCATGACTAGACTCAGCGCCTTGTCCAGAATGTCCTCCGTGTTGTTCACGATGTAGCAAGCTGGGCGCTCGTAGAGTTGGTCTCTCTCATGCTCCACCTGTCGTAGGAGACGGGAGAGCTTTTCGGCCTTAGACTTGAGCTCCAAGCATTTTTCCTTGAAGGCAGCGGCATCCTAGGCCGCCTTAATCAGTTGGTCTGCCAATATGATCGGCCTTATCACGTGGTCCTCCAACTTGATTGGCTTCGTGAAACTACACCCATCTAAAAATTAATTAAATTTCCATCGATCATAAATATACATGAAAATGGAAATTGCCAAATCTGAACAGAAAATAATACTCAATCAAATACTTCAAACATATAGAGACAGCCAAGAAAAAATAGGAATTAACATACCGGCTGGCGAATCTTCATGGACGGATTTGAATTTAAAACTATAGCCTGAACTGAAATGAGCTGAAATGGAGCTGCCAAAGCTGGTCTCTCTGGAAGAGGCAAGCGCAATCTCTCGCAGCTTCTCCCTGTCCAGCGTGGCTTCAACCAGCCTCTCCCAGTTATCATATACACTTGTCATCCCAATACTTTTTTCTACAACAATTGAAACAAGGCACTAAAAGGAAAACCAACTCCTCTCTGCAATATCTTGGTGTCCTGATTTTCGGGTATTGAGGCTAGGGGACTTCTTTTTGCCACACAGCTAGACGGCACAAGGAAGGAAAGGAAGCAAGAAAGTGTATTTGTGAGTTTACTTGTCTTGTTCTTATTTCCTCTAATTAAATTTTCCTTCCTTATTGTCTTTTTTAAAAATTCCCAAGATTCTCTAGTCAAAGAATGGGTGCTAACATGAACAAACTGCAACCAAAGTTTTGAAAATCGGACTGACCGGCTAGTTAGACCGGTTGAATTAATAATCAGAGGTCAATTTGATCTAATTGAGCCATAAAAATTAATAATAGTCAAAATCGATCAAAATCGGACAAGTTCAAATGGTTTAGTTTTTTTTTTAACTTTAATTTTTTTTAAAAAAAAAAGAGAGAAATTATGAGTTACAGATGATGATTAAAAATTTTGGACATATAATTTTTTGAAACATAATTTTATTTTTTTGAAATTTAATGAAGTGGTAGTTATATGTGAATGTTTATATTTAATTTATTATTTTATTTTGTTTAATCTCTCTGAAATTATATCAAATATTTAGCATAGAAGAATTTATTTTTACTTGAGTTGAAGTATAAAATGAATTATTATTTGAATTAATTTGAAATATTATTTTTTATTTATTTATAGTTAACTAATTTTAAAACATTATTATTTTCTAAAAAATGTACTTAAAAATAAGTTTAAAAAATTTTCAAATAATATTCTTTTTATATCATTTAAAAGTTTTATTTTTTAGTAATATTAAAATATTATATATATTTATAAAATTAAATATAATTATTACGTTATCATGGTGTCATACCGATTCAATCAATGGTGGAATCGATTGAACTAATAATCAATAACGTTATTAATTTATTGTCCAAGCCGATTTTAAAAACATTGACTGCAACTATGAGAGTCTTCAAGTCTTTATATGGTAGGACAACAAGTGTCTTTTCATTCTTTTTGAAATGTTTGTGAGTTTACCCGTCTTTGTTCTATAAACCGCCTTTTCTTGCTTCTTTCAATTAATTTTCCTTCATTACTGACCATCTAAAAATTCCCAATTGATTCTCCGGTCAAACAGTAAGGGTTAAATTGAGGCTGGTTCAATTAAGAATAAGTTATATCTGAACAGCGAAGACTGCACTCCTGGCGATAGGAATGGTTCTCAAGACTTAATATTTTATGAGAAGTTCTGGTTCGAATTCAAGCTACCTGTTAGTATTAATTTATTTTGACAATAATTTTTCTTTTTTCTATGCATATTTTAAGTTATTTATTCTTTAAAGTATTTGATATTGAAATAATCATAAACATAATTTAATTCCTCTTTCTTTATCATCATTGAGTAAACAAAAATAGAATATATCCATCGTCAACCATGGATAAGCACGATCAACGGATCCTAATGCGGTTTGCAACATGAATAAAAGATTTGAGAATTCTTATCTTAATCAAATTCACTTCAATAATCCTCTCTCACGCTCAATCATTTGAAAGCCGAGCACTATGGTCATTGAATTTTGTTCTTATCAAGCAGTGGTGTAATGGATCTAAGTGAAATGGATGGTAAAGGTAACATTCCATCCAATTTTCACTTTTTTTGGTTTATTTTATTTAGAATCTTTATATAATGTGTAAAAATCGATTCTTTTTACACTATTGTTGTGATTTATATGCCTAGGGTTTTGTCAAAATGCATTATGGGAGGGTTTTGTTTTAAATATGATTTTGATATGATGATTTGTAGAAATATTGAAGAAAAGAAATGGTGACAATCTCGTGAAGATGCACTATAACTTAGATGGAGAAGGGGATGATGCGGAGAACATTATCGAGGGCATAGGTAGGACAACTTCATTTAGAAAAATCTTCATAAGCTTTGATGCATTGAAGCAAGGTTATTTGAGTGGTTGCGGTCAATTCTAGGATTTGATAGGTATCATTTAAAAGGGCCCTTTGGAGGTGTGCTTTTAGCTGCAATTGGTTTAAATGGGAACAATAGGCTTATCCTTTAGCTTTTACTATGGTGGCGACAAAAAGAAAGGACTCTTAGGGGTTCTTTTTCATATGCTTGGAGGAATTCATGGAAGGTTTTAGACCACATATGCCTTGAACTTTCATAATAGACACACAGAAGGTACTGTTACTGTTTTAAACTGTGTTATTTCTAAAAATATTTAAAGTTCTTTTAGTTATAATTTTTAGGACATAGGGTGCTATTTGTTATATTCTATAGTTAAACGCTTGTTGAACGTGAGTGCAGTGCAATGTTTGAGGATGTTAAGGGATGTTTATATAATGATTTTGAGTTCATATAGGGGTAATTGTAATATTTTACTATAATAATGATTTTGTGCTTTGTGTAATAACGTATGAAATACTTTTAAGGTTCTTTTTGTGATATGTTTTATTATACAGGGGGTTAATTGTAGTGTTTTAAAATGTAATGTTAGTTGAATATGAGATTTCAGTCAATTATAAAATGTTTTGGGTTCTTTTTGTAATCATTTTTGGTGGGCAAGGAATATAACTTTTATGCAACGTAACAAATTATTTTAAGGTTCTTTGTGTAAGTATTTTATTTACTTAGAGAGCTAATTGTAATATTTTTCTGTAAGGCCTCGCGGAGACAATTACTAAATTAGTGCCTCATTCAATTAATAGAAAGTGTTGTACGCACATATATTCAAATTTCAGACTTCAATTCTCTAGGGTATTGCTGAGTCAATTGTTGGCAGTGCTAGTGGAGTTGAAGGTTTCAATGATGTTGGATGCTAAGATGGAGCTACTACCATAGGTGGTGTGACTTATGATGTTACCGGTGCTGCTGATGGAGTTACTACTGCTGTTGCTGATGGTGTTAGAGTTATTGAAGCTAGTGAAGGAATTGGAGGGGCTACTGTAAGCTAAAAAATGTCCTTATTTATGTATTGAAACTAACAAATATTTTTGTCGCTTCCATGGGAAGAACCAACCTAATATTTTTTGTGCAGGTTATAAACAACTATTTAGCTACAATGATTCTATACTATGTATTTTGAAAAACTAAATGTTCTACTTGTTTGCTATAAGTGTAAGTGCAAGTTTATTGTAATCAATGTTAGTTTGGTTTGGTTTGGTTTCATTTGTGGTGCATTACTTGGTGCTTTTGGAATGTTTATGTTGCTCCATAGGGGTTGTGTTTGCAACTTTATAAGATATTGAAGGTTTATATATCACATAACTAAATACACGGGAGAGCTATATGAAAAAATTCAAGCAATCTGAAGGGGTTGATTGTAATCTTTTAATCTCATAAATTTCTAGCATAAAAAAATAATATTTTTTAAGTAATTAATTTTATTTGATTAAATAATTTAAAAAATATTAGTTAAATACAAATTAATTAATTACTAAATTATATTTCCAACAGCAACTTTAAGCTTTATTTTAGTTTGTTACTTTGATCCCCCTTGCATGTTTCTTATGTCACAATTACATCTCCACATATATGGGCACATGCCCAAAATAACGCAAGGGCATTTTGGTCCCAAAAAGTAGTCAACAGGCCGAAGCAATCAACTAAAGGGTAAAATCAAAATTTTGAAAAAATTCAATGATGACATCAGCAAATTCAATTAGTTTAACTGACTACAGGATCTCATTGTTAGACAACAACAAATCTTAGGGGATGTGTTTGTAATTTCTCAAACTGAAGGGATAGTTTCTATTATTACCCCAGACCTCAAGGATCATTTCTATAATTATCCCTAAAATTTGTTCTAATAATGATTTCACTTTTTGGTGTGCATATTTTAATTTCTCTTTTGAAATATTTGATATTGAAAGAAAGGTGTTATCTATGGTGAGGCAGAAGTAATGGAATTCAATTTTTTTTTTAAAATCATTATCAACAAACAAAAATGAAACATATTCATCATCAACATGGATAAGCACAATCAATGAATCCTTATATGATTTGCAATATAAATATGAGTAATGATGGTAATTAATGAAAACAGGGTAAAAAGATAATTTTGGCCTTGGATTTTAGCTAAAATACCCATACATGATAGGATCCACGTCTTTTTATCCACGTCAACCAAAACCTAATGGAATATGATCCAATTCGAGCAATGATCCGGATCATTAACCTTGATCAATTGTGGATCTAATGTACAGTAATTCGCCACCTTGATCCATATAGATAAGAACAGTTCAACACTAATAAAATGAGAAAATCTCACAGTGCCAATTGATGCTATCTTTACTTACTCTCACTAGAGTTCTTATCCTTACTTTTGAGCTCTCTTTTGATCACCTTAGTGCCATACTAACTTAGGCATTTGAGAGCTTTAACTGAGGGCGATCTCAGCTAGCCTAATGTGTGTTTTTATGGTTAGGTCGGAGATCCAAAATTACTTGTGCAAAGCGCAATGCGAGTCGAGGTTGAGATTGAGAGCAGGGACATTTTGGGAAAATTAAGTTCAAGGTCTTAGCCCAAGATCCCGAGTTGTATTAGTTAGCACCGTCAATGGGAACTCTGATTTAATTCACTAGTAGTAAGAGTAAACAGTTAGTTATGGATATAACTCCTACACGAATGATGGACATTCCTATCCCCATATCGCCAATGTCCTCATCGCCACCAATCTCACTTACATCACCTTTGCCACCTATTGTTATAATACCTCAAAGCATCCAAGCAAAAATAGGAATAGGGGCAATGGCATAAAAGCCCAGTGGAATTTAAATCATGAAACTTAGTAGGGATATCTAGAGTAGTTGGTTTTTGAGATGAGCTAAAGGTTTTGGGATGAGCATAAACGTAAAGCCTAAGCTGCGGTAGTAACTCCTTTTCAAGTGATTCCACCTCTAGTGAACCTACCTTTGTTCCAAGATAAGAGGTCGAGCCCCTTACTAGCCGAAGGTGTGCAAGGTCTAAAGATTTCAAAGGATAAAGAGATGGCGGATTTAGATGAGGTGGGAAGCAAAGCTACTTGACAATCGAGTTACCCGCTTAATACTTATAGAAGGGAGGAAGCATGAAGATTGCAATAGCTAACACTGAATCGGGATGGTCCCATTAATAAGAGACCCTAGCCATCACTTTCAAGGGAAGAAGTCAATGAGATTAGTGACCAGGTTGAATAATTGAGTAGAAAGATATATGAAGTCAAGAAGACGGGGACCTTGGCACTGCAAAAAATGATCTCACCACTCTCTGCTGAAATATTAGTTAAGTCAGTAGCATCACACTTTATGCTCCCAAATTTGCCAAAGTATGATGGGAACAAAAACTTATAAGAACATGTGAAACCTTTGAGAATATCATGAACCTATATGCACAATCTAATGCTACGAATGCTATGATCTTTTTGACAACGCTAAGTGGAAGAGTTCAAGAATAGTTTATGGGATAGGCAACTGGGAAAATTGTGTCGTACAACCAACTCATAAGAAACTTTTAGTACCAATTCACTAGCAAAAAGAAGACTAAGAGGTCTACAACTTACTTGTTCACCATATGACAAATGGAGAATAAGACCCTGAGAAGGTTCATGAATAAGTTTAATAATGAGATACTTGAGGTACAAGACCTGCGTATTGATATGATCACAAGCATCCTCGTCCATGGGCTTAGGAAGGGACCTTTTCCTTTGGCTCTTGATAGGAAACCCTATAGAGACATACAAAAGTTAATGGAGATGACTCAGCATTATATCCACGAGGAAGAAGTTAACGCCATGAAGGACCATGAATAGAGCAAGAATACTCCATGTAAATATGAAAAAGATCAAGGACCATCTAAGTTAAGATTTGAAAAAGATCATCATCGATCCCTACTCAGGAAATACAACCAATATGCACCTCTCAACACCAAAGGACCCATGTGCTCATAACCGTAGTGGGATCTAAAATATTGCAGTAGCTGAGAAAAATGCAAAATACCCTAGCAAGGTGGAACTTGAACAAATATTATCATTTCCATATAAGACAGTAGGCATGACACCAAGGACTGTATTCAATTGAAGGACAAAGTAGAGAGGCTCATCAAGCAGGGGTACCTAAAGGAGTTCATTGCCAAGGAAGCCAGGTTTAAGGGGTAAGAGCCTAAAGGGGAGCATGAGAAGAAAAGGAACCAATCTCAAAGTAGATCCTACAGTAGAGAGAAGAAGGCCAAGGAAATTGTAAATGACCCTATAGGGGATAATTTACCTCAACGAGGGGTCATATACATTGTAGTAGGGGGTCCAACATTGATAGATTCCTATAGTGCAAAAAAAAGGCATATCAAGTCCACATGGAACTAGGTAAATTAGAAGAAAATGAATTTAGTGTTGAATATTGCTAATTAGTCTACTATCACTATTAATGGCAGGGGCTCTCAAGGGGCCATTAGACTACCAAAGGATCCTATGGTCATCATAATGGACATAGCCAATTTTTCTATGCATAAGGTCTTGGTAGACAATGGGAACTTTGTGGATACATTATTTTTGGAGGTCTTACAAAAAATGGAGCTCACACATACAAGGATTATGCCAGTTTGCATGCCTCTGACAAGATTTGGAGGGACAAAGGTCACATCGATAGCAACTATCATCCCCTAATCTCTCTAGGAGTGGAACCTATTTGAAGGACTCTTATGCTAAAATTTTTAGTTGTAGACGCACTGTCTGCATAGAATATGGTCTTAGGAATACCTCAGCTAAACCAATTCCAAGCAGTGATGTTGATATTCAATTTAAAAATGAAATTCCTAACGAAATGGAGAGTAGAAGAGATATGTTGTGATTAAAAAGAGGCAAGAGAATATCATCATGTCTTTCAAAAATAAGCTCAAGACAGAGGGCTCATGGTCTAAGAGAAAGAGCTCAAGGTCCAAAAGGGATAAAGTGATTGGTTCTTCTATGGCAAACATTCAGAACTTGAACCCTCATAAGGAGACTAAGAAGAGACAAGTAGAAGAATGCATAATAGAATTGGCAGAAGAGTTTTAAGAGATTGAGTAATACTAAGAAACCCGAGTAAGGTCACACAGATTGGAACTTAAATGGCTCATAAGTTGGAATTCTTAACCATTGAGTTCTTGATAAAAAAATGTTGATATCTTTGTGTGAAAGCCTTCAAAGTTGAAGGGATAGACCCTAAGGTGATTGTGCATAGGTTGAATGTGGAATCCCAAATAAGACTCACTCAACAAAAGAAAAAGAACCATAGGGCGACAAAAGAAAAAGAACCATGAGGCGATGAAAAATCGAATCATAGAAAAAGAGGTCATCAAGCTTTTGGAAGTGGGATATATTATTGAGGGTTTAGGGTTTAGGGTTTTAGGGTTCACAAAATGGCCATTGAATGTGGTGGTAGTATCAAGAACTGAAGGAAAATGGAGAGTGTGCACTAACTATTCAAACCTAAACAAAGCCTGTCTAAAAAACCCTTACCTTTTTCCCAGTATCAATGTGCTGGTAGACTCGATTGTTGGGTGTGCTTTTTTTTTTTTAGTATGATTGATGCCTTCCAAGGATATCATCAAATCTTCATGGCAGGGGAGGATAGAGATAAAATGACCTTTGTTACTGAGAAAGAGGATATTCTGCTACAATGTCATGCCCTTCGAGTTAAAAAATGTGAGGGCAACTTACAAGAGGTTAGTAAGCAAAATGTTTAAGGACCTAATTGAAGTAAGTATGGAGGTCTATGTTGATGATATGCTATTTAAGAGCCTGTGAACTCAATCACTTAATGTATTTGGAAGAAGCTTTTACTATCATAAGGAAATATAAGATGAAGCTTAACTTGGCTAAGTGCATCTTTTGGGTCAAAGGTGGAAAGTTCCAAGGTTACTTAGTTAGTGAGCACAGAATATAAGCTAACCCCAAAGAGATCAAAACAATAACAGACATAAACTCACTTAAGTTAGTAAAAGATGTGCAAAAGCTGAATGAAAGGATGCTCTTCTTGAATCAGTTCATTTCGAGGTCAGCGGATAAAAGCTTGCCTTTCTTCAAGGTCTTAAGGAACATAAGGAACTTCCAGTGGAATGAGAAGTGAGAAAAAGCAATTCAAAACCTCAAGGTGTATTTAGCCTCACCACCCTTTTTAGTCAAACCTGTTTTAAAGGAGCCCCTATACTTGTATCTGGCTACCTCAATGCATACAGTAAGTTCTATGTTAATTTGGGGAGAGAACATGGTTCACAAGCTAGTTTTCTATGTGAGCGAGTTGTTGTAGGGAGCTCAAATCAGATACTTGGAGTTTGAGAAGTTTGCTCTAGCTCTTATGGTAACGATAAGAAAATTAAAGCCCTACTTCAAATTCTATAAAAATATTATCTTGACTAATGATCTACTGAAATAGGTCCTTGCTAAACTAGATGTTTCTAGGAGGCTGGTTAAGTGGGCAATAGAATTGGGGGAGTTCAACCTAGAGTATAAAAGCAGGAGCTCCATAAAAGCACAAGTTTTGGTGAATTTCGTGGTTGAGATAGCTAAGCAAGACCCCGAACTGAGCAAAGAAACTTAGATAATACATGCTGATAGGTCGGCCACTTCCTAGCATGGTGGAGCAGGAATTTTCTTTGAGAGACCCGGATCTATAGAGCTCAAGTTTGCGATAAAGCTAACTTTTGAGATCACCAATAATGAGACCAACTATGAGGCAATAATCATTAGATTGAAGGCAATGAAGCACTTGAATATAGAAAAGTTAAATATCTACATTGACTCATAGTTTGTGGCATTTTAGATCGAGGGGATGTTTGAAACCCAAGAGAATCTATGACAGAATACTTAGAAAAGGTAAGAAAAAAAAACTCATTTCAAGGTTTACATTCTATCAAGTGCAACAAATCCTCAGGGAGGAGAATAAGATGGCTAATGCTTTAGCTAAGTTTGGCAATTCAACTAAAGGAACTCAAAGCGTGTCTATAACTTTGTTGATAGCCAAACGTTCTTAGTTGGAAGATAATGCTATTGAAAAAGAGGCAATAATGTAGATATAAGTAGCACCAACTTGGACAGATGACCTAATTTAATATCTAGCTAACGAGATCTTGCTAAAAGATCGAAAAGAGGTAAGAAGGGTAGTCTAAGCGAATTGGTTCATTATAGTTAATGGGGAACTGTATAGGAGAACTATTGAAAGACCGTTACTAAAATGTTTGGAACTTGAGAAAGCCCATTATGTAGTGAGGGAATTCCACGAGGGAAACTATGGTAATCATTCAAGAGGGTGGTCCTTGGCCCTTAAGACCCTCAAGCAGGATTACTTTTGGCCCAACATAAACCACAACGTGGCCTCCTTTGTTAAAAAGTATGAAAGATGCCAATTCCATGCTAACCTCTCCTATCAGCTAGCTATGCTAATAGAGCTGATTTTCATGTCATGTCCATTTGACCAATGGGGATCGATATTATAAGCTTTTTCCCACCAACTAAAGGCCAGAAAACGTTTGTGACAGCAGCAATAGAGTATTTTAGTAAATAGGTAGAGGCAAAGGCATCAATTAAGGTCACTAAAAATAAGGTCATGAGTAGAGGTGTTAAATGGGCTAGGCTGACTTACAGACGGTTTAATGAGATTTCAAGCTGAGCTGGGCCGACTCACAAGCCATTCATAGGCCCAATCTTGATGGACTGAAACTTGAAAAATCTAACTCAACTCAAAACTAGCCCGCTATATATATAGGCACATTTACATAAGAGCCAACCTAAATGGGCCGACTCATGATCTGACTTGCGGGTTGGCCCACGATGTTTTAAGAAAAATAAAATAAGTTTTAAATTTTCAAATTTTTAGATTTATGTGATTCTTATTATTTTTTTTTAGCACTTATACTTTTTTGAAAAACTTAATAATTTATATTTATGTGATTTTTAATATTTTACAATAACTAAATTTTATAAGAACTTAAAAATTTATAACTATATTAATTTTTTATATCCATTATATTTTTCCAAAAACACCACCGAATAAGGTGGTGAGGAGTTTGGCATAGACTCCTTTACTCATCATTAAAAAATAATTATATAGAGATGGATATGATCAAACCTTTAAACGAAAGTACATATTAATAATAAAAAGAAATAAATAACTTTGTAAAATTAAATAAGAAATTTTATAATATCTAAACATCTAAATATGCCCAATAATAAACTAGTCGTTCACTCTAGTGATTTAAAATTTCTCTCAAATTGAAGTGCAGTGGTGGATGTGATTTCAAGCCATTTTATTTATAAATTTATAAATTACATTTTTTATTTTAATTCTTAATTTATAATTTTAATAAATTGTAATTTAAAATTTATAAATTATAAGTTCTTAATGTTAAAAATTATAATTCATAATTTAAATTAAAAAAATATTATGCACTTAGCAGGCTAACCTATGAGCTAGCTCGCTTAGCCCACAAGTTGGGCCAGCTCGTAGTCCTTCACAATTTGCAAGCCAAGTTGGTCCCAAGCTACAAATTTTTAGCTCAAGATAGGTTTTTGAGGGAGCTGGTCCAACCCAGCCTATTTTGACACCTCAAGTCATGAACTTCCTTTTGAAGAATATTATATGCAAGTTCGAGATCCCTAGAGTCTTAATCTCTAATAATGGAACTAAGTTTCAAGGAAAAAAGATAACAAACTGGTCTTAGCAGCCAAAGATTAAGTAGCGTTTCACTTTCATTGGGAAACCGAAGGCAAATAGCCAAACGGAGGTGAGCAACTACGACCTCTTGAAGAGTTTCAAGGCTCACTTAACTAAGGCGAAAGGACACTTGGTGGAGAGCTCCTTAGGGGTTTTATAGGTGCATTGCATCATTCCTAGGTTAGCAACTAGCAAGACTATGGAGCGAAAGCCGTGATCCCAGCTAAATTAGGTAAGCCCACCAAACAAGTCTTAAAGTATGACCCGAAAGTTACCAGTGAAGCACAAGAGTTCAAGTTAGAGGTGATTGAAGAAAAGAGAAACTAAGTCTATGTTAAAATTCAAGAGTACAAGAAACATCATGGTAAGGCACTATAATAAGAAAGTTTAACTAAGGAGCTTCTAGGTGGGAGGCTGGGTCCTAAAAAAAGTTGAGGTCTCAAAACATGTTGGGAAACTAGACCTGAATTGGGAGAGACCCTACCAAGTGGTCAAGGTAACAAAGAAAATATCATATAGATTGAAGGATGCTAAAGGGAAATAACTGCTAAGGTCATGGAATATACAGAATTTAAAAAAACTCTACGTTTAATTAAGATTGAAGTTGATTTTGTAAAGAGCCAATGCATGGCAAGTACCCTTTATTTTGCATATTTAATCAAAAGAATGTCCTTTCTATTTGATGTTGTTTATGTCTTCTCCTAGTCTAACGGTTTAGGGGATCACCAGAACTCTACATAAGCAGAGAGATCCTAGGATTGGGATTAAGATCTTCTAAAATTTGAGCACAATCTTCAACTCTAAGAAATCTTATAAGATTTGAGCAAGATTTTAACTTAAAGAGATCTCAGGATTGGGATCAGGATCTTGGGATCAAGATCTTATAAGATTTGGGCAAGATCTTCAACTCCAAGAAACCTTACAAGATCTAAACAAGATCTTTAACTCAAAGAGATCTAAGCAAAATCTTTAACCTAAAGAGATCCCAGGATTAGGATCGAGATTTTATAAGATTTGAGAAAGGTCTTCAACTTCAGGAAACTTTACAAGATCCGAGCAAGATCTTTAACTTAAAAAGAATTTGAGCAAGTTCTTTAACCTAAAGAGATCCCAGGATTAAGATTGAGATCTTATAAGATCTGAGCAAGATCTTCAACTTCAAAAAACTTTACAAGATTTGAGCAAGATCTTTAACTCAAATAGATCCGAGGATTGGGATTAAAATCTTCAACTCCAAGGAACTTTACAAGATCTAAGCAAGATCCTTAGCTCAAAGAGATATGAGCAAGATCTTTAAATTAAAGAGATCTAAGCAAGATCTTTAACTCAGAGGTCCCTGGATTGGGATCAACACCTTATAAGATCTGAGCAATATCTTCAACTCTAAGAAATTTTACAAAATTTAAGCAAAATCTTTAACTCTAAGAAATTTGAGGATTGGGATCGAGATCTTGGGATCAAAATCTTATGATATTAGGGCAAGACCTTTAACCAAAAAGGTCTCATGAGATTCAAGATCGAGATCTCATAAGACCTGATGCCAAATCTACCCAGAGAAATCTCGATAGGATCTAAATAAGATCTTATGAGGTATAAATAACACATCAAAAGCTAAAAAGATAGTTAAATACATAGCAGTTTACACTTCAAAAGAACTCTCATACTTCATTAATTCAAAATGATTACAAGTTTACAACTCGAGTTCACAATACAAAAATAAAGAAAGAAATAAAAATACAAGTCTACAAGCACAAATCTCAAGGTGCTAAGCCCCTAGCTTCAACGGCAATCCCAGCCATAGTAGTCCCATTAGGTTTATCAACTATTGTCGTAAGAGCTTGGGATGGGATCTCTCCTTCTTCAAGTGTTGCCTAAGAGACCTCAATATCTTTCTCAAGAGTGAGGAAAGTGAACTCATCCTCAGGTTCTTCCTCCTCAGTGAGACCACTAGTTTGGTAGTCCTTTAAATCTACATCCTTGGTGGGATCGAGCTGCTCCAGATTGAATCTTACAACGATCCTACCCAAATTCTTCAATTGGGCTTGGCACTTCATAAAGCCCATGAAAACGTATTCTGCAGTCTTTTCTTTGACTAAGGACTCAAAGGTATCATATTTTTTGAAAGCTCAAGCCCTATCCTTTCATGTGCTCGAAATCAGCTCCTTGAACTCAATAGAGCTATAAAAGACTTCTCCACCCTTAGAGAAGCCTAGTTCATATGATGTTTTCTTTTCAGAGACGAAAGACTTTATCATTTGAGTCAGCTTCTACTCCAGATCTTAGATCTTTTGATCATAATCTACTAGCTCCTCCTTATGCAAAGCAAGCTCACTGTTAATAGATTGCTAGGTCAATTTCAGGCTGACCTCAAGCTCATCTTGGGCCTCTTTGAGCTCTATGACCTCTCTATTGTTGGTCATGGAACGACTCATCCAATAGGCATACTATAGCATAATTTGATGCATATAAGTGATCCTCTATAAAGTAGATCAAGTTCAGCAACAAGCAATAGTGTAAACGATCCCAAATTGATATAAAATTCATGGATAAAATCCTTACATGCATTATAGCATGGGCACTATTATCCTCTAGATTGGCAACGTTTACAAGTGTTAGCAGGGCTTGGTCTTGGGTCATCAGCACCCCTTGTAGAGCTCAAAGAAGATCTCCTCAAATCAAGATCAAAGCATGGAGCTTTGGTCTATAATTTTCCAGTTCAAGATCAATGGTAGGCGCGAAGAATCACTGAAAAACTCTGAATTGAAAGTTTTTTAGCTCTTATAGCTCTTACGTTTATCAATTAGCTCTTAAGTGTGTCAACTAAGATGGCCTCACATCGCCCATGCACATCAAGGTCGTAGGGAAAGACAAAGATAGGATTAGGCTCGGATCAGACTCTTTTCTCTAAATGGCTTCTGCTGGAGCACTTGTCCTTTAGCATTTTCTTCGAAGGACTTTTGCTAGAATAGGTAGTGGAGGGGAGTTTGTGGCTCTTGCTCTTAGAACTATGTTTGCGCTTTTTCCCCTTATCCCTAAGAGTGTCCTTAGCTTCAAAAGCTAGCTCGAAAAGTAGAAACGGGACCTTAACCTCAAGAACTTAGGTTAGGGTAAGAGCTAATGGTTACTCTACTTCCATTAGTTTAACTAGCGCACTTGAGGGCTAGCTTGAGGTCAAAATGCTAGTTGGAGATGTCAAGCAGTCACAAGCCCAGAAGATTGGGCCTTAACCATTAAGGCCTCTTCCTGGGCCTTCATCTTGTTGATGATGCATAGATTCTTGCTCAACATAACAATGACAAAACAAAAGAAGTTAGATCTTGAGCTAATAAAGATAAACAAAGATAGAGAAAAATAAATGGAGCCAAGAACAATGTTAAGAGTTCTGCGAACTCAAATATTAGTCGACCAAAGACCAGCTATCTTGAGCACCTTATATTTTAAGAGCTCTCCAATTTTGTATTAATGATCAATCAGGATATCTACAAAGTCCTCTCCCCAAGTGACCTCATATAACACTAAAAGCTTAGGTTTGTTATGCATCCAATTAGGTCTGAACTACCATGGGTGATTAACAGGAGCTCGAATGAAAAAGGATTGCTCCTTCCAAGGACCTAATGAGGTAGGGACTTTATCTAAAATTTTGCACATGGGCCTCGCAATGAGATAGTAGAACCTGTGTCCCCTAGTCTGGGTAAAGGTCATTATTGAGTAGAGAACCCAAGAAGGATCAAAGGAAGCTACAACCCTAAAGTAAGTCATTATGGTGAAAAAGCTAAGAATGTATCTTATTGCATTAGGAATTAATTGGGTAGGACCGATGTCCAGCCCAAGCAAAATATTCTCAATGGGATCAACAATTGAGAACCTTAAACCCTCTTCCAGCATTCCCATGGAGAAAGTGGTGCAACCAATTAGAGAAAGATGCATTCAATCTGATTTACTAGGAAAGATTATTTCATAGGAATAAATAACTTGGATCTGATTTCTAAGATTGCTAGAGATCCAAGCTTGGGCACTATGACTAGCCATGGAGACACGGTAAGGGTATACTTCTCGATCTCATGATCCCGCACTGGTCCCTCCACCGAAGAGGAAGAGGGACCAATCGTGGGCGAACCCAGGTCGAGATCAAGCCTAAAGGAAAAAAGAGCTGAAGAGAGGGACTAGCCATGGGCAAGCCCATATCAAGATCAAGCCTGAGGGAGAAAGAAGTTAAAGAGTAGTCATATCCTCTGAGCTCGAGAAAAGGGAGACACTTTCACTCGACCTCAACTAACTAAGGCTGGGAGTTCTATCGAAAGAGGAACTTGAGTTTGAGCTTATCTCAACTAAATAAAACAAACCTATAAGGAAGAGGTCTTAACAAGAGGCTAAAAGGTTTGAGATTGAGTTCTAGGAGAGGAATGCTGAAGCGATATAGGAGAGTAATGAAATGAAGTAGGAAGACTGCACTGAGGCATTTATAGATGAATGTATGGGATGGTTCATCTCCCAAGAAAGCATTAATGTCAGGATTTGCAACACCCGATCGAATGGCTAAGGGCACCCACATCTACTTTCCATACTATATAGGTTCATTCCCCCAAGATGAGAAAAGAACCAACACACTTGGAGAGCAAGAGAGTTAATGATGATGGTAATTAATAAAGACAGAGTAAAATGACCATTTTCCCTTGGATTTTAGCCAAAATACCATACAAGGTAGGATCCACATCTTTTTATTCGAATCAGGTCAAGACCCAAGGGAACCTAACCCGATCCGGGCTACGATCTCAATTGCTAATCGTTAATTAATTGTGGATCTAATATACAGTAATTCGCCACCTTGATCTGTACAGACAAGGACAATTCAACACTTATAAAATGAGGAAATTACACAATACCAGGTCATGTTATCTTTACTCACTCTCACTTAAGTTCTTATCCTTACTTTTGAGCTCTTCTTTGATCACCACAACTCTAAACTAACTTAGGCATAAGAGGGCAGTAACTGAGGGCAATTTCAACTTGCCTAACGTGTGCTCTTGTAATTAGGTTGAAGATCCAAAACCACTTGTGTGGAGCATGATGAAGGTCAAGATCAAGATTGAGAGCAAAAACCTTTTGAGGAAATTAAGTTTGAGGTCTTGGCCCAAGATCTTGAGCCACATCAATGAGATTAAGGAATTCTTCCCTTGATCAAATTCACTTCATGCATTTGAAGCAGATTTGAGTAGATTGAGTGCATCCAAACTCTAAAAATCCTATCCTCAACTTATAAACTCCTTTCTTAGCTTGAGAATAGGTAGAAAAGTCTCTACCTCAAGCTGAATCTTAAAGATAATAGGAAAAAAAAAACTATATCTATCTCATCACTGCACAATCATCTCTCATTAATTTGAGTATATCTTGACTTTTACAATTTCAAATTAAGTGAAACAAAAACCAAATTTTATCTAAATTCACAGAGGAATTTAAATATAAAATTTCAGCCTAATATAACAAGCAAATTGTCTGAATCGTTGATAGAAGCTAGGATGCGTAACAAAGTCTATAAATGAATCAATGACCTTCACTTTTTCACTTAATAATGATTGTGAAATATTATTAAACAAGCATTAACCCCATGCCATGCATGGTATATTCACTCAATTAAATTAAATTAAATAAATTTATAAATAAACAAATTTATTGTATTTTTATAAATATAATATTATTTTTTATATTCATCTAATAAAATATTATTATTTTTCAAAAGATATTGTTCCAAACGGCTAACTAATAACATCAAATAGTATCAATTAGAACAAAAGTTATATTGTATATTAATATTAAGTGTAAACATATTTCTATATTTTATATATACATATTATAATTTCATGTTAAGGCCCATGATGTAAAGTTTTTCATAAAATATAAATAATGATAGAACTATATTATAATTAAAAAATAAAAAAATTAAAATCTCAAGTTATGAATTCATGTCAAGGTACGAAATACAAATATTTTAATAAATAAAAATGATAATGAAATACTAAATTTAAAACATAGAGAATCAAATTAAGGATTTAAATAATATAACTTCCCGACGAATTTTTCAACAGAAATTCATCGAAGAGAAGAAAATATTTACTCAAAATATAAAATACCTGTGGAATATCACGTCAAAAATGTGCTGGAAAAGTTATCGATAAAAGTCCATCAAAACTCTGCTTGAAATCACTTGATAAAGCTCATTTCGGTATGGAAATTTTCTACTTTTCCTCTAAAAATTCTATTAGAAAATTTGCATTTCCTTATACTATATGTATTAAATCTCACAACTCTTTTACATAGATTTGTAAAGTAGAAGAAATTTTTAACCACTCAAAGATCTTTTAGAGCTAGTTCGATTAGAATGATAAGGTAGGATACAGTGTTTTTATCCTATCTTATCATTTATTTGGTTAAAATAATAATAAACAATTAGTCCCTCATGAATATCAAAAGCTTGTATTTATATATGCAGCTCTCATGATAAATTAACCTACCACCCCCCATAAGCTTATTTATCATACTAACCAAACTATGTCACAATAACAAAAAAACTACAGAAATTATCACATGATAAAAAATCGTGAGATAATTTAAAAATCCAACCAAACTAACCCTTATATTAATATTTCATCAATGTACGTAATCTCAAAAAGATAATATCAAATCTTTTAATCAGCAGTATTCTAGATCACGTGTCACAACTTGATTGGTCGTTATCTTATTAGATTGTAAGCTACAAGTTCATTGATTGGAGTACCTTAACAAAAATTAAAAAAATTTATCAGTTGTTAATTAAGAAAATAGATTATACGCGATCTAAATAAAATTTGAATTTTCTTAGATGAAGATGAATACTTAACAACCAACGAAATTTTTAAAACTTTTTACATAATCAAAAAACTTAAAATTATGAGAATTCAAAATTTGATCAAAATTACACCATTACGGGTCACACACTATTGTGCTATATAATAATATAGATGGAATGAAAATCGATTTGATATTTGCTTCTTATTTTTCATATCTAGTATTATGAAAAACAATGATTGTTGATTATATTATTTGTTAAATTATGATAGTAATGAAATATTTGATCTTTTTTATAATAAATAAGCTAATGAGACAAAAAAAAAAAAAAAATGCAGCAATAGCTAATTGAAGTTGAAGCCTTAAATGTAATATCACTAATAATTATTGTGGAAACTCATTATCCTAGAAGTTTATTTTTTAAGGTAGATGTATATTACATGTATATTCATAATTTCAACCTTAAGATATCGATCGATAAAAGCAGAAAAATAATTTTTTTTAGAAGCATGTTGTATTTATATAAATTTAATGGCCAAAAAACACGAATTGCTATCGTATGGAGATGGCGAGATTGGGACCAAACTACTTGTGAATGTCCACAAGATGTGTTTATTTATTTAATTTTTAAATGCTATAGTCATATATATATATATATATATATATTATGATTTATTGAAATGTAAACTTATTATAATTCAAAATAGTTGAGAATTAGAAATTTTTAGATAATGCATCATTTAATTAAGTTGATGCATACTTTTAACTTAATAATCTAAACTTACATCTTGAATTGTGTAATAATACAATATTATATATAGAATCGTGTCCTAGATTTAAATATATTATATATTTAATAATAATACAATTTGCAATAATTATAAGAAATTATTTTATAAGGCCAAAAAATTAATCACAAAAAACATTATCTATGTAAATTTATTTTCAACTCAAAAAATACAACATAAAAATTCAATAATAAGAATCTACATACTTTTGACTAAATCAAATTTTATATATATTATTAAAACTATATTTTGCGTACAAAATAGGAAAAAATGCAAAATTAGTCCATTAACTATATCTCACTAGCAAATATTGACTTTATTTTTTGGGGCCATAATTTCAGTATACTAGCTTTTGAATTTTGACAATTTGAAAACAAATTCAACCCGAAATCATTTGTAATTAGGATCCTACGCGGTGCATGACGTGGCACCACAAGGCATCACATAACATCCTCCCTCCTACATGACATGTGGTGTGACAGATTCTTCTTGCCATGTGTTCTACTAGACAAATAAAAAGAAAAAAAAAATTTGCACAAAAAATCAAAAAATAGGTAAATAAAAATTGAAAAAATCAAAAAGATAAAAAAGTAGATAAATTTTGAAAAATATTTATATACTTATATATTCACATATATAAACACACATACACATGTATCCCACTAACTAAATTATCGAATTCAATGAATGAAGTCCTAAAAAAAAATTTAAGACTTACACATTAGTATTTAAAATATCAAAATCCTTCAAATTTCTAAAATTTTATTTCATACGAATATATCATCTAAATTTTTTAAAAATCTAATTTATCACTTTAGGCCATATAATTTTAATAATATTAAGCTAAAATATTTAATAATGTTAAAATAGTAAAATATTTAAAAATGTAAATAAATTTTGTTGACTTTATTTATTAAGTTAAAATGAAATAAAAATTAAACAATAAAAATTTAAGTATTTCCTATTATCTATACAATTCAAAATTACATAATATTATTAAAATGATAAATACATCTAAAATAATTCTATTAAATATAAATATATTTCATTTATTAATTTAGATATAACAAAATAAAACTTAAACAATAAAATTTTAAGTCTATCATCCTAAATATATAATTATAAATTACATAATAATATTAAATAAAAAATATTCTAAAATAATTTAATTATACAATTAGTATAAATAAAGAATTCAAATATAATAATAAATAATAATGAGAAAAAAAATTTCCACCTTCCCCTCCAGCCCCCCTCCCCTCCTCACCACCAACCACATCCCTCCCCCCCACTCAACTTGGCCGCCGGCCAGCAGCCGCTTGCCTTAGCTTGGCGGCCGCATGGCTAGCAACTACCTTTGCTTTGGCCTGATGGCCGCATGTGCCAGGCTACAGCCGCCAAGTCAAGAAGGCCAATAGATCTGGCTAGTCCACATCTGCCTAGCTAAGGGCATGGCCATGACAGCCATGGTGGTGGTGGGTTTTGGGGATTGGTGGTTGTGGGTGAGGTGGTGGGGTCTATATAAATACATATAATATGTATATATATTTATGTATTTAAAATTTATATATGTATGGATATATATTTGTATGTATATATTTTTATTTTTTTGGCTTTTTTCATTTTTTTTATGTCTTTATTTCTTATTTTTTATTTATTATTTTCATATTTTGCTAATGTGGCAGGTAGAATTGCCACTTCATTGCCACCCAAGAGAAAAGTAGGACAAGTGGCGCCACGTGGAGCCACATCATGTGCCACGAGGATCAGGCCGGTTGCAAATGATTTTGGGCTGAATTTGTCCTCAAATTGCCAAAATTCAAAAGTTAATATACCAAAATTGCGGCTTAAAAAGATAAAGTCAAAATTTGCTAATGAGGTATAATTAATGGATCAATTTTGCATTTTTCCCTACAAAATAATATATACAATAATAACATAATAATTCAATATATATATATAATAATACAATTCTTAACTGAGTATAAAAAATTATTTTAGAAGATGAGAAAAATTAAGAAATTATATCACAAAAAATATTATCTTGTAAATTTAATAGATTATGACTCGTTTGAACTTGAGAATAATAATATATTCCAAAAAGTCAAAAAAATTAAATATATCAAAATTAGTAGACATCTATATATTGAATAATAATACAATTCTAATTGATTATAAAAAATTACGTAGATGACTAACCTGGATTCGAGAATAATAATTTATTTCAAAAATTCTACAAAATTAAATATGTCAAAGTTAGTCGAATATATATATATATATATATATTGAATAATAATATAATTTCAATTGATTATAAAAAATTATTTTATAAGATAAAAAAGTAAGAAATTAAGCACAAAAGTTAAGATAAATAATATTTAGTTCCAATGCAACAAACACAAAATAACAATTTTGTAATATAAATCTGCGTACTTTTGATATTTGCATACTTTTGATCTCAATTTCAGCAATTCGGAGTTGGGTGTGTATGTGGAGTCGCGACATAATTAACTTTCATTTAGCAAACTCCCTTTCCTTACATTCTTTTCTTTCTTTGGTTATTAGAGTGTTACTTCAACAAATATTTAGTTCCGCCTATTTTTCTTCATGTCTCCCATCTTTCCAGTCTTTCCCCATATAAGATCATGGTCATCTCCATACATGTACATATGACAAATATAAAAACTCACATTTTATAATGAAATTACGTACAACACACACATAAATTCCTATAATGAAATTACATATTCAAAAGCAAAAAGTTATTTTTACTTACCTCAAAAAATTATTTGTGAGATGCTTGCAAGACTTGCTGAGAGATATTTGCAATTTTAACGTGCTTTATTAATTAAATTAAATTTGGACTCCACTTTATACATATGTATGTATAGAAGAATTTTAACTCATCTAAACATCTATAACATTATCTCATCAATGATATGAAAGAGATAATATCAAATTCATCAACTGAAAACTCATAAAAGAAATCGTTTATCTAATGAAGATTTTTTTTCCCAAATAAAATGCATCCATATCAATTAGAGATAAATTAGAATAAATATCTTTAAAAATAAAATAAATAATATCAAATTTAATAACCAACAATTAGTGAAATTTTTTTAATTTAATTAAAAAACTCAAAATTTCAAGAATTTGCCACTTGGTCAAAATTGCACAATTAGAATTAAAATTGCATAATTGTGGGTCCTACACCTTTATGCTATAAATAATAGTATAGATATATTTTGAATTTCGGAAAGAAAAATTAGAGATAAGATACGATCATAACGGTTAGAGACAATAATCAACAACAAATAAAATTTTTTAATTAAATTAAAATACTCAAATTTCTAAAAACAAATTGCCATTTGGCCAAAAAACTGCACAATTAAAGTCAAAATTGTATAATTGTGGATCCCACACCGTTGTGCTATACATAATAGTACTAGCATTATCCCTGTGCTATGCACGAATTGTTTAAAATTACTATACATTAATATAATTATTAATTGTCAATATAACCAACATAATAATATAAAAATAAAAATATCGCAAAAATATCAAGTAATTAGTAAAATTAAATTAACTTAGTATTTAAAAGTTTGCAAATATAAAGACATCTCATATACATTACGTCGTAAAAATAAATTTCAAAATTATTCAGCGAGAAGTTAAAAAGAATTTAAAACATCCAAAAGAAAATATTTATTTTTATTTTATCAATAAAGAATGGACATTATGTTTAAGATAAATTAAATAAATTAATGGGTCGATCAATAAAAGCAAAAAAAATTATTTCTTTTCAGAACCATGTTGTATTTATATAAATTTATGGGTCGATCAATGAAAGTAGAAAAATAATTTCTTTTCATAAGCATATTGTACTTATACAAATTTAACGCCCCAAAAATATGAATTGCTATCAAATGGAGATGGTGAGATTGGGACCAAACCATTTGTGAATGTCCTCAATAAAAGCAGAAAAATAATTTCTTTTCAGAAGCATATTGTACTTATACAAATTTAACGCCCAGAAAATATGAATTGCTATCAAATGGAGATGGTGAGATTGGGACCCAACCATTTGTGAATGTCCACAAGATTAGTTTATTTATTTAATTTTTAAATGCTATAGGTATATATATTTTTATGCTTTATTGAATGTAAACTTATTATAATCCAAAATAGTTGAGATTTAAAAATTTTTAGATAATACAATATTTAATTAAGTTGATACATACTTTTAATTTAATAATCTCAACTTACATCTTGAATTGTATAATAATACAATATTACATATAGAATGGCGTTCTAGATTTAAATATATTCTATATCATGGACTTTCTAAACTGATTATAATTTTTTATAATTGCAATATTACAACTTACTAAGATCATTCTAAGAAAATGTTAAATAAATCACTAAAATGTCCAAGAAACTCCACAATTTATATGCTTGTCCATCTAATTCAAAAATAAAACAAAAACATATTATAGAAAAATCTAAGAAATTCTTAGTGGGTTCTAAACCAATGGCCATGTGGTCACAGATCTTACTCAAACAACTCTTCAATCAAGACCATATTAGCTAGACTTCGGGATGGTAATTTGTGCATGTCTCAAATTTGCCCCTTATAGGATCAATTTCGAGATTCTAACGTCCAATATAAAAATTATAAAATAACAACTTATATTTTTTATTGGGTTGTGGTATGGGTATAACACATAGAGCAAATATATAAAAAAACTACTATAATAATTCATAAATAATTCATGTTGAATTAATATAAAAAAATCTTTTAAAATAATTAAGTAGATGATTGACCTGAACTCGAGAACAATATTTTATTCTAGAAAGCCTGCAAACTTAAGTATGTCAAAAGTTAGTAGATGATGATGATAATACAATTCCAACTGATTTTATAAAATTGCTTTACAACATAAAATATTAAGAAATTAATCACAAAAGAAATACAATGTAGGTCACCCGAAAAACAAACCGCAGTGCTAGTTTATTTTGAAATATAACATAAATTTAATATAAATTTAGTAAATTAATTGATTTGATATTTACTTTTATAAATAATACCATAAATACATATCTATTCTATTTGAGTAATAGTACAATCCAAGGATTATAAGAAATTAAGCAAATGACTCACCTGAACTAAAAAACAATAATCTATTTTGAAAAGCCTACAAAATTGAATATGTTAAAAATTAGTAGAACACACACACACACACACACATATATATAATAATAGTACAATTCCAACTGATTATACGAAATTACTTTGAAAGTAAAAAAAATTAAGAAATTAATCACAAAAAATATTATCTATGTAAATTTATTGCCAACTCAAAAACCACAAAATAACAATTCAATGATACAAATCTGCATACTTTTGACTAAATCAAATCTTATACATATTATTAATTCTTAACTGATTATAACAAATTATTTATAAGATCAAAAAATTAATAAATTAATCACAAAGTTGTTCAACTTGTCAAATCATTACATCATCTATTTAATTAGTGATGAAAACAAAGCCATGCATTTATGGTTTCCACCAAAATTTTTGTTGCTCCATGTCAAAATATGCTTGTATATCTTTATGGGATCATGATCTCTAGCTAGCTATCGCTTGATTATATCGATGCATGCTCGAAATTAAATAGAAACATGATACTGCTTTAAGCAAAATTAATGACACTGCAAGGTATATGAAAGTCTCAAAACAATATATGATTGGCAACGAAATTTACTTCTCTTTTTCTCTTAATTAGGGTACTTCAAGATTGAATATATATATTTAACTAATTATAACAAATTATTTTGTAAGATAAAAAATAAATAAATTAATCATAAAAAACACTATCTCGTAAATTTAGTAGATGACAAGTAACCTGAACTTGAGAATAATATATTCCAAAAAATCTACAAAATTAAATATATTAAAAATTAGTGGGACATTATATATTGAATATAAGACAATTACAATTAAATTTAAAAATTAAGTAGATGACTAACCTGAACTCGAAAACAATAATCTATTTCAAAAAACCTATAAAATTAAATATGTCAAGAGTTAGTTGAATAGATTAGAAGACTTTTGTTTTTTTAACACAATTAAAATTCTTGTAAATAATTTGTAAATTTACACAGAGCCAAATTCAAAATCCAACAAATTGTTTGTGCCCTCCCCTTAGAGCATATCAAAAAGAGAAATTAGAATAGGTAACCTTAACTAAAACTACCACCACCACTGCACTAATGTATCTATTCTTCTGCTTAGGCACACTCACTATGAATGCATCTAGCCAAATGAATATCCTTAAGCATGATGGTAACACTCTTGGTGTGAATATCGCACAAATTGATATATTCAAAAAGACCCACTAGATAAGCCTCAACCGCTTCCTGGAGTGCAAGCACAGTGTGGCTTTGGAACCTGAAATCAGTTTTGAAATCCTGTGCAATTTCATGAACCAATTGCTAGAACGGGAGCTTGTGAATGAGAAGCTCTATGCTCTTCGTGAGATGCTTGGAAGATTTGATGAGAGATACTTACAATTTAGATGTGTTTTTATTAATCAAATTATATTTGAAACCCCACCACTTTATACATGTGTATGTATAAAAGAGTTTTACCCATCTAACATTTATGGCGTTATCTCATCAATGATATGAAAGAGATAATATCATATTTGATTCATCAATTGAAAACTCCAAAAAGAAATTCTTTATCTAATGAAGATTTTTTTTTTCAAATATAATACATCCATATCAATTAGAGATAAATAAGAATAAATATCTTTAAAAACGAAATAAATAATATCAAAATTAATAACCAACAATTAATGAAAATTTTTTAATTTAATTAAAAAAACTCAAAATTCTAAAAATTTGCCAAGATTGCAATTAAAATTGAGTAATTGTGCGTTTCATACCGTTATGCTATATATAATTGTATAGATAGATTAATTCTCTAAGATAAATAAACAGATTTGATGTGCCCAATTAAATAAACTCTTCTATTTAATTGAATTAATTATATTCAACTCTTGGATTAATTTTACTAATTAATTTAATTCTTTCATGTAGGCAAGACACATCGTACGTACTCAAGTAAATAAACGTGTTTCTTTAATTGAAGTAATCATGTGCCTCCAGTTAGTTGGTCATGTCAATTAATTCTCTCCATCTACGGCAAAATGAAGTCCATCAAAGCTATAGGCCTCATCCGCTGAATTTAGGCGCGCTCTGTCAAAGTATAAATATTACATAAATTTGGTCAATCCAAATCTAAGCCATTTCTTTCTCAACTTGATAAATATAAATTCAAGCCCAATCTAAACTATATTAGGTCAATCTAATTTGAATTGGGTTGAACTACGATCCTAAAACCTACCTGACCTATTTGACCAACTTACAAAGAGCATTTTAAAATAAAAAAATTTAATGAAATGTAAATAAGATTCATGTTTATAATTTAAACCTCCAAGTATATATTTTCTCTTTTCCAAAACTATTTGAAACAAAAATTATGTAATTATGATTCAAATTATCCAAATTATTGACTTTTATATCCAAACTTAATTTCAAAAGAAGATTATAAAGCCAATTAACTCTATATAAATTACTGTTAATTATTATTTAAATATATATATTAACTTAATTGTAGATGACAATCATGTAGATAATATTGTACATATAAACTTGTAATGGATTGTTGTACCATTACAATTCATAATAGAATATAATTAGGGGTGGGCATAGTTCAATTCGATTCAAAAAATCGTGTCAAATCGAACTAAATCGCAAATTTGGTTAACCACTTAAGAAGAAAAGAACTGGACCATTTGAAATCAGTTGTTACAATTCGATTAAATGGTTAACTATTTTTTTAAAATAATTAAAGTTTAATTAATAAAAATATTAATTTTGATTCAATTTGGCTCTATTCAATTTTGTTGAACCAAATCATGTAAAAAAGTTTAATTTCAGTGGATGAATTCCCATCAATTTGATAATTCCTCATTACAAAATCCACGATACAACAAGCAAATATAACTTTGAAATTAACAATCTAATACACAATATTCCCATCTCACATTCAAATTAAAAATAAATCAAGCAAGCAACATCTCCATCTCATATCATATTTACTAAATCACTATGAATAATGTAATATCAAAATTATGAATACGCCAAGCAGTTAAGATGAAGACACAAATCATACTAAGTTCAAAATTAAAATAGTTCCAATCAAATTAACATTCATCCAAATCTCACTAACAATTAATATAAAAATATAACTTTTCTCCAAAAAAAAAAATATATAAATCCCTTACATCAAAAGTTGGACAATCAACTAAATTTTTTAAATTTTATTCTTAAAATTATTAATTTTTATTTTTAAATTAAACTAGTTCGGTATTGCACTTAGTAAGTAAACTAACCGAACTGCTTTTTGCTAAAAGAACCATGTTGTTAAGGAACCGGTTTGAATGATTCTTTTTATTTTTTATTTTTTGGTCCAATTCAATTCAATTCAACGGTTAATTCAATTTTTTGGTTTTTTTGTGCAACCCTAAATATAATAACATTTCATCTTCTAGAATCCCAAGTCAATGTTAATTTAATAAAAATTGGACTAGAGTTAGACAAAATTTATGAAGTAAATAAATAACTAAAGAGAGCACTTCAAAATTTGTTTATCTTTATATTATTTGGGTTAGGTCAGGTTGATAGATCGTTTGAAAAGCAATCTGGGTTGGATAGGTCAACTCATAATCCAATTCAAACTAGCTCAATTTTTGAGGTTATGTTTTGGTCAATCCCCAATTTCAAACCAACTTGGCATATTTCAATCCAAACTCAATAATTTCATATCAATTTCATTCTAGATTATTTGAGTTTGGTAAGAAATTGCCACCCTTGTGTCTGAGCCTTTATGTTCCCCAAACAACTCGATGTGGGCCCACAATTTCTGTAACTTAGTATGCAAATATAGTTCCTCATAATTGACGTCTACTAACAAACCTATGAAACTTAACTAATTAGTAAAATAACACGGTGAATTTTTCATTTCAAGAATATCATATAGATATTGTCCTTCTATCTACTAGGCAAAAATGCAATCATGCAAGTTCATGTATTGCAAAAAGTAATATAAATTTTGAGTGGAGTGTCGATTACACAAGAAATCTAAACTAAAGGCACTAATTACTATACTCTCATACCCTACGTATTCCAAATACTGAAAATTGTTATTGACATTGATGTTAAACTAAATGAAAGAGCCAATTTAGTCATAGAATTATGACATCCGCACTTTAGGTGTATCAATTCCTTATTTACCTTACACGAATTTGATAAGTCAGATTATTAATTTGAGTCTTACGTGAATTATATGAATTTTTTGCCTCTATGTAATAAAATTTTTAATTAATAAATTCATTATATTTCTATGTGAATTAACAAAATTAAGAACGGAACAACACCATTCAGTTGATTATGTGCGGCGTGCAAATAGATTTCTAACCTACAATCAAATTAATTTATTGAATATTTGATATATTAATAACAAATTCTTCTATTACTAATTGGCCATAAATTATCTTTCTGAAAATTTTATAGGATTTGTCAAGTATTTAATTGTTGACAGACAATCAAGTGAATTACGCACATACTGGTTAAAGTAATTTACAATATATAAATTCAAAAGATAAAAATCATAGAAGTTAATCGACCCAAAGGGTTCAATCATAATGCCAAGTTCATACTTGATTCCAAGAATAAAACATTATTAAATCATAACATCGTAAAAATACAAAAAATTAAAAAGAGTGAAAAATGATGAAAAAAACTCTATTTTCAGACCATCTTGATATTCTTTTTTAATTTCTTCCAAAATATTGAGCCTCGATGAGAACCTTAATTCAAAAATCAAGTTTCTGAAAGCCGCTGAATTACCTAGAAAAAGAATTTTTATTTAGCTTGAAATTCTTTCGAAAATAGGTAAGTGATTTCTGTCTTTTGCTCTCTTTAACTTAGGGCCCCTCCTTCAAAGTTTTCTCGCGGTGCTTGGGTGTGCATCAAGACCTTGTGTGGGTTCACACGAGATTCTATACTTTAGGTTTGCATCTTCACTCAGTTGAGCATCCAACAGGCTTATGCAGGGGCGTGGAGTCCTCAGTTCTTGTTGTGTGTCTCTTTTCTACACTTTGATCCGCTATTTTATTTCCTATTTTATCTTCTATTTTTAGTTGTTGTATTTATGTTAACTATATATGATTCTCAATTAATTATTTTTATAAAAAAATATTTAATAAACATGCCATATATTTATGAAATGAATAGAAGATGCATTAGGGAACGGAATAGAAGATTTCAACCATCTTTTTACAGTCATATGCATGCAGGGGTGTGATCATGGCAAATTTGGATTGCTTTCCGCTTCGAACAAGCAGATCCAAAATACTCATTTTGAGCATGGGATGCGATAACAAATTCTCAAAACAAAACCAAACATGCATTGCATTTGATCCCCCATCTTGCCCCTCTAAACATTTTCCCCGAAAAATTCAACATAAAAAACCAAACTTCCAAACTTTATTACCTTAGCTTATTGGTATCCCCTAAGCCCACTGGACTGATACAGCTGCCTCGGGCAACTGTTTCTTCACACATCTTCATCTTGTATCGATAACGTCTTCTTTGGTACAGCTCCAAACTGTGTACTGCCACTGGTAAGAGTTTCTTCACATCTGCATCTTGTATTGTGATGCCCATCCAACACAAGCTGCACCTTTTTCTTCGGCAAGTTCCTCACTCTCCGGCACATTCAGAGCAATGTAGCATAGGAGACTCAATGCCGGTCTTTGCACAAACTGCTCTCCAAAATACACAAGCATGACTAGTTTCTTGGCCCCTCCAGCGCCCAGGATCGCCTTAGAATGATCCAAGCATAGATAGTTATCGTGGCAAGCAAACTTTGTGAGAGCGATGCAAGTTTCCTTAGAAACCTCGTCTCTGTTGTCCTCAAGCAACTCCACTAGTGGGCTTACCATTCTAATTGTGTCTGTTGCCCTAAATGTCCTCGCCAAATTTCCAATTGCTTTAACACAAGGAACTAGCAGTTTTGGATTTTTTGCCTCCTCCTCATGAATGATGCTACACAATTGCCCAACAATCGGTTTCCAGACAGACGAATAGTTGGATTTTAATGCATATCTTCTGAAGTTAGCATCATCTTCTGCCAATGCAGTAACCTCCATCAATGTCATAGCGGATTAATACTCAACTACTTCGGACCCAGCTTTCTCTACGAGGACCCCTAAGCCAATTAATGGCCTCGCCAATTCTGCCACAGTTCGGCGTATGGAGATATCCCCATTGATGAGTAGCAGCTATTTCCCTCACTACTCGTCATCTGCTGTACGGTCCAGCTCCATGGTGCTATTTTTTCCTTTGCTGGTGACAAGATTTGCTAACACTGTATGAGCCAGGCTCCTGCCATGTCCCGAGCAGACAACGCCCACAACAGCGTTGGGTGCACCTCCACTGGGCCTTCTATGAGAATTCTAGCTAACATCAAACTAACACTAGCTTCTATTAAGAAATAGATTTTGGACCTAACTCAATTCTAAAAACTAGCTCAAGAGGTAAGAATTGTCCAAAATTATATATAAAGACCACACGTATTTATTTCTCCGATATGGGGCACTAGCATACCCCACGCACGCCTAGTAATGAACATTTAGAGCGTGGATTAACATGAAATGACTAGTCCAACAATATTCGATAACCCTACAATGAAATGGCTAGTCCAACAATATTGGATAACCCTACATCTAAAGCGTGGAATAACATGAAATAGGTAGCCCAACAATATTGGATAACCCAACATTGGGAATAATGGCTTGATGGCTCCAATACTATGTTAAGGAATAAATCTTGGGTCAAAGTCAATTCTAAAAACTAATTCAAGAGGTAAGGATTGTTCAAAATCATATATAAAGACCACAACTTATTTATTTTTTTGATATGAGATACTAACAGCTTCCCTCATATACAAAACATTCTCTGACATCTTCCCCTAGCAATCCAATTAGCCTGGCGGCACTCTCCTGCCCCTCTAGTTTTCCTTCCTTTAGTAACTTCAACAAGGGCCGAACCCCCACCTTCCTCAACAATGGACTTTCGATGGAGAACATTATCTTGCACCGAGAGAATGAGCGAAGCTGCAGCACTGCATTGATCGTCAGCTGAACCCGTGAAAATAATGGCGATGAGCTCCCATACAGAGCAGAGGAGTGGCTCATCGGCAGCAACGGGGGGACACCCAGGTAATCTAATTCGTCGTGGAGGATCCAAGAAACGTTGCCTATGGAATATTCGAGCTGTGGTGATGATATTTCTTGGAAGGTGACAGCAGTAATACTGTTGAACATGCGCTTCACTCGGCGGCACTTTATGACTAGACTCAGCGCCTTGTCCAGAATGTCCTCCGTGTTGTTCACGATGCGGCAAGCTGGGCACTGGTAGAGTTGGTCTCTCTCACGCACCACTTGTCGTAAGAGATGGGAGAGCTTTTCTACCTTGGACTTGAGCTCGAAGCATTCTTCCTTGAAGGCAGCGGCCTCCTTGGCCGCCTTAACCAGATGGTCTGCCAACATGATTGGCCGTATCACGTGGTCCACCAACTTGATTGGCTTCGTAAAACTATACCCATCCACAAATTAATGACATTCCCACCGATAAGAAATATATATGAAAATGGAAATTGCCAAATCTTAACAGAAATTAATACTCAATCAAATAATTCATACATATTGAGAGCCAAGAAAAAATAGGAAAAAATAGGAGTTATCATATACCCTAGTTATTCCTATACTTGTTTCTACAACAAATGAAACAAAGCAGTAGAAGAAAAATTGACCGCTCTCTTCAATATATTGGTGCCCTGATTTTTGGTATTGAGGTTTGGGGGAGACTTCTCTTTGCCAGACAGCTGAAAGAAGGAAGGATGGATGGATGGATGGAAGCAAGCAAGAAAGTGTGTTTGTGAGTTAACCCGTCTTTTTCTTGCTTCCTCCGATACCAGATTGAAGCTGGTATCTTATCAAGGTATGACTCCGCTAATAAAAAAGCCTCAACTATGGGCAACAACAAAAGCGTGTCCTCTTATGATAAGATACTTGCTTCATTCAAAATCAAAGTTCTGAAAAGAAACTAGACAGGAATGAAGAAAATAAAATTCTTTCTGATGCAAAGGATCCCTTTAAGGCATCTGCAGAGCATACTCGAATTTTATGAAGAAGATGAAGATTTATAAGTGATTTCAATTTTTGATTTTAAAAGAAGATGAACGAAGAACAAGATAATATGTAGAATTGCAATATAGAAAATTAGAAGAAACATTCTAAAAAAACACACAAGAAATTTTATTTAGCTTTCTCCAACTGCTTCTTCTCACCTAAGCTATTTTCTAAGTATCAAGACCCATCCTTTTATAGAGGGATTGATAATGTTTGAAAAGTATAACGTTGGACAAACGACAAAAAAGATATCAGACACTCTTTAGACATCTAGTACAATTATTTTTAACTTTTTCGGACTAATAGGACAATAATGCTAATAAAGCATGAAGTAGTACAACACCTCACCTAACTAGTACAATAATAAATGACAGCACATCAAATTTAGTACAATAATACATATCATGATAAAAAATCGAGGGGGAAAGGACCAAAAACATTAAGTGATTTACTTTGATAGGGAATTCCAACTAGTGGGTTGTCAAGTTCAGCCGAAAGTCCCATCTTTTCCCACTACTGACGCTAGCTATCAAGTTCATATGGATCTTGGGAATCAATGAACATGTCATCATTATTGCCATCATCATCTGCCTGTTCTTTTCCCTTGGAGGACGAAGTAGAAACAGTAGAAACAACAGGGAATGAACAAGGTTTTATTGCAGCAAAACTCTGAGGAATTTGATTATGAGATAAGGAATTCCATCTAGAATTGAAATATGATTGAGAGGATCCCCACATGGAATTAGTAGTAACTTTGACCTCCTCATTGTAGAATTGTTCAAAATATGCTCTGGCATCATCTTGGAGTTTGATGGCATAATCAACTGGAAGTTCTTTCCATGGAGCATCTTCATCAAACTTAGGCCAAATTTGAGACAGAACAGTAGAATTAAACTATGCCAATTTCCTCTGAAGCTCTCTTATCTCATCCCCATGATCATAAAATTCTTTGTTAAGAAGATAAGGGAAAATACCATATTCTTGGACTGAATAGAAATATGGTAAATTATGAATATGATGAGAACTTTGTCTGAAAAGAATATAGATAACGGAGGAATTTTCAGTAATGTTCCCAGTTAATTTGATTTGAATAACCTTGAACATTTTCATCCAAGTAGACAATGGGTAAAACCACTCAAGAAATGTTCTAGCAGAGGGATATTCTTCAAAATGATCAAACCACCCACAATGAAGTTCTGCAATCCACTTAATAGACTGTTCAATAGGGAATTCAATTACAATTTTCCACTGCTCTAGCATATACAAGAGTAAACACAAAAGTTCTTTTGAAAACATATGATGAAATGGACTTGAGATACTAAACAGAGTGAAAAATGAAAATTCAGGATGAAATCCTAAACCACCAAATGTATGGAGACCTATTTTTCTAACAGTGAGGGATTGATATTTTAACATAAGTTCCTTTGCTCTGGATTTAATAGTTTTGATCTTTTTTAAATCAAAGAGCTCAGGAGGAAGACTCTCAAGAGGAAAATTTTGAAGGGAAGTGGTATTGGATAGATTAGAAGGGGAAAACATGCAAATAACGGGAATATGATTCCTATGAATGATTGGAAGAGTAGGTCTAGATAGAAAATCAGCAAGAATATTAGTTTTACCTTTGATGTGATTAACAGTGAAAGAGAACTGGGAAAACCATTCTGCCCATCTGAGAAGTTGTCTGGATGGAAGAGTGTTGGGTTTGAAACTCAACATCTTTGGAAAGGCACTCATATCTATCTCAACATGAAAGTGATGACCAACCAGATAAAATTGAAACTTTTCTATACCTCATTTGACAGCCAAAATTTCTTTGTAGGTTGAATGATAATGTTGTTCAGTATTCCTGAAAGAACCGCTTTTATATCCACAAATATTCCTTTTGCCATTAATATCTTCAAGCAACACAGCAGCCCAAAAAGATTCACTTGCATCTATTTGAAGGATTCTTTTACCATCTGAAGGAATTTGCAATGGAGGTAACTTCTGGATGATCCTTTTGATGGCACACACAGCTTTCCTTTGAGTAGAAGACCATTCTGGAGGATTTTTCTTTAACATATCCTGTAAAAGCCTAATAATTGATGCAAGCCTGGGAATGAAATCTGCAGCATAATTGATGACTCCCAAAAATTGTTGAATTTGCTGTTTTGATTGTAAGTCATCAGGAAATTTGAGAATTCTGAAGCAATGTGTAGCTGCAAAGAGTACTGTTCTTTTTTGATATGCATGCCCAAAAATTTAATTTCTGGCTGAGTAACGATCATTTTCTTTTCAGCAAGCATAATTTCATAACTTCGAACCAATTCTCCAAAATGATGAAGAAGATAAGAATGTGTTTTCATATCTTCAGAAAATAGGAGAATATCATCAATGTAGATCAAAACATTTGGAAATAAGGATTCGAAGATTTTGACCATTGCTTTTTGAAATAAAGAAGGGGCTGTTTTTAGTCCAAATAGGAGAACAGTCCACTGGAAATGGGCATTTGGAATACAAAAGGCTATTTTATATCGGTCATCAAGATGAACACCAATTTGCCAAAATCCTACTTTTAGATCAAACTTTGAAAACACGTTGGCTTTGGTCAGGTTAGAAAACAAATGATTTCTGGTTTGGAGAGAAAACTTCTCATCTGCGTGGAAGTAGTTAAGTGGCTTGTAATTGATAACAAGTCTCATTTTTCCTCTTGCCTGTTCTAACCTTTTATTAACATAGAATGCTTGACTAGCCCATGGAGAGTTTGTGGACTCAATAAGACCTTCATCTCGTAACTGAGCTAATTCTTTCAGAGCCAACTCCATCTATTCAGGTGACATTCCTGGGTGACTTATTTTAGTAGGATTAACATTTACATCCTTTTTAAAGGGCAATTGTACAAAGAACTCTGGATTTTTCCAAACACGATGTGTGCATTTATGAAGGAATTCTGAATGAGATTCTGCACAATAATCTCTTACTAGACTGGCATGAATTTCAGAAATGGTATCGACAGGGGAGGTAATATTATATTGTGGTTTGATATAAGGAAGAAAATAGGATTTAAAACGAAGCCCTTCAGGTTTTGGAACAACCTTTTTCTCCCATAATTGTTTAATAATATCAAACCCAATAATAATATCTGTCCCGGGTAGGGTAGAACCAAGGAATTTTTGGGTTAAAGATAATTCAGGAAAAATTGAATTTTAACGGGTTTGCTAATTAAACCAATAGACAGTGTTTCACTATTAGCAACCTGAAAAACTTCATAATATTTTTTCTAGAAAGAGGCAAGGAGCTTATTTGGATTGAGAATAGAACTGGAAGCTCCTGTATCAAGCAATCCAACAACAGTTATTGGGTTATCAAATTTTTTAGGAATAATTTGTACCTAGATAAAAGGTACAGCAAGAGCCAATCTGATCAACTTGATTCCAAAAATTGGAAACATTTCCTCAGTAGTTTCTGCACTGGAATCTGAATCATCATCAGAAATTTCTTCAAGAGCGAACAAAGTTCGTTCAGAAGGCTCTGCTTCCTCAGAGAAGATAGACTCTAAATCATCTTGCTCAAGGTCGCATTGCGTGAGCTGGAAAATCTCCTTGAGAATCTTATCTCTTCTTTTATTCTAACAATATTTCACCCAGTGCCCTCGCTTATGACAAATATGGCATCTATCTCTCTTATTTTTTGTGAACTTTCTTCAAAAGAAACGCCTTCTTTTCTTGGGCATCCATTGTTGATTGTGTTTCCTTGATCTCCTATGATGCTTGTAAGACTTTGTAGGACAATGGCACTTCTCTATTTTACATTTGATCTGCAAATCTTTTCAATCACATTCCTTAGAGAATTTCTTTCCTATCTCTTGAAATTCTTTAAAGAACTTTCAATTATTGCATAACCTGTCAAGAGCTTTGAACACAAATTGATAGACTTCTCCCAAGGAAATGTCTGCAAGAGTTTTCCCTCAAAGCTCAATTAATTTTAAAGCTTCTTGACTAAGAGACTCAAGAATAGAATTCAAATAGGCCTGTTTAAGATTTGGATTGTCCATCCCACCAAGAATATAAAACCTTTGTGACATTCTTTGGAAATGTTTTTCCAAATCTTTTCTTTTGAATGAACAGCACCTCATTTTGAAAAACTCCTCTCTGGCTGCATCAACATGGTTCTAATATTGACCAAGAAAGTCAATATAGATGTAATTCATAAAAGTTTCTATGTTTGGTGAGTTTCTAGCTTGGATCTATCGATATTCTCATAAGGCATACCACCATTCTTTTAGGGTACCAGTCATCCTTGCTGTAAAGCCATTAATTACTCCTGTGAGTGTAGCATTTGGTCTTTGAAGTTCGGTGACACACCAAGACATCATCTCATATATACATTGTTGCCATTGTGAAGGTGGAATATCATCAAACGTAAACATGGATCTGGATGGTATATTGTTGTAACCGTTATCTGGATCTTGGATGTGAAGTTCCCTGTGTCTTTGTTCTCCTTGTTAACTAGTTTGAGGTTCATCTTCAACGACTAGTTCTTCAGGAGTTTGAAAGGGTTGATTCATATAAAGATATGGCATATCTTCTGACAGATTTTCTGAGTCGCTGAGATCACTAATATTGTTTGAAGACATCGATACAATGGTTTACCAAGGTGCATTGGGTTTATTTTTCTCAAAATCAACAGCTTTTTTGAGAAACTCTGTTAATGGATTAACAGTGGAAGGACCTTACAGCATGAATTGATGAGAACCCGACTTTGAGGTGACAGGACCAATTTCTTTTTCTTCTAGTGGATTGGTAACAATTGGAGATCTATGTTTTCTCTTGTATTCTTCTAGTGTGAAGAATGAAGAGGAGTCCCCAAACATTTTTTTAAAATTTTCCAAGCCATGAAGAGGTTGTGACACTATTGGAAGAGTAGAAGAAGGATCTGGTCTGTTCCATATGGAATCTCTTTGATACTCTTCCTCAAGAGATCTGAGTTGAGTCTTGAGGGATTTGATCTCATGTTCCTTGTGGGCAAAAGGTTGAGACTGTTGAAGAAGACGCAAAATATCATTGTGGACTGATTTAATTTTTTGCTTTAAAGTTTAGATCAATCCTACTAATTGATTATCCATCTTGGCCTTAATTCGTTCCTGGCTTTTGACAATCTTCTGCAACATTTGATTTTGAGCAACAGCATTATCTGATTGCCAGTTAAGAGTTGCTTCTGCAGCAGTAACCTCAACTAGAGATCCATCAGAATTTCTAAAAATTGGATTTTTTATCTTCCATGAATGCTTGAATTCTGAAGTATGAATTTCTTTTGGAGGAAATATTTCTGGAGCAGTAGTAAAGGATGAGGAAGGTGTGAACATTATGATTTGCTTTGGTGATACATTTAGTGAATCATTAAAATATTCATCATCATGGTGGCAGCTATCATCATCATCATCCCAACCAGAATAAGTTGTTGGCAATGGTGTAAGAGGTGGTGGAGTATATTTGATCAAATAGTCAAATTTGCCAGATGGTTGTCCCAGTGTATCAACATGAGGATCATCACGAGAGAATATTGATCATTAAATTGAGACAGCATTTTGAATTGGAGTATAAATTAGAGATCCATTACCATCAAATCCACTAATTGGAATAGTAGATCAGATAGTATACAGAGGATTGAAGAGTATGAAAGTTGGACTTCACCTTTTTGGGGTTTATACTTTTTTCTACCTAAAATTATATTACGATGAAATTATACGGTAAAACTATCTAAAAGCGGTAGTGTATTATCTGTAGAAAAAAACATCCAAGTTTGTAGTACACATTAGGCAAAAGTGTAGTATATGATCTGTGTAACTGCAGTACAGTTTAGAAGCAAATGTAGTATAAAACTTCAATCTTGCAATACACATTAAGGAAAAGTCTAGTATATAACATGCAGTACATTTTAGAAGTAAATATAGTATAAAACATTCAAACTTACAGTACACATTACGAAAAAATTTAGTATATAACATGCAGTACATTTTTGAAGAAAATATAGTATAAATATTCGAGCTTGGAGTAGACAACAGGCAAAAGTGTAGTATATAATTAGTGTAACTGTAGTACATTTTAGGAGCATGTTTAGAACAAAATATTCAAGCCTGCAGTATAGATTAAATGAACGTGTAATATATAATCTGTATATCTGTAGTATATTTTAGAAGCAACTGTCATATAAAATATTCAAGCTTGAAGTATACACTAACTGAAAGTGTAGTATAATATATTATGTATTTGTGAAGTACATTTTAGAAATTTATGTAGTATAAAACATTCAATCCTGAAGTATACCTTAACTGAAAATGTAGTATAATATATTATACATTTCTAAAGTACATTTTAGAAGCATCTGTAGTACAAAACATTCAAGTTGTCAATACACATTATCTAAAAGGATTAGTTTATTATCTATTTATATACTAATTTTTCTTTATCTAATGGCAGCCAAGTCAAGACATTATGAGGTCTGCTCTCGTTGCTCCCCCCAATTTTTTCAGAGTAAATTGGATATTGTAAAGTCCAAGATGGGGTCAAAATATTTTGATGCATTAAAGAAGACCCCTTTTTATATATACATGGATATGTCCAAGTTAAGTTCAAGCTTCATTAGGCTTGAAGCTATACTGAGAAGATTTGACCCAAAAAGGCTGTCATTTCATTTTTCGAAGGAGGTTGAAGTTCATTTTTCTGCAGCTGAATTTTCTATGATTTTAAGGTTTCCATATCTGGGGCAATCTATGGATATAACATTGAAGATGAAGTCTTCAACCTTTGACAACCTTTTTTCTAGAACGCTACAGAATATTACTAGATCTAAAATAACTAAAAAGTTTGAGGAGTATGTATATAAGGATAGTGATGAGGACTTGAATAATTTTTGTAGGTTGTACATGCTTTTTGTTTTTAATTATTTTCTGTTTCCAACAACAAATTATTAGACTCCACGATTTTTCCTATCATACTTGGACAATTTATCTAAAGTTGGTCTGTATGCATGGGACATAGCTGCATACATTTTTCTTGTCTAAGATATGAAGAACCATATAGGAATGGGTGGAGAAAAAATCAAGAAAAATACATTAATGAGTGCACAGTTGGTTTGATGGTAAGTGTTTGCTTCATTTTTCTAACAACATTGATTATATTTATATTATATTCAAGTGAGTATAATTTTTTAATTTATGAATAGCAGACATTGGTCTATGAACGTATCCCTTCACTGGCTTCACCAGTGAGCTTGTTTGAGTTTTCACGCTTTTACCAGTGGAAGGATAGCAAACTTCCACATAATGTGGAGGAGACAGAGAAAAAATTGAAACAAATTACAGTGGAAATGGTAATAATTGTAATAATTCATTGTTAGTTTTTTGTATAAGAATTTGAATTTGATAATTATTTTCATTGTAATAGGTTGTAGCCCTCAACCCAGCTCCAGAAGAGTTAGAATTGACAGTTTTGATCAAGAAACCAGAAGCTGTCGGTACTGCCATCAGTCAAGTCCATGTTTGTGATCATACAGTATATGAAGCAATTATTGCAGCTAAAGTTGAAGAAATTAAATCATTGAAAGAAAAAATTGCTTTATTCGATATGATGGCAATAAATGAGCAGGGTGAGAAAGAGCATCTAGTTGAGCACAAAACTAAAGGGGAGGAGCTTGAAGAGGGAGCTGGTGAGTTTGTAAATGAGGGGGTACTTGATTTGGTAGATGATGCACAGAAAGAAGGAGATGAATTTGAAAATATAGTGGATGAAGAAAGTTGAACAAAACACCATCGTGATCCTTCAGATTCCCCCCAAACCTTTAAAGATAGAAGTTTATGTACCAATTCAAGTGGCTGATTTCGAAGAATCTGAGATTGAAGTGGCAAATGTCATGTCCTTGATTGTGACAGATGTGCGCAATCGAGAAGACAGGAAGCCAAAACAAAAATCTCCAGATTTTGTCAGCCCCCTAAGCACCACACCAGCTAAAAGAGAAAGAGAAGTGACAAAGACCTATGGTCCTTCTTGTCCTCATCCTCGTCCAAAAAAAGACATAGAACAAGAAGAGAAGGTGTTGTCAACTACTTAATATTTTAAGTTTCTGTATTTTGCATTTCATTTGTAAATTGTCTGTTTGTAATAAATGTAATGATATCTTATTCTTGATTGGTTGATATTTGTACTTAATGTGATCATATCTTATACTTTATGTTGGTGATATTTGTACGTAATGTGCTGTCTTTTGTTTTCCAAGTTGGTAATATTTATACTTAATATGTTATTCTTTTGCACTTCATGTTGGCAATATTTGTACTTCATATGCTGATCTTTTATACTCCATGTTGGGATATTTGTAATTCATGTGTTGATCTTTCGTGCCTAATAGTTGATCTTTTATACCTAATTTGCTTGAGTTTAGTACCCCATGTAGGCATAGTTTGTACTCCAATAAGGGATACTTCAATAGTTGATACTTTGCACTTAATATGCTTAAGTCTTATACTCCATGTTGGTTATGTTTTATACTTCAATAGGGGATACTTCAATAGTTGATACTTTACACTTAATAGGGATGATTTCTGTACTCTATGTTGAATATATTTTGTACTTCAATAGGGGATACTTCAATACTTGATACTTTGCACTTAATAGGGATGATTTCTGTATTCCATGTTGAATATATTTTGTACTACAGAATATTGTGTAGGGATTTTTAAAGCACACATTACTTATGCTACTTAATCATGTAAAAAGAGAGGAGAGAAACAAAACCTCAAGATTTTTGGAATATTATGTGCACTAATATATTTTATTTATTACAGTAGCATAATTTAAGATCAAGCTATCAATATCAAAACAAGCATGTACAGGACAAAATTATAAAACAATTTAGAATTGGTAAATGATTCAAACCGAAAGCAAAAAATTGAGGACCAAATAAATATCGAGTCGAGGCCTACATGAGCACAACTTCCTTAAGGTTTTATTTGCCTCCCACTAGTGCCTAAGTACTACTAATGAACAACCTTCCAAGATACAACGTCTCCGAACAACCAAAGACGGTACTCCTATTGGTTGAACCTTCAAACCGAACTAACTTAAATCTCTTGTGCTTAATGAAAAATGTGTATGTATGTATGTGAGAATGAATGCCTAGAGAGCTAGAATGCTTATGTATTTTTTTCTTGATATTATGACACTAGACAGCATCTTTATTTATAGGACTAAAGAGCCTATTCCTATAAGACATGTGTCTATCCCTATAAAATATGTCCCTAACTCTGTTAGACTAAATAAGGTTGTAACCTTTATTTTTAATTTAAAAGACATGGGTCGCAACCTTTTAAGCGAATTGGATATGTCTATTGGAAGAATTAATTTCGATTTTCAAAATTCAAAGTTTAAAATAATCCAAATAATAATTATGTAAGATAACTATTATTAAAATTTTTGGATTATTTTTATACACTATTCACTCACTCCCACGTCTTAATAATTTTAGCACGTAGCGAATTCTTTAACTCAATTTGTTCATTCAGTACCTCATTAATTTTGGCACTGAAATATCTTATCAACAAAATAAATTAATTTATTTGTATGCTAAAATTCTAACAAATAGTATAAGAAACCAAAACTTCTTTCCAAAAATTCATCATTCTCTTCCTTTAAGAGCATTTCCAATAGAAATTCTCTTTCCTCTAACTCATTTTGTAAGCCTTATTGACTCAAATGGACCTGTACCTTCCATTTTCATATGCTAATGTCATTTTTTTGGTCAAATTTCTCAACATTATATTTCTTTGTGGACGTCATCTCTACTCAATTGACTCTGACGACAGTTTGTTGCGTCAATTAATTGATATGATGTTAATGGAATGAACTTATAGGAGGAATTCAACACAAAACGATAAATAAATACAAGATTTAATATTGTTCAACTTTAACCGTATAATCATCATACATAGTGCAAAGAGAATAAAATTTTAATAAATTCAAATTGGAGTACATAAATTTTTTGTTACAATCTCGATCTCATTACACCAAATCGCTATGTGTGTGTGTATATTCACTCAAACTCAATCCCAATTGCATATCAAAACAAAAAAATAAAATCCACATCATGAAACCACAGCTCCGAACTTTCTAACTTTGTTAGGGGCACCAATTTCTAACCCGACCCAATAATCCTACACGAAAACGATACAAAATTAATGAATTTGGATTGGGACTTATTAAATTGAGTTGAAATTGGATCAACCCAAAATACAACCCAAAAATATTAGAAGGGTTTGAGTTGGGTCACGGGTTGACCCAACCAACCCGAATTGCTTTTTGAATGACCCATTAACTCAACACGATTCAATCCAACCCAACCCACATAATATATTAAAAAAATAAATAAATATAAGTTAAATATTTTAAATTTTATAATTATTGACTATTATTATCAAACTACTACTAAAAGTCTAAAGTGCCCAAAGAAAAGGTAAAAAAAGTAAAGTCCTATTTTTATCTTTTTCCTTGTGTCCAACCATCACTACTCACTTTCCTGTATTCTTTGTCTCCTCTCCCTCGACTCTTGAGGAAATTCTAGTTTTTTCCAAGTTCAGTAGCCTTGATACACATTTGTTAATGAAACTCTGTAGATACTTATTCTTTCTTAGTTAAATGATTTTATCGTGATGTCTTCTTTCTATTGAATACAACCAAAATTAACACAATCAACATTCTTAAATCTAGTGAATAGGAATGATTTTTCATTATGCCTGCATGAAGACTAGTTTAATATCTAGCTTACCCAAATAATTTTTTAGTTTAATAATTTCTACTATTGATCCAATTTGTGTTATATTTTTGTTAATATTGTGCAATTTAAGGTTTCAATTCGTTGAAAATTAGAGTGTTTAGTTTTTTGAATTTTGGTAAACTATAATATGTTTAGCAATTTCAGTATTAAAATGGTGTATTTTACTTTTACTTGGAGAATTATGACATTTTTTTCATCATATGCCAATGTTAGTGTCCGATGCAAAATTAGAAGGTTGTGTGTGGTTTGTGATGCACAAAAATATAGATCTTCAAATCCACCAAATTAATACCTATTAAAATATTATTCATATTATACAAGTATTTATATGCTAATGAAAATGGACTATGAAAGTCAAACCAACAAACAATGCAAAAATATAGTTTCATTCTCAATTTTTTTTGTTATTAAAAAACATGATTTTCATAATAAGTTGGATGAATTATAGGTTTTCATATTATTAAATTAACTCAATTCATAAACAAATTGACCCGATTTAATTTAATTTAATTTGGAGTGGATTGAGTTTAGATTTATGATTATCGAATTAAAAATTAAAAAAATTAAATTTGAATTGAACAAATTTATATAATACTTTTATTCTAACTCAACCCCAACCCACCCAACCCATCTCAATTGCCACCCCTAAACCTTGCCAGTCTCAACTCTCTGAACTTGGCTGCCGCGCCGCGATTTATGTGCATTTGTGCTGCGTATTGACGTATTCCATCTTCCTAGTCCAATCAAAAAATGTAAATAAAGAAAACAGAAAACTCAAACGACAGAAATTTATGTCAATGGACACATGCATAGATATGGCTGTTCATCTAACCGATCAACTTGGCATATCCGGAAGCATCACAACATCGCACACATGCAATTAAATCAAAAGATTACTAAAAACACATTTTGCCTGCAACATATGTCCAAAGTACATTCATAAAGAATGAGATATAAAATCTTTCTTGAACTCTAAATTGCATATAATTCTTTTTAATTGAAATTACATAAAGAAAGAGATAATACAAATTCTTTATTGAAATTTAGTTTAAGTGCACGTAATTTTCTTTAAATTTTCTAGATTAATATTAATCCCGCCAATCCAAACACTCCAAAATTGCTGGAAAATTATAACTGTTATACTTTGAGCCCTCGATGAATGCCATTTGACAAAAGTCAAGATCGGTCTTTCAAAATATGCGCGTATATACATATGCACACGCGCTCATCTGATTCAAGGACTTGTCATCGTCAGAGTTTGTAATTTGTAAAAGAATAAAAACAATTTTCTGTTGAGATCAAAACCAGATCCAGGCCACCTCCAGTTAAATCTTGTCCAACAATCCCAAAAATGATTTCAACATTTCGTATTGTATCACAAGGATCAAATGTATGAAAACAAATTCTTAAGGCTCTTTCTTCCAAAGAATTACGGACATAAACTAATCTTATATACACTCCATATGAATGACAAACTTATGACAAAAAAGCGAAAAAAGAAAAAGGAACCGATAAATTCATCTTAAGAACATCCAATTCTTGCACATACAATTGTTTGATTTAATTTAATGGTATCCCCTGGATCCTCTGGATTGATAGAGCTCCAACTTTCCTTTGGCCTCTGGCAACAATTTCTCCACATCTTCAACTTGGAACAAAGAGGACTGTTTGGATGCCCATTCCAGCACAGGAAGTACTTCTGCTTTGGCAAGTTCCTCACTGTCCGGCACATGCATAGCAATACAGCACAACAGAATCAAAGCACAACTCTTGACAATCTGCTCTCCCAGGTACACCAGCTGAACCAGGTGCTTTGCTCCTCCGGCACCAATTATCGCCTTAGAGTGATCCATATGCAAATAATTCTCCGAGGAAGCAAATTTGGTCAGCGCAATACAAGCTTCTCTAGAAACTTCTGCTTCTCTTTCGTCGAGCAACTTCACTAGAGGGCTTATCATTCTTGTCTCAGTAGCCTTAAAAGTCCTAGCCAAATTCCCAATGGCCTTAATACACGGAAGTAGAAGTTCCGAATCTGCCTTATCAATGATTCTAAACAATTGATCAACCACGGCCTTGCAGGCCGGCGAATTAGGTTTGAAAGCTGATCTTCTCAGTTCAGCATCTTCTTCAGCTACTGCAGTGATCTCCATCAAAGCCATAGCAGAATTGTATTGAACTTCTTCAGGACCTTTTTCCAAAAGAACTGCAAAACACAATAAAGCTCTTGATTCTGTGATGCTTCGGCAAATGGGAGAGTTCCCCTTGGTGAGTTGCCAAAGGGCTCTAGCAGCCATTGCCTTCATATAGGCCTTAGTTGCAGGGTCCTCCATTTCCCTGGCTTTATTACTCGCCCCTGATGGTGAAAGACTCGACTGATGATGGTGGTTCTGAAGAGGATTCACATTTCCACCATTGTTTGCATTAATCTTGGCTTGATTTCTCACACCATTGCTACCCTTCATGGCCATCGTACTTGTGACCACATTGTGCATCTGATTGGCAAGCTTATTTCCCAAAGGATGCGGAATTGGGCTCTTATCCTCATCCAAATCATGCCCTTTTGTCACACTATAATTTGTACTAGAATTGATACTATTACTACTAGCCAACACAACTGCGGCATGCATAGATGTGGCCTTACTAACGATGGCATATTTGCTATGCTCCTGCACAGTTTCGAAGGCTAGATGGCTAACAAGAAGGCGAATAATATTGTGCTGGGCGAAGAGATCTTGGCATTTGGGGTAATGGGCGGCGAGTTCAGACACAGCCCACGCCACCACAGCCTGAACCTTCATCGGACCTTCTTTGAGGATTTTTGCAAACACCGAGCAAACTCCGGCGTGTATCATGTGTTCTACACTTTCCGGGTCTTTTCCCAGCCATCCAATTGCTCTGGCGGCGTTCTCTTGGCCCTCTAATTTCCCTTCCTTCACCAATTTCAACAGGGGTCCAACCCCACCTTCCTCAATAATCAATTTTCCATATCGATCGTTGTCTCGAGCCAAAGACACCAGCGACGCGGCCGCATCGGATCGATCGTCAACGGAACCCGTATACAAAATGGCGATCTGCTCCCATATGAGGCAGAGGATTGGCTCGTTGGCGGCGATTGGGGGTAGCCCAAGGTACTCATCGACTCGATCATCGGCGGAGGCGGAGACGCGGAGGAGCCACGACACGTCTCCGATGGAGTTCTCGAGCTGGGACGACATCTTGCGGAAGGCTGCGGTGGGGATGATGGTGAAAACGCGCTTCATGATGCCGTTGCCCCGACATTTGAGCACCAGTGCCAGCGCCTTCTCCAGGACTTGCTCCGTGTCGTCGATGATGCGGCGCGTGGGGCGCTCGTAGAGATCGTTGCTCGCACGCGCCGCCTGCCGTAGCAGGCCCGCGAGCTTCTCAGTCTTGGACTTAACTTCCGTACATTCTTGCTTGAAGGTTGCGGCCTCGTCCGCCGCCTTTGTCACTTGGTCTGCTAACTGGATCGGCCTTGCCAAGATCTGCTTCACCAAATCCCCCATCAAACAGGAGATCACAAGCACAAAGAAAGAGAAAAATAATACTGATAATTAAAGAAATAGAAAGAAAATTGAATTTTGATACTTGGGTTTTTCAAGAAGATTGATGGAAGAGGATCAAGATAGGGATTTTTGATTGTATGTGAAAGAAGTTGAGTTGGTATTTCGTTTACAAATCCTAATAGTTCTCTTTTGGTTTAGACAGACGAAGAGGTAAAGAAAGGGTATGTATGGAGTGGAGAGGGTGACTGACTTTGTGACGGGTTTTACAAGGTCAAACGCGGTTTTATTTTCCCTTATTTAACACATTACACATTGCTATAACGCAAAAAATACAAGTGTGTGCGTATATATATCTATATTATCATTTTGTGAAAGCTTCAATTATGGCAAGAAAATAATATATAAACGTATATATTATATTTATGTAAATACGCATATTAAAAATTTGCTAAGATTTCAAACACAAAAACTTCACATTTATATAAGTGAAAGGGATATTATTAGGCTAACTAAGCACTCAAGAAGAAAATGATATATACATATATATATTGTTCTAAATGTGGAATATAGCATAAATGCTTATATATATATATATATATCTATATTATCATTTTGTGAAAACTTGAATTTTGGCAAGAAAACAATACACATATATTATATTTATATTTATATATTTTAAAAACTTGCTAGAGTTTCAAACGTTGAAACTTCACACTTCTACATGTAAAAGAAATATTACTGGACAAACTAACCACTTAAAAAAATATAATATATATGTTGTTCTTAATGTGGAAGATAGTATAAATGCTTTTAATGTGGAATTAACTCTAATAAAAGCTTCTTTTAGTATTTGATACGTAGGTTAAATATTTTTACACCAGAATCTAACGGCCGGTTTGGTTTATTTTTAAAAGTTATTTTCATTTTCAGTCATTTTTAAAAGTTGAAAAGTTAATTATAAAATAAAAATAAAAATTACAACATATTTGGATTAAATATTGAAAAGTAATGATTAGATAGGTTATAGGATTGAAAAGTAGAATAGTTTATATTTTTTTATGTTTAAAAAAAATTATTTTTTAAAATATATATTTTATTAATTTAAAAATAATAATGATTACTTTATGTCAAATCAAAATTAAATTTAATTGATGTATAATAAGATGATATGGTAGGTTTAGAAATTTGAGAAAAAAATATGTATTTTTTCTAGTAAAAATTATGAAAAAGTATTTGTTTCCAATTTTCATTTTCAAATGAAAATGAAAATGAAAATAAAAATGAGCCTTAAAATGAAAACAAATAGGCAGTTAAATGACTCGCAACAAGGCAATGCATGGTGTTATTTTGAAAATATTTTAGTAATATTTGGAAAAAGAATATATTTTAGGTGAAATTTTTGTTTAACTTAAAAATAAATTTTAAAGAAAATAAAGCCAAAATTGCACAAGGATTTTATTGACTTTTTTTTTTTTTGAGAGAAGGATTCTATTCAACGTAGTGCGTAATAAGTTGAGCACAATTGTGGCGTTGTTCCCACTCCTCCGCCACTAATGGCCAAACTGATATAATAGCGTTCGGTGGCTAATGCTTCAATTAACCAGCTAAACAATTTCATCATGCCAGCACATCATCATCAGACACCTGTTTAGCTTACCTTTTCTTTCTTTCTTTTTTTAATAAATTAAATGGACAGCATGGGAGGTTGTTAAACAATATTGTACACGTCTTTCTATCTACCTAAATCAAATCATATTTATTAATAAATTAGGGTTACTTGTGCAATTACATCAAAATTATGTTCTCGTGTGGGTTTGTAGAGGGAGAAACCATCATCTTTGGGTCTTTTATTATTGGCATGTTTTCTTTCCTATGATTTTTAAGAAAAAAAAAATGCTTTTGCGTATTTAGATTTTATACTAGAATTTAAACACACCCGACATATATATTAAATTTTTTGTACTTAATAAATAAAATTTTAATTTACTTTTTATATATTGCTATATTTTTTTAATATAATTTCAATGTATTTAGTTGAATTTGTAAGATAAATTACAAAAATTAAAATAAAATAAAAAGTTAAAGTAAAAGAAAAGTAGAATAATCGGAGAGAGGGGAAAGCTCTGAAGGATAAGAAAAGTCAACTGTTCTGTTATTTTCTTTTAAAATGAAATAATTTTGTTAAATCATTGAACAATAGACCAAACTGGTTTAGACCACTCATACTTCATAAATTGTATGGATATTATTTAATAAATTTCAAATATATATATATATATTTACAAAAGTCCTTTTCATGTTGTGGGTTGGGGATTGGGGGAAGGAGACCTTGTTCATCTAAAGGAAAAAAGTAGCATGAGCACTGTAGCAAACTAGCTATTATCCTCTCCATTCCAAAATTATTGCTCCATTTCTTACCATGAAACGGCAAATCATCTAATCTTTTAATTAACTTATTGTATTGGTATTTCAACAATTCTAATATTCTTGAGATTTTAAATCTAAATATTTCCACATTATTCAGTTATAACTACAAATATATATATATATATAATATTAATTACAAAATAATAAGTGACAAAGATAAAATTATCACTAATAACATATATTAAATGAATATTATTTATCTTATCATTAATGATATTTTTCTTGAATATGCAAAGGCTTTTTTTTCTTTTTTCTTTTTTCTTTCTTTTTTAACTTTTTTTAGGATAAGACCTTGGATATGGAAGTTGTTTCCTTAAGTCCACTCCTTAATTTGAGGACAGGATTTGTCCAAAAATGGGCTGAAAGTAACTGTGCTTATGAGCATCAATATAACCACTTTTTGCAGGGCTGGGTTGGGTCAGCCAAACCAAAAAGAAAATTTTATAGATTTTAGGAGAAACGGGTCCTTTTCATGCTACAGTAGTGATTTGCGCCGCATTATTAGCATTTCACACTATTATAGAATGTATTGGTGCCAACATCCCACTACACGTCGCCAATTGCTGCACACAAAGTACCATCTCTACAATTTTGCCCGATTTAGAAAAGTAATCAACATTGTACCTACTTACATGTGCATGGTAAAATTAGCTCATAGTTGTTATTAATCATGAATATAATTTTAAAGTGTTTATGAGAATAAATAAAATAAATGAAGGTTTTATTTGAGGGCGTTCTCCAAAATAAGTGTGTTATGGAGAACACTCCTAAACATGTAGCATT
>JACGDI010005844.1:507340-565745 GCA_014898725.1 Jacaranda copaia
GTATTATTAATTAATTAGTAATAATAATCATAATATTGATAATAATAACAATAGAAATAATAATACTAACAATAGTATTAGTAGTGTTTGTAATAATAACAATAATACTAGTAATAATAATAATTAAAAATTCAACTAACAAACAAATTCATAAAATATTTTAATATAACTCACTTAATCATTTTATCAATCATTACAACCAACTTACTACATATAGATACACAATATTTTTTATTATTATACCTACAATTAAAAAAAAAATCATTAATATCAAATTTTGCCCCAAGCACCAACACAAAGATATGGATTTGACCGCTATAGTATAAAATGTCTTCTATAAAATATAATCAAACATATCAAAACTTCCCAAATTTCATTTTTTACTATTCTTAAAAATATAACCAAACATCAATCACATTCCCCAACCTTTATTTCACATTCTCCCACAATTTTTTCATTATTTATTCTTTCAAATACACAATAAACACATAACAAAATCAAACATAAAATATATCCAAATACTACCAAAGTTTCTGTACGTATATTTTAGGGTTGATTTATTTTTTTTAAAACATTTTTGTGGCTTTTCTTTATATTGAGGATGAGTAATGTGTCAAGCTTCGGGATGTTTGTTAAGTTTTTTTTTATTGTTAATTTTAATATCATATTCAGAATTTAACAAATAATTTTCTTTCTTAAAAATTATAATTCCCTTACTAATTAATAAAAATTAGGAATTGTAGGAACACGAGTTGAGAAATTGTAAAAAGGGATGATTTGACAAAAATGGGTGAGAATACTAACAAGATTTCTTATGATTTAACCAAGGATGGGGAAGAAGCCTTTTAAATATTTTAGTTACCTATTCTTTTTAGAAGATATCATATTCGTCTAGGAATAGAGTTTCTTTTTCTCTCTTTGATTTTTTTTTAATAGTAGATTTGATCGATGCTTCATTTTGTTCATACATTGTTTGACAATTAAATTATGAACTGATTAGTTACTCTAAAATTATGATAGATTCTTTCGAATGAAGTGATGCATGACTTTCTTCCATGAAATTAGTAGTGTCTTAAATTATTTCTTAACAACTATAAGCTAACACGTTTCAAAGCAAGAAGCTTCCGAATGCGCTAACTTCTGAAAAGGACCTCAAGTCCGATTTTGAAAAGTATGTATTATGGCTCAATAATAATTGTCTCACATATAAAATATAAGGTGGAGAGTTCAAACTCTTAAAATGTGTGTATGTAAATTGAAAAAAAAATACTAATAATCAATAATAACACTTAAATAATAGTTCTTGTTCCTATTATAATGTTGTGAGAGATGTTATTGTGTATAACAATAATAATTTTTGTCACTAAGTATATACATATTGGTGACAACTTCATACTATTCACATAACATTTTGCATCAATCCTCATTCGTCTATATTTTAGTGATAATTATATCATATTGGTTATTATATTCTAAAATAATCAATGAATCTATCACTAAACTTAAAAGAAGTATCTACAGTAAGTCGTTGGTAAAAAATATGCAGAGGACTTGTTACTCCCTTTTGTTCCAAATTTATTGCTATTTTTTGTATGACGTCTTGAAATAAGATTTAATTTTTAAAAATGGCAAATTTTTAAAATAGCTATTCTCTCAAATAAATTAAAATAATAAAGAGCTGCCAATAACTATCATTCACTATTTAAAAAAAATAGCGAAACATTTATATTTACGAACTCTGTCTTAAAATTTATTAAATCAAACGTTTAAATTCTAAAACGAATGTAGTTGCAAAGGACATAATAGAAAAGCTGGCTTGCATATTGAATCAAACTCAGCCACAGAATTCATGCTAAAGACTTTGCAAAAGATATAATTAGTGCCAAAACATTATTACTTAATTACGAATATTTGGACGCTCCAATTCTATAAAATCCAAGTGATGTTTCTGATAATTGACTAATCGTAATGTATCGCGACACGCAGGATTAATATAGCTAAGATATGTGTGGTTACTAGTGATTATGATTACAATATATCATGCTACTACATAAGCAGCGTGCTACGTACGAAAATTATTTATTATAATATCTTGTATTGTAGTTTATCAAAAATTAATGTCAAACTTTACGTGTTGATATTCAAATATTAAGAGATATTATAATTAATAGTTTTCAAATGTTTCAAACTCTGATTTGATCAACATGATACAAAATTCACTAAAAAAAAATTAGATATTTAAGGGCATATAAATAAAGGCATATTTCAAAGTAATCATGAAAGATAATTTAAGTGGGCAATTTAATATTAATTGTCTTCATAAAGTGCATGTTGCCACATTTTTTGGAGGCCTATATATTGAGGTACATATTAAAATAGACCATAAATAATGGTAAAATAGATTTTGAATAATAAAAAATTGCCCCTATTGCTTTATATAAAGGTAATCTTTAAAATGGCGTCCATATATTTACGACAGCAGCTATGGAGACTATTTGTTTAAATACCTCCGCATAGGAGTGTCAATTCGATGGGTTGGGTGAGCTCGGATTGGATTGAGATAAGGGTATAACATAAAATACTAAACCCACACCCAACCCTTACCCAATGCTAAACTAAAGAGTTCAACCTTAACTTAACCCATAAAAAGTCGAGTTAGGTTTGGGTTGGTCACTCGATAATCCAATAAATCCAACCCAACCTGATAAATTTGACCCTACTTGGTCTAATATTTCACTTTTTGTATTTACAAACTCCAGTCTATATGTTTTAAACTTGCATTAAAATTAATATTCAAATTTGAATTTTCAACCAATATCATCAATAATTATATTCAATCAGTATTCAAATTAACATTAAAATTAATTAATTGGGCATTATCTACATCAATTGATAAAGAACTTAGGTCACTCAACAAGCGACCCAATGGTGGTGTTGGGTGGTGGTGATGGTTGTTGCAATAGTGGTGGTAGACTGACACTAGTAGCAACAACCAAGGTTCTGTTTAGAGAGAGAGAGAGAGAGAGAGAGAGAGAGAGAGCATATTCTTCTTTGGCTAAAAAATTTGAGTAGTGAGCTTTTATTTTACAACTAGCAATTTTGGCATACTCAATTTCCATGCTAAAATTTTAGAATATAAAATAAATAAAATATTCATTTAATTTCTTATATGTTACCATAATCTTTAATATTTTTAATATATTTATTTAATTTTTATGATAAGTAAAAGAAAATTAATAAAATAGAAGGAAAAAGGGAAAATAGTAAACAATTAGAAAGAAAAAAATAAGAGAAGAGAAAGAAAATTAACTTAGTAATAACGAAGTTTAAAAAATATAATGAAGACATTGTAGGAAAACAAAAATGCACCAAAAGAGACTAGGTGCTTTATATATAATCTATGTTGTCCAATTATTTTCAGGTGAGTCGGGCTAGGTTGAGTTGGATTAGGTTTATTGGGTCACTCAGTTGCTGCTTTTAGGTTTAGTGTGTTAGCCCAAAATCAAATTTAGTGTTGTTGCTTTCAAGTTTAGTGTATTCGAGGCATTTTTCAAATTTTTAAGGATAGAGATAACTTCGAAAGTCCTTTCAAATTTATTTCTATACATTGTTTCCAAAGATAATTTGGTTCGTTTTTGTTGTCATAATCAATACAGAAGTGCTTTAATATCATAGTAATACTTATGAAGTAAAATTAATAAAATTAGTGTGAGTAATCAAGCACATAATAAATAGGTAGGTGCGAGGGCCTTGTTTGATTTTTGATGCTGCTTTAAAACTTATACATGGTCCTTACAAGTGTATCACTAATTACTCATTGCATAGTAATAAAAATATGCATACATATCTACATATGCATAGGTATACAAACATGTCATGTTTACATATATAGGCATACCTATCTTCACTTCCTTTTAGTATTCTTTTGTTCTAAAAATTTATGGTTACATTGTGAAAAACACATCCACCTAGTCGGTAGATATGTACATGTGCATACCGAAATGAATTTAGTCATGTATAATAAACGGGAAACAAAATTTTCCATAATCAAGTTTGATGCGATTCAATAATAATACCATTTAAAAAAATAATAAAAATTATATTAGAGTGTCTCCCCCCTTTCAAAATTTGAGAGAATTACCTGTTTATCCAAAGCATTCATGATTATGCAATTCTTCTAGTATAAATATGTCTAATAACAATACAAATGCAGACTCATCACCCTAAAATGGGCATATGAGAGAAGACAACTTTTAATTATATTATATATGTGTTGCTATTACTACAGCATTTACTAGAAATAATAATTTTAATAGGTAATGGAGCACTTAATGAATTGATTACTAAATTTAAAGCTTAAAATAACTTTGGCATCAAAGTTAGCAGTTTAAATTCTCTATTTCATCTCTTATTTTATTTTATGAACATATGATATGCGTATTAAATATTTTTTTATAAAAAAATAATTGGTTAAGAATCAGATGCACTGGGTATAAATACGGCAAGTCAGAATAGAATATCTAAAGTGCTAAGTCAGAGCTCATTGATTGCCTATGTTAAATTTATCGCCACAAGATCTCTTACAATCGAGGTAACACAACTAATACCACAATCTATTTAGAAAAGAAATATCGTCAAAATTGAAAATTTTCAACAAATATCTCTTGTCACGCTCTTCATCAAGATTGAATTGAGGGAAAGAGCCCAATCTTCTCCTAAAGAGAGAAAATCACGTCCGCGGCATTGGTTTAGTGAGGGCATGCATCTGCTAGTTGATGAAACATGCATGGGCAACATGTAGAAATTGGAAACAAAGTGGAAATTGGAACTCCATCAAATGGAATTGTGCCAAAGGTATACAATATTCAATTTAGATTCTCTATTTTAATTTATGTTTTATTTTTTATTTTATTTTATTTTATTTTATGCATATATTTATAAAAATAATTGATTAAGATTCAGATACACTTAACATAAATATATCAAATCAAAATAAAAAACAAAACACAAAATAAAATAGAAATTCCAAAATAGGAACAAAAACTTTCGCTGCTCGTCCAATTAGCACCAGATAAGGCAATGAATGATAGTGCAGAGTTTTGTTGGAGATAAATGTGAGAATTAATGATCAATTTTGACGCAATAACCCAGTGAGCTACACTTGATAAAATATATTAATCTTTATATTAATGCGGACATTTCATTAAGGATATATTTGTAGGGCGGTTTGTTTATCAATGAGAAAATTAAGACCGGTAGAGTTGTCACACGCACCAATTTATAAGTGCCGGGTGTAGCATTTGGGTTTCATTGCCAAGAAATTAATACTGACTTTTGTATAAAAGTTTGTCGAAAATGGAGGACCCAAACGCATGTGGATTTGGTCTAAAGCCCACACGCATTTTCTGCCGTCCGTCTGACTCCTCAGGCCAAAGTGGTCATAACTTACGCTATAAGAACGTACTTTTTTATCAATAGAAAAATTTATCATAAATCCGGTGAAATCGAATATAATTTTGTGATGGATTTATTTCACAAATTTATTAACCTAGTATATATAAAGTAAAATGATGTTTAAGTCTATTTTAAGTATTTTTGTTATATAGCAATAATGTGGACAAGTTATATTTGTTTCTTTTTGTCATATCAAACATTTCCATATATAATATATGTAACTCCTTATTATATGTATTTACATATTTTTATATTTCTCTTCTCTTCTTTTCATGTCAACGTATTTCCATATAATATATATAAGTTTCTATATTAATTTTTGTAACTCCCAATTTTTATATACACTTTTTGTAACATCTTCATTATATATGGAAATATGTTGAATAAAATTTGTATATTCAATATTGGTATATTTATATCAAATATACAACTTTTATTTAATAAATTTTATTTTTAATTGATCTTTTCAAAATTTATTAATACAACTTTTTATATGTTTAGTATTTACATTTTTATTCCTCCCATTATAATTTCAAAATTGTATATATTAAGAAATTTAAAATCTTGCTTTTAATGCGTGCCTTAAATATAAGTGTTCTATTTGTATAAATAGGACCTATGAAAGGCAATTCAATCAATGCTCCAAAAAGAAAAAGCATTAAAATCTTACCGGTCTAATCAGCTTACAACTTCTAATTTCTGAAAAAATGTAGAGCAAAAATCACTCACCACTCACCCCGTCAATTGCCGTCAATTGAATAGTTATATGTAGATGGGTGGTTTGTAAATCTTACCGTTAATTAGCCATTATTTCCTTTACTATCTAAAAATAATTAATATATCATAATTTAGTTCAAAAAAATTTATCTTAATTTAATATTTCCTAAATTATATTTTATACCATAAATTGATATTTTAATTAAGTTAAATTTCTTGATTTAAGTTCAATACACTAAGTTAGTTAAATACCAGTACCAAAAAATTTTTTTGCTTTTGTCTTCACCTCTATAGGATCATTTACTTGGTGAGTTAATTTTTTTTTTTTGCTTGTGTTTTGTAATTTTTTATATGATTTACTAATATTAATAACTTTTATGTTTATGATCTTGGTTAATTTATGAAAGGAATTTGAAGTCTCTTTTTTATGGTAAATTAAAATTTTATACTTTTTTTTTACTTTTGGCTGATTTTGTTTTTTTTTTTTTTTACTATTTTCATATTATGGTTTTCCTTTAACTCATGATTTATTTTTTTTTTATACTGAATTAAAAATTTTACATAAAATACGCATTAAATTTTTTTTTTGTTTTTTTTACATATTTGTAATTATCTTCACGAATCTTTTAAATTTACTTATAGCTGAAAGGAATTCATAATTACTTATAATTTCACATATTTCGTATTTGTTTATACATTAGTTAAAAACAAATGGATCACTAATCTTTTTTTACATATTTCAAATTACTTATAATATTTACATAAAATAATCTTCACTAATCTTTTTACATAAAATTTTACCCTTTCGAAATTATAAGTAATTATTTGTTTTGCCTTTAACCCATAATGTGGTAAATTTTAATATACTTTTTTCATAAATTTATGCAACTATGAAATTTGAAAAGTAATTTTTCATGTATTTTAATAATAATTATTGAGAGGACCCATAAAAATTTATTTTTTTCTTATATTCATTTTGTTTAATTTTATTATTTTAAAAAGAATTTTTTTGTTTTCGATTATTGAAGTAAAAGTGTGGGAGATTGTCCTGACTCATATGTGGAAAAAAGTATTTGAGGAATAGACAGGCAATAGATATTTGTTTTGCTTTATGCTTATTATTATACTGATTTTCTGTTTTGTAATTTATATATAGTTTTCTAATTTTATAAATTTTTATATTTATGGCATAGGTTAATTTATAAAGGAAATTTGGAGTCTCAATTGTGGGGTAAGTTATTTTATTTCTACTAACTACATAAATTTTTGTCATTGGTTGATTTTTGTACCTCTTTTTGTGTTATGAATTACTTTAATATGTGATTTATGTATTTTTATTATTTTATTGGTTCAATGTTCTAGTAGAAACTTATAGATTATCTTTTTATGATTAGATTAGATATTATCAAAGCTGTTTACCGTCACTGTCTGTCTGTGTGGGAGATTACATTAGGTATTTTCATTCTTGATTTTATCAGCTGTTAATGGAAGACATTATCTTTTAATACTCCATCAAGTTCATCCCTCCTGTCTTTTTCTTGGACCCTTAAAGCGAATAAAATAATATATAATTTTTTTATTTTGCTTAAAATTTCTTATCAAATTCTTCTTTTAGGAGAAAAGACTTATGACTAAAACAATGAAAAGTATACTATGTCTTATTCAATTTTTATTTAATATGAATATGTACTTTTTATTTATCTTAACACAACAATAATAACTTAAGAGACATACATACATACATACACAACTATATAAGTTTGACATAACAAAGAGTAATGAAATAAGATTTATATAAAGAGGTATATGTATCTTTAAGATCACAGTATTAATAAAAGTAAAAAAAATAATATGAATAAAATAATAAATTATAATTTATCATCATTTTACTTAAAATTTATTATCAAATACTTTTTATTTTAAAAAAACTTATAATTTTAATTTTTTATTTTTCCACTCTTTTTCTCGTTCATCAGTCATTTAGCTAAATAGATGAAAAGTTGTATATTCTAATGTCAGAAAATTTAAAATATTATTATTTTAATTTTTATAATGGCATCAATTTTATATTTCATAAATTTTCTTCCAACAGCATGAATTTAAAAATTATTTATTTATTGAAAAATTTTATAAAGAGATACATATACATTAAGATAATAAAAATTAAAGTGAATAAAATAATAAATTATGATTTATTTTTATTTTGCTTAAAATTTCTTATCAAATTCTTTTGTACAGGGTATTATTACTTATAATTTCTAATTTTTAAAAAAATGAAAAGTATTCTATGTCTTTTTCAATTTTTATTTAATACAAATTAATCTGTACTTTTTATTTATCTTAATACTACAATAATAACATAGAGACATACATACATAGACTCCTATAGAAGTTTGATGTAACAAAGAGTAATCAAATAAAATTTTCTTTCTTTAAAAAGTATTTACTTTGAAAACCTTTACCTAATCAGCGACTAATGTGATATAAACATCACTCTTTTTCTAATTCATGAGACATTTAACTAAATAGTTTCTAAGCTAGCCAAACATTTACATTGTGATTGTTAATTAAATGCTTTTATTTTAAGTTCAGTTAATATATATTTTATTTTTTCTTCAAATATAATTTTATTCTTTTTCCTTCATATATAATTTTATATATACAAAGATATGAAAAGGTATGTATATTCTAATGTTAGAAAATTTATATAAAGAGGTATGTATATCTTAAGACCAAGTACATATATATAAAGATATATATATATATATATATATGTATGCAGTATTAATAATAATAAAAAATAATGTGAATAAAATAATAAATTATAATTTATCATTTTTTTACTTAAAATCTATTATCCAATACTATTTTACTTAAAATTTATTATCAAGTACTTTTAAAAAAAAACTTATAATTTAAAATTTTTATTTTTCCACTTTTTTCCTCATTCATGACGAATCTCCAGCAAAGAAAATTTATGTTAGGAGGTAATTTATTATTAACCAAATTTGTTTAGAATAAATAAATTATTTGTTAAAAGTTATCTTCACTAATCTTTTTTCATTCCATTACACCATTACAGTGAAGATGACAACAATGAAGTTCATGATCAAAATTCTAATATAGAGGAGAACATGACTTCAAATTTGGATAAGGACTTTGTACAAGCAATTTAGATGTGCAATCATGTGTAATGTTTTTCTTAGAATATATAAACTATTTTGAAGTTCGATAAGTTCTTTGTAAAATCAAATAAAATTATGGTCTTTTCCCGCCATCTTGCTATTTTTTAAATTGGTGGAGTTACTTCATGATATTACTCTTATTATGAAAAAAAATACACGAGTGACTACATTGTGCATTCTATAGTAGTTGACAATCCCTATCACGAAATTTTTTATATGAGATTCATTTATTATGTTTTGTTTCTTCTATTTAAAACTTGGACTGGAACTATATCATTTTATTTTTTTTTTTGAAGTTTTACTTTTGAAAAGTTTGATTCCAATTTTTATTTCGCCTAGTACTAATATTTAATTAAATATATCATTAGCTTCAAGCACAATCGCTATATGCATGTGATGGCTGAAGGATGGCCCATCTCAATCTGCATGAATTCAGTGACTTTGGGAAAATTAATTTTAAAGGAGTGGATAAACAAACAGGATGAAAGGTGGCATGGACAATATCATGGTAATATATGCACAGGTAGTAATTCTTATGGTATGATGTGTTCTATTTTCATGAAGCATATAAATAACTTTTTAACTGATGAATATTGAGATTTCAGTCTAATTGAGATGAAAAAGTTATTAAATTCAACTCATCATGTGAGGTATGTATGATAATTGTTGTTAGATAATTGAATATTTAGTTTATATTATATAGTTATTATGATCAAACATTCAATTGTAATTTTTTAGGAAAAAGGTTGATAAACATCGTAAATCTAAAATAGGCAAGGTAAATTCAATTTACTCACTTAACATATTCCTATTAGAGAAGTAATCGATATATACTTAAATCATCTATATGTTTAAGATTCTATATATTTAATGTAGTTTTACAAATATATTGTTCAAAAAAAGATTAATGAATATGAAAGAGATATTGAGGTACATATATTTTTATAAGTAATCCATTAACTTTATAAAGTAATTTATATTTAGCAATTAATTTCTTTCTTTCCTTTTTTTTTTTAATAGAAATGCATTAACACATGAGCTTTGACGATTCCTATATGGATAAAAGACATAAAAGGTAAGTTTTATATATTTTGTATTTACATAATATATATTGAATTATAGATATTAAATATTCTATTTCATTATTCTAAATGTTGTTTTCTTTTAATATATATTTTTTGTGTAGGTTAAATATGAAGATTTGTAGGGAATGGAGCAACTGCAAGAACATTTGATTTGATGATTATAAATCCCATTTAAATGAAATATTGTTACATGTTACGTATTTCGACTATTAAATTATTTGCAATAAAACTTCAATTAGTTTTTTCTAAGTTAGTGTTTTTATTTAATATTTGTAATATTCGTATGATTAATTATAAGAAATACAAGTATTAATTATAACTAATATTAAATATAATAAAATTTTAAATTTTAAATAATTTTTCAGTGCAACGCACGGGTTAAAAACTAGTACACACTTGTAACTAATTAGTTTTGTAACAAAAATACATTAAGTCGCAAAATTAATTTTGTGAAGGAATTTTGTTATGAATTAAAAAATCATTCGATCACAATGTTGAAAGTTATGGAATTTGTGTCAAACTCTTTATATAAATATAAACTGTCCATATTCGTCATAAGTATCACTACTAATATGTGTTTGTGCTCCATTTTTAAAATCGTTAGTAATCCATCACAACATTCTGCAATTTGGAATGAAACTCTATTTGTCACAAACTTTTCATAAGTGAAAGGGTGTTTCTAATGATGTTAATCTTTTAAGATCGAATTTAATAAAAATTATTATTATTTTTTTATTTAATCATATAACCATTCAAATTATATATTCAAGTTATAGCCAACACGAGTTATGTCTTTTAAAGCAAGCTAGAATTACATCTTATTCGTCAAATGGCGGGTCCTCGCATAAAATTGTATCATTATTTATAAATAAAAGTGCCCAAAATTTAGACAATTATCCAGAAAAGCATAAAACATTCATCTGATGTAACACCCCTATAATTCATATTATATTAATATTTTATTTAAATATTATTTTCTGATGATTTATTTAATAATTGTTGTGAAATTTTAAAAAAAAAAAAAGTTTTGTGGGTTAAAATATAATTTTTAAAGATGTAATTACACTATTTATTTATTAATGAAGGGTTAATGTCTAATTTTATTAAATTGAGGGACCTATTGTGAGGTCTCATGAAATGGATGGCTAAATTGAATTTTATCCAAATATTTTGAACTCAATTGCTTAACTTAAATTATTTTGGTGCTAGATTGCAAAATGAAAAAAGATGATTTAACAAAACTTGGCGGCAACCGCGTGTCTTCATTTCTTCACTTTTCTTCAACCTTTTTTTCCTTCATTTCCTCTCCACCATCGTGATCACCACCAACCACACACTCCACCGACGACAGCCATTTCTTCCAACCAACACCATAGTCATGACCACCTTCACTCCAACTCCGAAAACACCATCAACTGGGCAGACAACCACTGGAGATGCACGACGGAGGAGACCAAGAGAGAGAACTCACGATAGCAACTGGGTTTGCTGTTTTCAGCAACCAATGGCTAATCTGAAGGGTGTATCGAGTAGTAATTGACGAGGAGAACTGCATGGAAGCTTTGCATGGCAGGGAACTGCGGCGGCAAGGGCGAAAACCGACAATGGAGTTAGGCGGTTCTAACACTTTAAGGCAGCGGTTGACCTATTGTTCGATGAAGAAATAGGAAACCAAGGGTACCGTTGGAAAGCTCTCGATGAGAGGAATCGAATAGTGGTGGCGTTGAACTTTCCGGCAGTAGCACAATGATAGAATTTTCATCTCATTTCCAGGAACATATGCACACAAGATCGTTGAAGTTTTGACTCATTTATGAGATATTGGTATATAACGATGATATATATGTGATTACATATGTGTATATATTCATTTTGATCATTGTCAAACCTTGTATTCTCATGTATTATGATAGAAATAATCGATCAGGACATCCCAGCATAAAAATAGAACAACTTTGATCGATTAAATGAGCCTAGTGAATTCAAATGATATTATTTCTTGTAAACTATAGATTATATAGTATATTAAGTGTAGAAAACCCTAATTTTATGTAACCATGATTTAATCGACTGAATTTTGAATTTTTTTGGTAATTGGATTGCTATATTCAATATCGAGTATCAATAGGATAATAACTCAGAATTGGACTGCTATGGGTATGATTCTAAGTATTGATGATCGTTAGGGTTGAACATGAATTTTGATATAAGGTTATTCTTTTGAATAGATGATGGAGGATTTGACCCTGAGGACCAGTAGAGTTTGACTGTGTTGCTAACATGATTAAGGTGAGGATCCACCGACCTGATAATTCCTTGAGTAAAGCAATATTATTATGATTAAACCCAGTATGGTTAGTTGACCTGATATCTGTCATTACTATTGATACTACTATCAATTGACTACTGAACCCTATGAGGTTCTATTGTTTGATTCCCGATCTGATTATAGTTCACTGTTGCGTTCTAAACCCTATGAGGTTCAATTGTTGGACATTTGATTTGATTATCGTTTATTGTTGTTTTATGAACCCTTTGAGGTTCTATTGTCTTGACTATCGTTATCCTTTATTGTTGCTATCTAAACCTTGTAAGGTTCTATTACTTGATATCCAATCTGATTATCGTTTACTGTTGCTATCCAAACCCTGTGAGGTTTTCTTAACTTGATTATCGATCATTGAACACTGTTAATCATTGAACTTATGAATCGTACTATTGACAAATCGTGTATTGAAATCATTTTGAATCCATGATTCATTCTACTCTGGTGCCATGAACAACTCCATGTCTCATACATTTTTGTATCGATCAGACTATATCATATATTGTTGGTAGTCGTGTCGGCTTTCTTGATTGATATGATTGTCACCGTTGCGTATTGACTCAATTAAAATCGTTCTATGAAACTTATTATTCTGCCATGTTAGCATATTGACTGATTGATTGATCGAACTGAAAAGCATGTGTATAGGAGAACTATTAGCTGAGTGCCTTGCTAAGCTGTTATGCTTAAGTTACTGTTAATGCCAAGTTGTTATGCTTGAGCTACTATTATTGCCAAACTATCATGCTTGAGCAACCAAATTGATTGTTACTATACTGAACTAAACTGTTATTGTACTGTTACGAAAGTATAAGGATGTTCTAATATGCATGTTATATTCGATTTATTGACTTGCATATCTGGTTGGGATTGCTATCCTTGTACTTGTATTATGTTCTTGGAGCAATAAGGCTAGAGTGGTAATCACCCTAAATCAGACTGACGTTTCGAGCTAATGAGTCACATTATGCCCCTTGACTATAATCGATTGAGATGTCCCTAGACCTCTCAAGCAAGATTGGTTGAGATGAACAAGCCATTAAGTCAACAGTTTCAGTTTCCGACCTAGCATTTGCTAATAATTCGATTGCCTTTATTACTTTCTTTGGCATTGATTTGTTGCTTTCGTGCTATGTTGTTATTGATTGATATCCATTAATCCTTGATGTTCAACTGATCACATGTTGCTTTACATTATCCTCATTGAGTCTTTATGACTCACCTTCGTGTATTACTCGTCTCTATTCAGACAGGGTATCAGACAGTGAAATCTAAAGGCTGACAAACCTGATAGATGATGAATGAAATAGAGCCTTGTTGTGTATCCGTATATATGACTGCACTTTAGGTTACTTTGTTTAGAGATATTTTGATATGTTATGATGACTGATATACTCGTGATTTATATGTATGAATTATGGTACTAGAAACGACATTTTGGTTCAAATGTTGTTGAACTCTTTATTATGGTGTTTGGCACTATGATGTAACTTCCGCATTTTGAGTTAAAGCATGTTGTAAGGTTATGATGCTGTTTATATTATTATTGAAAATTTGTGAAAAATTTAATTGGCCTTTGATTGGAATGGTGCATGCTTAAGGATTGAACGTTTTAGTACCTCAATTTAGGTGTTATACCTAGAGGGAGTGCTACATCTAAGATTAGTACATATACACAACACATATTGTTCACTGCCATTGGAAAAAAATTTTCAAGTCAGTCTTGATTCGCAATTATGATCAAATTGGAGTAACATCTTAATTAGAAACAAATCGTTATATTTTGAGATATTGTTTGCTAAGACCTATGAATACCATATGAAAGGTAGATAAAACTCTAAAGATACTGTTGGAACAACAAACCTCTAAGTTCAAGTACTTCCAATATTTTCATTTTTCTTAAAAGGTTGAAGCAGGCTTTCCCGACCTTCTGATTTTATTTAATAATCTTTAAGAAGTCAAGGAGGTAACTATAAGTCAAGCGCTTCTTGAGAGTAGACAAAAGTTTTCAGTTCTCCTTTCTCCTTTTCTTTAATTTTCATCTGAGTTGTTGTAAGTGATGATTTTCTTCGCTAACTTTATTTCTACAGCTCTATTTTTCAGCTGAAAATGACTCCGAATCTCCTGGCCTGTTAGAGCATAAAGAACATGGTTTTGTCTGCTCCAATGTGTTAAAAGTTAGCCCAATATTATTTGTTGTGCTTTCTTGTTCCACCCATATATTGTAGATGTCGATTATTGGTTTGTGATTTGATGATCCATTGCACATATAGACCGTCCGAGAGATAATGTTGGGAGGAAGGGCAACCGCTGGTTTCAGTGGGGCATTTTTGCTTTCTCCTTTTCAACTTTTTCCTATAATTGATGAAGTCTTTGAACACGTAATCTACTTATAATTCACATATACGAGAACATGCAAGCCTGCAGCAGTAATGCTGGTTTCTAATTTAGATTCCAGCTTAAGGGACTCCAACTTTTCTATGGATAAGTGATGATGGCACTTGGAGCCAGTGCATAATATAGTTATAACTGAGGATAAATTATAATGTCACCTGGAGCCAGTGATAATATGGAAATAATTATTGAAGTCCTTTTTAGATGTCCGCATGCATAATGGGATATTATTAGGGTTAAAATTCAAAATTTCATAGGTATTAGTGTGGGATAGTACCATTGATAATTATGACTATAAATGTGCTCAGAATGACTGAATGAGAGACTACGTACAATTTAAATTTAACTTTTTATATTTGAAAATTTTAAGTTTAAAAATAATTAGGAACTAAAAAGAAATTTAAATAAATGTAATGTGTAATTAAATTATAATTAGTCATTTATAATTTATTTATTTCAGCCAAAAATTATTTACACACACATACATGCATACATATATATATATATATATATCGATGTATATAATTCATGAGGAGAAGTAATACACAAACTACTAGACACCCTTTAAAGACTATGTGATATGTTGAATATTGAATATATTTATGTTGTGGGCTACCAAAACATGCATGACTAAATTAGAACACATTGTCTGGAAGCTCAATTAGGGTAGGCAGGATTTGAAGAAAGGAAAGAGATGGAAATAAGTGTCAGAGAGATAGGAGAGCAACTTTTTATCCACCATAGTTAGACTCATATATGTGAAATTTGAGTTTTGAGCTCTGAGCGCGCGTGTGCATTTGTCTAAAACAAATTTTACTGTAGGGACTTATTATTAGGTTAAATTGTGTCCTCTTTTTCCTTTGTATTTTGCGTTGTATGTGTATGTCGTTCCAAAGCTGATGTTGGGAGGAACTCCGCCAACGTGGAGGCGGCGGTGGCTTTCAATATTAGTTCTTTTTATATAATCAGATTTTGTAGTATCATTATAAAATTAATAATGATATTAAATAATTATCTTAATTATGGCATATTAACGAACAACAGAAAAGATCAGTCCCCTTTTTAGCCTATTACAAATTCCTTCAAATTATATATGGTCCTAGATATCCTATCCACATTACTTCTGATAGTTTGATTTTGACTTGATATCATTAGGAAAACAGCTAATGAAAAAGTAGTCGTTCTTTGGCAAGTTCAACACATTATAAGGTACAACATCAGTTTCTCAAAGTTTCAAACATTATAAATACAACAGGGACAATTTATGGGACCTCCGTATAATCAAAACCCATGATTTTGATGACCTGCACAGGGACAAAAGCAATTCCTGAATTGATAATCCAGTCCAAATTCCATACATCAGCCCCTCCTCCACTTCAGGCAGTACATAGATGGCTGGTTGATGACATATTGACCTATTGGGAATAGCTTCTCTAGAAGGCACTTCAGTAAGGGCTTCACCCTTCCAAGAGCAGGTCTGCCGGTGCAATAGAAAAGACTCCTGGCATCTCCAGTTCCAGCCCCAATCTAACGCTTTTCGATTTCATAGATGAAATCCACCAATATTTGAATTCAGTGTGGGGGAATATCAAGCTTTCCACTCCACCAGCTGTGTTTTCTTGAACATCTACACAACCGCACAGCGTTTGTCATTGAGAAGCTCAGACAATCTACTGCCCAGTGGCCACTTAATTAAAGTTATCCGCTCAGCAGTGAGGTCTTTAGAAAGGGTTCTGCAGCCAACCACCTCTTCTCTTGAGGAGCAAATTTACTGTCAGGAAGTAGCAATGGCACTGATTGAATAAAGAATGACCAGCAGTCAAATTCTTTGCTTCCATTTTTACACACAGGAATTACTGGAGACAGATTCTTGTGTAAGAACGGACTAATACAACATGGGGTGTAATTTCTTCAACAAGTTTGTTTCGGTGCAAGAAGCAGATCGCTAAGTCAGAAAGCAAAACAATATTTCACATCTATTATTAATGCAGGAGAGATGAAAATGTTAAATGAAGTTGGTACCTTCTTAGAAGCCGCAGAGAGCTCCAGAAGATGCACACAGTCCATCAAAATCATCTTTTGGTCTTTGATTTTGTATTGGCCCATTTGAAAAAACCACAGTTCGCTTCAGGATTAGATGCAGGTCCCTGGCACACAAAAATAATTTTCCGTCAAGGACAAATATATGTCCACAGAAACTTCATTAATTACATGATCCTAGTTTCATCAACCCAAAAGCTCTGCATATTTAAACAATTCTTACATCCTAAAGCACCTCAGTATCGCAGATGAGGTAATTCTACAGGTAACCAATGCAAAATAAATTACTAATAGCCTTTTAACTTTTGGATTTAGCAAAGGACACATGCACCAAGAAAGAATGGGTGACTTTCGGAAGAATGGTGATGAAAAATGGAAATCAGAGTACATATAAGTCAATATGAACCTAGGAAAAGGAGCACAGTTATTAGGAGGTGGAGATATGAGGATGCAACAATAGCTATTACTGTAAGATGTAACCACAAAGAGAAGAAACAGAAAAGAAAAGAAAGAAACATAATGTCAGTAACAGCGAGACTAAGTAACAAACATCTAAGTTTTTAATAAGTGTGACAACAAACTATACTGTATATGCTTTTCTAGGGTTCAGGAGAGCACACATCTTTGAAAGATAGATACGCAATGCAATGAGTTCAAACAGCATTTTCTTGTTCATTGTTTTTAATAATGCCGGACAGCCAGAAATAAAGCAATTATGGCCACAAATACCTCAGCACGGGCACAAACATAAAACCGGCGGCCTAAATTAGGTCCTGATTTCTTCACTACTCGAGAAACACAAGGTTCCTTGTGGCCCTTGCAAAGAGGTATGCTAGTTTGCATAAGTTGCTGAATCCTTTGCCACTCAACTAATGCCACATTATTCTTTTCATTTTCTGAATTTTGAGACATGTCAACTTCTTGCATTGATGCACTTTGTTTGGACTCCTCCGCAGCATCATGTTCCCCACTTTCAGTAAGTGATTCATTTGATTCACAGTACGGAATGGAGATATCTGCTTGAGTAAGCTCCTTTTCAGCACAAAATCTGTTTGAATCACCACACAGACCTACTTTTCTCTGGAAAAACGATTTGAGTGAAAGCTGAGACCACTGACTTTGTCTTGCTTTTTTCTTGCAAACCACGGAGGAAAATGATTTAGTACTTCCAATTTCAGAGCAAGGTGAGTCAGAATTTGATTCTTTACATGAGCCTTCAGAACAGTCATCTGGTGTGCAAAATACACCTTGATGAACCAAGTCTGACAAAGATGAGCTACATGAAGGTAGGGGTCTTTTAATGAGTTGACTGCACCTTTCCACAACAATATTATCGTCTGAAATAGAATCAGGTCCTCCAGATAAGCTAATTTCTTCAGAAGATTGCCTTCTTGCAAACATTGACACTGTGAATCATGGCACATGGATAAATGACAGAAGTGAGAACAAATCCACTGATTTTATCACATGCATTACAATCATATGAGAGCATCAGCTGTATAATGGAAAGCATCCTGGAGTAAAGCCACTCCTAATCAAACTCCGCACCCTCCTCTCTTCCCAGATCATCTGTGTACAGGTTCTATTACCAGGAATGGAGGCAAGTTCACTCAAGCAAAGGTCAAATTACCAATACAATCCATCACCATTTATGTACTTGTGCAATCCATTTAAATGATGAATTAAATTAAATCAAGTTAATTTTTACTTTCATGTCAACAACTATTTACCCACGTTTAAGTACAGATCCAACTTGTATTGTGTTCTTAATCAGTCAAAGTTTAACCGAATGTTCAGCAGGAAAGACCATACAGAAAAATCGCTAAAAGGGAGGATACAAGGGACTACGTATAGTGTATGACAAAAGAGTATCCATGACTGCAATAAACTTATCCACACCTAAAGGGAAACAAGGCACATATTTGCTGATAACATTCTCCTTCCACACACGTTCTCCTATGCATAGTTTCCTATTTCTTCAGCACAGATTACCAAGCACTCAAGTTTCTCAAGTTCTCAGTCAAGTACAACCTCTTCTTGTCGAATTAAATATTTGCACACTTCCGTCATACCAAATTCCATAGGTAGATGTTCTTTGCCCTTGAAGAGTACTACTCCTCTCCAGAATTTCTTAAAGTCCTTTGAATCACCCCCGGCAATCTCTGCTGCCTGCAAATTCATAAATCCCACCCATCTTCTACCCCAGAGTCAATGACAGTCAAAGCCTTAAACTTACCGAGTCGTAGAAGTGGAAGAAATCGGAATACAAAGTACAAAGGAGAAGGAATCAAAATTTATCTCCTCATAAGTCATCTGGCAGAAAATCCAGTTGATCTCCCCGCTTGAAAAACTTCAAACTTAATGTTTTCAAAACAACCAGCCACTATTGACAAAGCACCTTCCAGAGCTAAGCCTGCATACTGTCCTCTCTAACTATCCACTGCATTCTCCATCAAACCTAACTTTTTCAGAGAACACAATATTCCTGCTTAGACCAGTTGTCAAAAAGGATGGGACTAACTGTTCATGATGGAAAACACTACAGACATTCAAGACATTCCAGATATTGGAAAGGGGAATCAATTTGTTAGACAATTGAATGGGAGGAACTCAAGTGGAAGCACGGATGCATGCCAGTGGCAGTGGAATAAACAAGAAATGCAGATAAAACCATGAGGGAGAGTAAGAGATCACGGTGGTGATAGAGGATGCGCATGCCTCTATCTTTCTGGAGGTAAATTAAAGGAAATTGGAGTTCAAAAATGGTAAAAGCAGCCTGAATAGAGCAGCACAGGGAGACAGTTCAAGATTTTCTCAAGGAAGCCATAGCAATTCCTGATGCCACTAGAACACCAACGTACATTGGTAGGTGTAATACATGATCTTTCTTTCAAGTCATATGCAAAGTTTACTGGAGAGAATAGACACAAATATGATTAGTTCACAAGAAATGAGATAAGCTTTTACGTTAGACGCCACCAGGGATGTAGACAGATTTCATGTTTCAATTCGTTGAGAACAAAAACTAGGTTTTAATTGTTACCTTCAACCAAAAAGCAAAAAACTCTAATATTGCAACTCATTTGTAACAAATTCTGAGTTAATTGTTGCCTCTTTTTAACCCTGCGTGTAGGTTATACCTTGTTTGCCACTTTTACTGTAAATATATTACAATGTTCTTATAGAGAGTTTGTAAATAAATTTTGCCATACTTGGTAAAAGCATCTTGATGCTACTGTGGTTCTTTTCTTGGTAGATGATAAATGATCCTCACCCTAATGAAACGTGTAGAACAATAAACAATTTTTAGTGACAATGGCACTAATAAGTGTATAGCCCCATATATACAAATGACTATTGCACTCATTTTTCTGAAACAAAAAGTAGCCAGAACATTAAAAAGAAAAGTTTTAGTGACTGTAAAATCAAATTGAGAAAATGCTGTACATATAAAAATTTGCCAAGAATTGAAATGTGTTGAAATAATATCATAGCCACTGGTCCATCTGGTGAGGATTAAGGACTACAAAAGCCAGAAAATTATTCGCCTTATCATCTTTTACCACCCAGGCAGATAGAAACATGATGCGGAATAGAGGAAGTTTCCTATAACAAATAACAAAATAACATTTTTAAGGTGATTTGATCTGTTTTCAGGTCTAAGAGAAACTCATGGGCCCTTACACCTATTTTTGGTGTGGAACTTAATACATGAATTCCATTCATTATCCGCAAAATTCATCGAATAACCAATATCAGCACACTACTTCTTTATCACAAATTTCTTTTGTCCAATAAAGCATTCTTCCAAATATTGATTAGGTTATATGCAAATTACCTCTATAATATTGTTTAGTTTTCTTCGGAAATAAAAGGTTAAGCGATTATCTTAAGACTTTTAGACAGAACTTTATGAAAGAGATATCAATTGCCACATTACTTTGGCTGCATATTTTCGAAGTACTTTCCAATTCAGATGCATCCCAACATACATTAAAAATGGAGTGTAAATCATGTTCCAAGATCTGATGAATGACAAATTGGACACATAAAATATACAGATGTCCAAATTAACCGTCTCAATTCCCTTTAGGGGGGTATTGCAAATTAATGTTTACGAAGCTAAAGGTAACACTTGCTTTAGTTGTTATCTCCCAGGAATGAATTCCCCCATGTTACTTTTGTATGGTTAGACTCAAAAACCCATCGACCAACACATAAATGCACACGACACATGAAAGGACTTACGAGAATGCTAAAAAATAAGCAACTTTTAGATTGAAATTTCCCATATTCATATCATGCCAAAACAAGGGATGAAAAAAAATACTTGAACACTCATGGCTCACATTTATGCATATTCACAAATAATATGCAATTATGAAAATCAGCACCTAGCGTTTGCTGGCATCCATAGACCTGGGGACAATATCGAGTCGATAGTGAGGGTGTGTTGTGCTGTTGAATATTGGGGATCTCCGTCAAGGTCATATAGACAGGAACATGATCTGAGCCTTCCAATTTGACACTTCTCGCATTGATGTCCTTATGTCTTGAATGAAACAAATTAAAGGCAAAAAAAATGAAACAGGAGGAAAATATTTTACAAAGAAAAATCCAAAAAGATGAATCAGAATACAGAAGGGTGAACGCAAGCATGCCTTTATGTCTAGAATTAAAAGAATCAAGCAGAATCTGCAATAAAAATTGCTAGAGCCAGGAAGCTCTTGTGAAGGAATTCATCCTCCCGCAAAACCTAGAATGAAACAATTCTTCCCATCCATTACCTAGGTGTATTACCAGGTTTCCAGCGTTTGAATTGATTTAATATGTCACACTCTTTAACATGGCAAGTCAACAAACAATGTCCTTGATTTTCTTCTTTATGCAAGCATGGCCCAGCACCAAGAATGTGATCAATACGTGTCCCAAAGTTGAACTCCTCTGCACCAGAATTTGTTGGCCAACATGTGTAGGCATCTCTTCTGCCAAGTAATTGAAGAATGCAAAACAGGTTGGTCAAGTAACTAGGTAAGAACCAAAGGTCACAGATACCACATTAGATACACCCACAGTGTAGTTGATTTTATACATGCAAGTATCACTACTAAAATGATCTTTGCACAAATAAGAATAAATACAAAAGTCAGGGAGCTTTAGAACCTCTCAGGATGTTTTTCCCGGAAAACATCAAAAAAGTGACCTCCATTTCTCGCCAACAATGATCTAAACCAAGCTCTAAACCTGGAAAGTTGAAAACTAATTAAAAGTGATCTATTTCCAATAATTTATCCAATACTTTCAATTCTTAAGCAAAACCTGAACTCATCAGAAGAGAGAAAAGAATTAAGAATCAAACAGCAACTCACTCATTTTTCTCAAAATCTGGCCCAGCGTCACAACAATCTATAGCAGAAGGAGCAATGTTAAGATCGCCAACAACAAATATCCTTCGCCCTTGACCTAGAAGCAACTCCCACCTTTTCTAAACAAAATCACTAACATTATTCTAAAGGCATGATGATGATGATGATGATGATGATGATGATGATGATTATGATGATAGTACTTTGCAGAGTTTGGTTATAATAATGTTGAAAATATGTAATAATAGTAAATGGCGTCACACTATTAATGTCTAAAATTTGATTCCTTAATTTCAGTGTACCCAGAAATGATATTTCCTATGTCACACAACTCCACTGATGTTAATCAATTTATTTACTCCATGACCCTGCAAAAAGGCAACTATTAAAGACAAGAAACAGAAAGGTTATGATTTTCATGGCTGGCAGAAGTGACCAATTCTTGACAAAGTTCAAGAATTTAATCTATAAGCATCCTAGTCCCCTACCCCAAAGTACCACACAAACTGAATTCTCAGACACTTAATGTAAAGTCTAACATAGAATACATTATGGATTTCCAGGTAAGAAATCAGAGAGCAGTAGATGAGTGCTCTAGACTCTCATATTCAACTTCTATGATCTTCAAGCATAATGGAAAGACCAATCACCTGTAGTATGTTGAAAAACTTGAGCTTAAATTGGATTCTTTCTGTATCATCAAATTCAGCTCTAGGCCCATACACATTGAGAAGAACTGCAGAAAATGAAATTCATCTGTTACTAACACATACAACGTTGCAGTTCAGGCTGAGGCAGTAAAACCATGGAAACTAAAGAACGTCTCTCTACTGTCAAGTTTCAGAAAGACAATTGTACAGAGAATAAGGTTGTGTTTGGTTTTATTTTCTTTTTCAATTTACATGTTTTCATGCGTTTTTAATTTTGGCATCAAAGCTTGTGTGGAAATGAAATTGTGCTTGGATTAGGAAGTGAAATTATATATTACAAAATTATAATGTTGAATTGATTGTAGGATATAGATAGGCATCACTGAAATCCACGTGGAAAAGATATTTGAATGGTGATGGGATATATAAAATGATGAGTGTTTAATGTGATAAGATACAAATTATATTGATTGCACAATTATAAAATTATTATGCATATTGATAAATTAACAAGTAAATAAATTAGTTATAAAATTATTATGCCTATTGATAAATTAATAAATTTATAAATTATAAATTAATAATTAATAAATTATACGAGAACCCATCGCATCATCCCTACACCTCTTCACCACCTATCAATCCCCACCCCCCACCCCGCCTCTCAATCACACCAAAAAGCATTGGGAAATGAAAACATATTTCAGCCCAAATGAAAATGATAATGGAAACACAAACAAAATTTCACATTTTCAAATAGTAAATAGGCCAGATATTGAAAATGATAAGAAAACCAAACACAGCCTAAGCCTTTCATTGGGAGCTCTTCGACTGCAATATTAATCTAATAATATTATGCTACTCACCAAAATGTTCATGGTCAGTTATGATACAACGTCCTTCACCATCAATTTTCAGAAGCTCATCAGTTGAGAAATCTTCTAGCCCTTCCATAACTGATGGATATTCACTTTTCCTGGGCCCAAACCCCTGGGAAGTCTTAAGAACACCAGTGAAGCCCTCCTCCGCAGAAACTGGCAAAGCTACTTCATCACTCGAAAATGCAGATTTGACGCGGCAAAATGTTGCAACACCTAATTAAACATATAAAATAAGTAAACTAGTTTCATTTTCCCCTTGAGACAGATCATAAGCAGCACTCTAAAAAATGAAAGAGGAAATGCATTTCCCCAGTTGTAGAATCATTTCATGCTTTAAACTTACTTATAACTTCTATAAGTATTAATTTAGAAAAGCAAAATGTACCTATTTTCTTAATCAATATTACACCAGTTTAACGGATTCTGTCTAGATCACACCATATTGGAATCACTATGGAGTCAAATGCTTATGGAAAGACATTCTAATCTCATAACCTAGGGATTCTTTTTGGCAGTTTACACAACATGATGCTGAATAAAGTCTGGGCTTTGTTTGAAGACATCAAATATATCAGCATGCAAAGGTAGACTCAGTATTCTTGATATCAGCCACTACAAAAGCCAATTGGGGGCTCTCAGAATCTGCTTTAATTTCCTAGAGTCTCAGTTTTAATATTTTTTCAGTGAGCGCATGTTTTGGACTTGAGAAGAGACTCAACGAGTGTCTGGATAGCATGGCACAGCAACATTGATGTGATGTGATGTGATGTGATAACAATGAGAATCAGTTTGGATGACTTGTACTCATTCAAAACAGTTTTTTAACAATGAGGTAAGGAACAACATGTGGCACTGTATGTATCGCCTTTTTTCTTCTTTTTTGTTTCTTAATTTGGAAATGTATCTTAAAATCCATGTTACATATATATAAGAAATACATATAAATTATTTATTTTCCTATTGCCCGAGTCAAACAGTAAGCAGCTCTGCCAACTGCGAGAAATCATTCCTGAAAGTTCCACTCATCCCAGAGATTTGTTCTCTGGAATGAGATTTCAGCTCTGAAAATATATCTATCTCCATAGTGCAAGAACAAATTCTCAAAAAATATATTTCGAAAAGACATCGCCTCGCACAGCTCAATATTTTTGTTCTCCAAAAACAAACATGTTTTCAGAAAATGAAAACAAATCCAAAAATAGTTTTCTACGCAAAAAGCTTGATACCTTCAAGTATAATGAAATGTGAACCTAAAGGTCACCTGTTATTCAGTACTGTATAAAAACAAAAAATTTGGTTTAAACGCAAAACCAATTGCCCCAAATTCCAGTCTTTACCGACGAAAAACAACCAAAATCTACATTAGATAATTAGATTAATGAACCCACGTAAATAATAATAACATATGCATACATATACACATAAAGAGAGAACAAGAAAAGGAAGCAATTGTCACCAGAATATCCCATTCGGCCTTTATCAGAAGTGTGGGTGCAAGAGAAAAAGGACTCGTAGCCCTCCGCCTGCACCAAATCCGCTCTCAGTTCTTGCCTGGACAGCTTCGTCTCCTGTGCATAGAACCAATGGAATTATTAAAAATTAATCAATGAAAGAATCCATATTTACGCGTCGATACAGAAAATTTCATGTACGTATAGGCGAATAGATAAAGAAGATATAGGAGAAACCTGAAGGCAGATGATATCGGCGTCAAGAGCGTCAAGCAATTTGCGAAGAGAACCAAACTGCAAGACTCGAGGCCTCAGCCCATTCACGTTGTACGTCACTATCTTCATTCTTCAATTGACAAACTATTTTTTGTATGTCAGTGTGGACATTTGGCCTTGGCTTTCAATGTTGCTTTCTTTCTTTAACTTTCTTTTCTTTTTCTTTTTTTGGCTCAATAACTTTTTCAATTCAACTGTTAATTAGGCAAAAATTCCTAAACTCAATTTTCATTTTGTATTCAGTCCCACCCTATATTTATCTAGTTTAGACTCTCAATCTTAATTTTTATTTATAGATCACTATCCACTTCTTATAAAATTATCGAAATATCCTTCAATTGAACAAAAAATTGTAAAAAAAAATGGTGGCCTTTCTCTACCATTAATATAAATGAAATCGCACCCACGCTTACACAATTTCTCTTCCCTTATTTTCTCAAAAGTCAGCAACACCGTTCGTAACTACGGACTAAAGCAATTTTTCTCCAATTTCTGTCTTGGACAGAAGAAATCGTTCACTGTAGACTACAAAGTGAATATTTTCGTCTGCTATTTGAGTTTGAAAGCTGTGTTTTTATCTTTTTCTTTTGTTCCATCAGTTTTTTTTCTTTTGTTCCATCAGTTTTATTTCATTTCACACGCTTCCATCATATTAGAGAATGTGTTTTTCTAAAAAATTGGTGGGTCTATTAGTATATTTTTTAGATGTTCATTAAATATATTTGAAACATTTGTTTATATATGCATTTTTAACAAAAATGCACCTGAGTTCATGTTTTGTGTACGTCAAAGTAGTATTTTGCAGTATTCAGGAACTCTATTATTTTGTTGCTCATACCTGATTTAGTGTAATTTATACTTAAATTTTATGTTTTAAATGTTATGAAAGTTGTTTTGAGTTAAACATTATTTTGATTTTGTAATGATTGAGTAGGTTTACAATAAATTAATGTAAGGTATGTTGGCAATGCAATTTTTGGGGCTTATATTCAAAATATGGTTTGTTTGAAAAGTTCACAGCATGTTTAGTCGTTTCATATTGTTCATGAAAAAAAAACGTAGCTTTAACTTATTTAGTATTGTGTGCATGTATATCTAGTACAAAAGTACTCTATTTTAGTTTTTTTTTTTCACATTTTCAGTATAAAAATCTTAAATGTAAGTATATACGGAGATATTTATATTATTTATTTACATTATTTCTATATTTGCAGCAATGGAATTAGAAGTATATTGTCGTTGCTCCCCACCTTATTTTTATACAACAATGAAGGAGTTAGAACCCAAAATTGAGTTTCAACACAAACAGGCTCTTAAAGAAACTCCATTCTACATATTTTACAATATGCCATAGTTGAATTACCATAGCTTTAATAGAACTCAAGCGATCATAAGATGATTCAACATACGAACAACTTCATTTGTATTCTGTGAAGACATCGAAATTCCTTTTCAAAGGCCAGTGTTTTGTTAGTGTTTGGCTTGTGTCATGTGGACAACCTGTGGATGTCGATCTAAAGATAAAGTCAGACATTATTGATTGCTTGTTTTCAAAATAAATAAATAAATAATTGAATGTTAACTATGTACAAATATTTAAATGATTACAAGAATTTGTAGACAAATATAATGACGAAGATATTAAAGATTTTGTTATGTTGTATATACTTTTTGTTTTTAATTACATTTTGTTGCCAATTAGCAACTACTGCACACCTCATTTCGTCATTCCTTACATTTATGACCTATCTTCTGTTGAGTTGCATGCATGGAGGGAGGCTACATATAACTTTATAATGGCAACTTTATGCATGGGGGGAGGCTGCATACAATTTTAGGAAATGGGACATATTGCATGTTATGTAGTACCATATTCTCAAAAATGAAAATATGTATAATGAGAAATCGATATAAAAGAAAGAAATATAAGGCACTAAGGACGTACAGAACAATCAAAATTCATTATAAAAAAGCAAACTTTAAGTATAAAACCCTTTATCACAAGTACACAATATATTCAAAGTGAGTATATAAACCTAGTCTCAAGTACATAAGTGCCAAACCTAGATACTTTTTCTAGATTTTCAGTATCCTTCTAAGCGCATTTAGTGATGATAGGTTCGCTGATGTAGTGGGGGTATCATTGTGATTCACTTCCCTAATATGTCAATACTTTATGCTAGTAGGAATGACACCAGAAATGGTGGGATGTGAGTCTTTGCGTTCCCAACAATTCCAACACATGTTATGATGATCATTTATTCAACAAATCATGCAGATGATGTTATAATGTTGCCAATGTATTGTTCCACGTATTGAATTGTGGTTAAAATCACTTTCAAAAAAGCAAGTATAGAATCCTTGACCATAACTACACAATATAGTCAAAGGGAATACATAAACCCAGTTTTCAAGTACATAAGTGCCTAAATTAGGTATTTTTTGTTTAGATTTTCAATATCATTCTATGCACATAGGGGAATGTTCTCTATTCTACCTAATATGGCCTTTACATGTTCACAAAAATATGAAGTATTACACCCAGGACTCATTTAGTAACGATAGGTTTAGTAGTGTAGGAGGGGGATGTTGTTGTGATTCATTTGCCTCATGCGTCAATACTTTATACTAATAGGAATGACACCAGAAGTGGTGGGATGTGGGTCTTTGCATTCACAACCATTCCAACATGTGCTATGACAACCATTTCTTGAACAAATCATGCATATAAAGTTATAAGGTCGCCAATGTATTATTCCATGCTTCAAATTGAGGTTAAAATCAACTCTTAGAAAAGTAAGTACAGAATCTCTGACCACAAGCACACAACATAGTCAAAGTGAATACATAAAAACCATCTTAAAGTACATAAGTACTAAAACTGGATACTTTTTTGGATTTTCAGTATCATTCTAAACGCATAAAGGATCATTCTCCATTCAGCCTAATCAGGCTATTGCACAACCATAAGACCACAAAGTATTACACATAGGACTTATTTAGTAATGATAGATTTGATGGAGCGGGGGGGTGTTGTTGTGATTTATTTACTTCATGCATCAATACTTTATAGTAGTACAAATAATTTCCAACCATTCCTACATGTGCAATGATGATCATTTATTCAACAAATCATGCATATGATGTTATAGGGTCACCAATATGTTGCTTCACACATCGATTGAGATTAAAATCGGCCTTTAAAAAAGCAAGTACAAAATCCCTTATCACAAGTACACAACATATACAAGTTGAGTACATAAACTCTGTCCCTAAGCATATAAGTGCTAAAATTGGGTGCTTTTTTCTAAATTTTTGGTACCATTCTCAGTGCATGAGGGAATATTATCTATTCTACCTAATCTACTCATTTCATGATCATTATACCACGAAGTATGATCATAAGGACTCATTTGGTGACAATATGCTCGATGGTGTAGGAGGGTGTTAGAGTGATTTATTTGCCTTATGCATAAGGGCTTAATACAAGAAAGAATAACATTATAAGTAGTGGGTTGTGGTCTTTGTGTTCCCAATTATTCCAACATGTCCTATGACAACCACATATTCGACAAATCAAGAATTTGAAGTTATAGGGTCACTAATGTATTTTGCTATGCTTCGATTGAGGTTAAAATCAATCTTTGGAAAAGCAAGTACAAAATCCCTTACCATAAGTACACAATATATACAAGTTGAGTACATAAACCCTATTCCTAAATACATAAGTGTTGAAACTAGATACTTTTTTTCCAAATTTTCAGTATCATTCTCAGTGCATGAGGGAAAGTTCTCCATTCTACCTAATCTGTCCATTTCATGATCATCAAACCACGAAGTATGATCATAAGAACTCATTTGGTGATGATAAGTTCGATGGTGGGAGTGATTCATTTGCCTAATGCAAAGAGCTTTATATGAGGAAGAATGACATCAAAGTGGAGGGATGTGGGTCTTTGTATTCCCAATCATTCCAACACGTACTATTACGACTACATATTTGAAAAATCATGCATTTGAAGTTATAGAGTCACTAATGTGTTGTTCCACACATCGATTTGAGGTCAAAATTAGCCTTTGAAAAAATAAGTACAAAATCTCTTATCACATGCACACAACATATACAAACTAAATACATAAATCATGTCCCCAAATACATAAGTGCTAGAACTAGGTACTTTTTTTTTTTAGGTTTTTGGAATCATTCTCAACATGAGGGCAAGTTCTCCATTTTGCCTAATCTGCCCATTTCATGACCATCAAACCATGAAGTATGATCAAAATATTTTATTGGATAGCTCCATATATTGAATTGAGGTTAAAATCATTTTTTAAAAAAACAAGTACAGAAACCCTGATTGTAAGTACACAACAAGTGTTGTTTCAGTATATAAATGCATTTTTGGAGTATATAAGTGCCTAAACTGGGTACATTTTTTTGTATATCTAGTATCATTTTTAACAAAAAATGGTATTTTTATTTGCATTTAAAGTATCCAACAGATTTGGTAATGTATCTAAAATACATGATACATTGCACTACATGCAATACCAAACATTCCAACATGTACTATGTCTTATTGGGTTGCTCCATACATTGAATTGACTTTAAAATCATTCTTTGGAAAAGCAAATATAGAAGCTCTAATTGTAAGTACACAACAAATGCAGTTTCAGTACATAAGTGTATCTCTGAAGTACATAAGTGCCTAAACTGGGTACTTTTTTTTACATATCTAGTATCATTTTTAACAAAAAATGATATTTTTATCTGCATTTAAGACAACCAATAGATTTGATAACATATCTAAAAAACGTGATAAATTGTACTACATGCAATGCCGAACATTCCAACACATACTATGCTTTATTGGGTTATTACGCACATTAAATTGAGGTTAAAATCATTTTTTGAAAAATCAAATACAGAAACCATAATTATAAGTATACAACAAGAGCAATTTCAGTACAGAAATGCACTTCTGAAGAACATAAGTACCTAAACTGGCCATTTTTTTTAAATATACAATATTATTGTAAATATAAAATGATATATATTACATTACAAACAATACCAAACATCCCAACAAAAAGTCAACTAATATTATTACATAATAGTCCAAATACTCTAGATATAACATGTGATTCAAAAAAACAAAAATTAGCAGTTGTCTTTAGTCTTTGAGCACCTTGTAATCCTTCTTACATTAATGGTATCCCCTTCATACACCGTCTTCTTACAAATTAATAATGAATAAAAAAGTATATTAGTTTCGCATCATTTTTTTTTTGTTAGTTGGAAATACAGTCTCATTAGAATCATGCTCTCAAAAATTGACATGATATATAGATTTTCATTGTACATACAACTCCTTAACGGTTAAATCTGAGGTTCTTCCCCACTACTCAACATTTTCAGGCTTAAAAAAAATTAAAATAACAACTATTCGTCAAAAATTACACTATTGTTTTATCGTTGGACAAAGGAGACCAAGTAGGTCTGCTTTTTGCGAATATGTTGTAGCTGATTGCAGAAAAAAAAATTGAGAAAGAAGCTTCTTTCCGCCACGAAAAGATGAACAGAAAACGGATGGGAAAGAGATAAAGTGGGCTAGCTTTTTGTTAATATATTGTAGCCAATTGCAGAAAATAAAAAAAAAAATAAAAAAAAGGAGAAAGGAGCTTCTTTCTACCACGAGGAGATGAATAAAAAACATAGGGGAGTGGGTGGGGGGAAGGGGAGAGGGAGAGAGCAAGATGGGTTTCACAATAGGACTTAGGAAATAATAGAAAAAAAAGAACAAAAAAAAAATCATTAAATTAAGGCATTTTAGTCATTTTAACTGAATGAAAAATGAAATCGAAATTGAAACTTCGTATGGAAGTGCAAATTAAGAAACACATAAGTGGGAATTGAATGTTAAAGTGAAAATGTGTTTAGGGATTTTTAAATGAGTCCCCTTAATTCATTTAATTCCAAGATTTTTTTTTCGTGCATGTGGGTGATACCCATGGTTTGATAACTCAGGTCAGTCAACGCAAAATGGGCCAGCTGGGCTCGTGCACAGCACAAGTCTATAGCAATTAAAACTAGTAGAAAATAGAAAAGCAGCAAAAATTCCAGTTCTCGTAAAAATCTCCATGCCCAGCACCCACTTCAGACTCCATAGAGTTTGTCTCAGTTTTTCTTACAAAGTCTTGGAAAATCAATGGATCAACGGACAACCGATGAAGATTCTATTGAACCCAGGTTTAGTTCTTGTTCTTTTCTTTTCCTTTGTAATTTTCCTCTTATTGTGTATTTTCTTTGGTAATATTCTTCTGATGTCAAAGAGGAAGGACATTTTGGGTACTGTTTCTGGTCATAGGAATTTGTTTTAGCATCATTGATGAATTTAAGAAGCCTAATTTTGGATTCTATTATTGCATGCAAATGATGGTTGATTTTGCTGTTGATTTTAATGGAAAGGAGATCATGCTTATGCTGTGGAGTTAATGTTATTTCTAGGAAGATAGAGTTTTAATTTTATTTTTGGTTTTTCGTTTTTTAAGCTTTGTTTGAGGGATGAAGTATTGGTTCGAATTCGAAAATGTGATTAATGTTGGTGAATCAAGGTTGTGGGCTGGAAACAGTTTTGGGAGTAAGTTGACCACTGTGTTAGGGATTGAATAGGATTTAACATGTTTGGAGTCAGATTTTGATATGCCATTTGTACTTAGAATTTTACTTGAAACTTTTAATTTATCTGAAACTCCACACAAATGGTTGGATTTAGTGGGATTTGGTCTTAGTGCTTGCTATGAGTAAACGAATTAAACACCTGATCAAGTTTAATTATTATGTATAATACTGAAGGAAAATGCTAGAGATAGGAGGACCTAGGATAGGGATGGCAATGGGGAGGGTTGGGTCCTGGGATTACCTCAAACAGCAAGGGAAGAAACAATATCAGTACATTGTTTGTATTTTTATTTTCTATTTTACTTTTGGTATCAGAGGATGAATATATGCAGATAGAGTTCTTAATGAATTTGGCATAGTTGGTAAAATTCCTACAATCTCTATTCTTGTTCATTGAAAGCTTTCACGTGTTCAATTTTTTTCAGGCTATTTACCTTGGATATAACAGAATTTTGTGTAATTAGAAATTTAGGCCCCGTTTACTTGATGATATGGGATATAGAGTGATGGGATGAAAAGTAGAATTATGATAATTTTATAATTTTTAAATTATATTTACTTTGTGGGATGATTTGTATAATAAAAGTGGATAGTCATATTGTATGTTTACTTTGATTGATGACAATATTGGAATAAAATTTGAAAGATTAAAATACCCTCTATTAAAATATTTACTTATTTTTCTATTTAACATAGAGAAATTAATTTTTCTCCATTCAAACACAATATCCAACTATTTCTTCTTTTTCCCAAATATAAAAACAACTCCATTCTAATACAACATTCTTACACATAAAAATAAAATCTTGAAATTCAAAGAATTTAGGATATAGTGTTTTTTTCATTTTCAATATTATTACCTCAATTACAATTTATATATATGTATATTTATCTTTTAATTACTTTTAATATAGATGTATTTTGTTTAATTACTATATTGTTATAAGAATCTATAATAATGATAAAATTTTAATATAATAATTATTAATCAAACAAAAATTACAAAAATATTTTTATAATATATTTTTTTTTTGAAAAAGAATACCAAACATAAACTAATCCAATTTATGTAAACATGAGGAGCAGACATATTGATGGTTAAAATGTCTTTTTACTTGTCATCTTGAAAAGCCCAATAAATAGGATGAAAATATCACACCAAATGGACCAGATTCCACATCCTGCAATTTATCTATACAGTTGCGGGCTGGAGTGATTTTACAGGCCATAATGCTGCAAAGTAAACTCATAAAGAAGTGGGATGTGGCCCAACATCCCACTTCATCACAAAAAGGAAATGGGTCCTTAGAGCATAAACATTTATATCTAGATAGCCTCTTTTAGTGAAAACAATGACAAGAAATGGATTATAGTACTCAAAAAACATATGATGAGATATGGATATGACTATGATCTCCCAGAAGATAAGATTTAAATTCCTTACCCAGAAATAATTGTAGTCACATCTATATGTCGAAAAGGGAATTTGAATCAGGTTGGAGTTAATTATCTTTACTTCTTAGCAATTCCATCATAGGTAGGAATGCAAGTTTGCAAAAAGTTAAGTGGAGGATGGGAAGGACCAAATTGCTAAGGGGAATTTCTGTAGAAGAGGCAGGAAGTTAGATAAATTTTATAGCAAACTCAAAATGCAGCACAGTGCATATATGGTTAACGATTTGCAATTTGGGTTGTGAAGTGAGAATGGAAGAGGAGAGAAATATTAGAGATCATCATGTGGGAATACATTCATTTGATGCGAAATGGTAAGATGAAAGTGCTCTTGAATTTGCTCTGGCATCACCAGCTGAAACTTTCAATTTTTCGAAAAGAATGATACGTCAACAAGTTAATATATTGGATCTGTATCTGCTTTGAATATTTGGGGATGTGATTCCAAAAACTATCCCAATATTTGGCTTAGATTTAGATTAACCAAATTAAGGTTCTATCAAATACAAAAAATTGGGGACTGTAGGCATAGGCATGGATGTTTGAACTCTGTTACTCAGTATGTAGAGTAGGAAGTGAAGAAGGGTGAGGCAGTTGCTCCTAAAACACAAAATTCATTTCCTCTTGTTATGTCGGGTAACCTGGAAAGAATTGAATCCAAAAAGGGAAACAAACTTCATAAAGTTTGGGTTTTCTCTGGTTGAGTCTGACATGTATCATCTCTTTCTTCACCATGTTAGCTGCAAACCTATACTTACGCATGCAAAACTAAATAGAAAAAATAATTATATTATCTGCACTGTAATTTTTCAAGGTATTTTTTCTTAAAAAAAAGTTTAAACTAGTTGATTCTTTGATGTTACCTGGGATCACTTTATCTCTACTCTGCTGTGCATAGGAAAATTTTCTTAATCTGAAAGAACTTCAATTTTTCTATATAATGTATATATATATATATATATATCTGTGCATAGGAAGATTTTCTTAATCTGAAAGAACTTCAATTTTTCTATATAATATGTATATATATATATATATATCTGTGCATAGGGAGATTTTCTTAATCTGAAAGAACTTCACTTTTTCTATATAATGTATTTATATAAGAATTTTTCCTTTAAATGTGAGTCAGGGGATTAAGTCTGTGATATTTCAAAAGGTCAAGGTCAGCTTTGCGTTGTGATGGATGCATGTTTAGAAACTAGAATCTTGCAAATTCTGCATTGGCATAGTTCTACAGTCTGCTCAGTTGTTTGTTTGCTTGTTGTGTTGGCATACTGGGAATACCACACTCAAAGATTTTAGCATCAGAAAGCTTTTACCATAAAAATCTAATATTTCTAAATTCATCTAGTTTTTCTATCTTTCAGTAACTGTAATTTTGTCTGTAATTTTACAGACAAGGCGATGATGTGGAGGTCAATGCTGCAGTAACCACAAGAAAAGCGATGAAAGCAGATCGTGAGAAACTGAGAAGAGATAAGCTAAATGAGCAATTTCAAGAGTTGGGAAGTGTGCTAGGTAGCTACTTTGCACTTTGCGTGTAGCATTCTAACACATTCTCTTTACTTTGTTTGGCTTCTCCTTTGCATTTTGGAGTTATAATATTTCCTGGTTCCCACTGTAATATCCATATTTATGAGGATAATTGATGCCAAACTTATACATCCATTGTTTGATATAATGTGAGCAGTTATTCCTCATATAACAGTTAGGGCTTGTTTGTCTATAGATTGGAGCATTTTGCCAAAATATTTTGGCAAAATGGTTTTTGGGAAGTAGGGTTGGGGAATGTGGTGGTTGTTTATTTGTGTTTTGGGTGGTAGGTGGAGAAGGAATTTAAAGAAAATTGTTTTTGTTTGATTGTGTTTTGAGAGGGGCAAGATGCCATATCAATATCTTTTTTATTTGGTTGATTGCGTGAAATTGATTTTTTAAAATTATTTATATAAGTGTATATTTATATATATAGATTGGGTAGGACAAAAGGTGAGAGAGCTAAACATTGGGGAATGGGTGGGAAATGAATTGTGAGGTTGTTTTGGGCCTTTTTTAGTGTATTTTGGATAGTGGAATTGAGAAATGTGATAGGTTATTTGTTTGTGTTTTGAGAATTGAAAAATGTTTTGGCAATTTACAAACAATCCTTTGGCATCTGGCTCTTCACCAGCCCATGCTGCTCTTGACATTGATTCATATGGCAACAGAACACGATTATAGTCGTTCAAGAATAATTTTCTGAAGTATGGTTGTATTAGCATTCCTTGCTGCTGGTGTGTTATAGAGTTCCTTAAAACACTTGAAATGAGCCTGCATCACAGCCTGAATCCAGGCTATAATGCCTTTCTTCGTAAACACTTAGCTCCTCACTGTTCAACAAACCAATATTTTTAGTATAAATCGTGAGGAGATCAAGACCAATTGCTTTCAGGAATGCCTTCTCATCTTTTACCAGGATCTATGCAATTTCAGCTTCTAACTTAAGTTTTCTGTATTCCACTGGTCAATTTCAGCTTCCTTTTTATGCTGATGTCACTTGTTTTTGATCGACAGGCTTAATATTCATGTGCAGTCTATCGTTATATGTGTCAGATAGGATGTGACTGCACCTATAGCTTCCAACCTTTTGAATTTTGGCTATGCTGCTTCAAACTTCAGAACTTTGCTCCCATAGCTTTCTTTCGATCTTTCATCACCAAAATATACACTAATTACAATCTAAGGTTGGCCTCGTTGGGCTGTATGTGATTACATGAGCTGTTGTTTATCCCTGCTAGTTGCTTGCCATTTCTTTTTAAGACTGATACTGTTTGTAGTTACTGACGAGAGAGGACAGAAAACTCCATGATCCATGTCAATCTGTTGAAAATTTCATTGATGTTCATTCTAAAAACAACTATATTTTGTCTTCATCGTATTTTAGTTACAAACTAAAGCGCAACATGAGAAAACAAGAGAAAATTCTTAGTAAGGAAAAAGAGAAGAAGAATTGTGCAAGGTTCAACTTCATTGAAACCTACTTCACAGACAGAGGCACTGAATCCACCAAATGCCAGAAATTGTGGAGATTTCAGTACTCTCATACTAAATCCTTCCTTCATCCAACTCCATCAGTGAATGTGCAACTCGCTTGCCCCTACCTAACTGTAGAGTCGATATAAATTATCACCAAATATTGTCAAAGTGTATTAGAAACAAGTTGGGCCTATCCTCCAGTGCTTTGTTTGCTTGCTACAGCTTGAGCTTCCACTTGCAAAGTAAAGCCAATTTGTTTGCCAGTTAAAATCATGTGAAAAAATAAAGCAGCTGATGTTAAAATTCATCCTGGTACAAGACAGCTCAACATTATTCTACTTTACACTCTATATTCACCATCATTCTTATTGTGCAAGCAGAGATTGACATCTTCCATAGATTTTCCTGTTCTATATAGCTCAGTTTTAGTTGAAGACTGTGGCTTTGATGTGGTAAACCTTACTATTCTCTTGAGCATCTAGATCCAGATAGGCCCAAGAATGACAAGGCTTCCATACTTACTGATGCAATCCAAGTGCTCAAGGATTTAAATTCTGAGGTCAACAAACTAAAAGCAGAACATGCTGTACTTTGTGAAGAATCATGCGAGGTAATGATCCATTCATGCGACAAGCCACTGGCTTTAAGGCATTTTAATTGTTTCTCTTCCTGATGAATAATGTTTTCTTTAACAGCTGACACAGGAGAAGAATGAACTCAGGGAAGAGAAAGCATCTCTGAAATCTGATATTCAGGTTCTCAAAGTCCAGCATCATCAAAGTCAAAGTTTTATGGTTCCATGGGCTACTGTAGATTCTCAAATAATGTTGGCACCACCATATTCATTTCCAGTTGCTATTCCAGTCCCTCCAGGCACTGTTCCCATGCATCCAACGATTCAGTCATTACCTTTCCTTGCAAATCAGCATAGAGCCATTCCAAATCCCTGTTCAACTTATATTCCACATCTTGCTCCTGTTATACACGGGCTCGACCAGCCAACCACCTTAAGTGCATCAACTTCTTGTATCTCTGGGCCAACAAATTCCAAGGACCAATTGGACGAACAGAGAAGTAGCAGTAATAAAACTGTTGACAATTCTAATGATGTTGCAACTGACTTGGAACTTAAAATACCAGGATCTAAGGTTGGTTTTTGGTCTGGAAGAATGTATAATTTAGTTGAAGATGAATATTATGGTTTTGAGTGTTGACTGTTGTTTATAATGCATAGGAATTGTCATCACGAGAAAGGGGCAAGCAACCAATGAGGCAGCAGGAGAAGAAGAATATTACAAATGGAAGTTTTTTGAGCAATTCTTCGTCCCGAGCTTTTTTGGGAAGTTCTTCTGATAGTGTAGATAATAGCATATGACTCACAACTGAAGGCACTTGGACCTTGTTAGCAGAATGAATTCCTGAGTTGATAGAGGGTAGCAAACGAGGATCAGACTTGCAGGCTTGCCGACTTTTACTTGGTCTATAAGCTCAGTGTGAGGCATTTTTGGAGTAGAGCTCATCTCACCTATATCGCACAACATCATGTGGGGGCAGCCTTACCCCCTTCAAATTCACTTCTTATTACAAGTTTCCAGCAGAATTGATTCATTTTACCTCTTGTAAATTATCTTCTTCTTCTTCTTCTTCTTCTTCTTTTCTTTTTTTCTTTTTTGTTTTTTTTCATATTTCGTTCTTTTGTTCATCCAGTACCATCACATGAGAAATGCTATGGCCCTGGTATGATCAAGTATTTGGTTATCGAATTGCTATATAGTAATTGATTGTTATATTTCTAGACTTCCAACTGTAATTATGAACTCAAATCAGAATAAGCTTTCCATACATCCATATGTATGTGATGAAATTCATGAGGAATTATGAGTTTAGTAAATATAAGATTCTTTTTCCTTGTGTCTTCATTAAATAACATCTTTGACATTATAATATAGAGTTCTTACTATATTTTAAATTTATGAGATCTTAGTCATATAACAGAATCACACTTACTACAAAGACAACAATCTTTCGAATTATGTGCTTGCCTAAAACAAAGAGAAAAATGTGATACGTATTACAAAAAAGATAAATAACATAAGGCAGACAACATTTTTCATTGAAGACCATCATCACTTGATACATACATGTGGTGAAGGCAACTAGATAACAGTACCAACACAGAATTTACAGCAAAAGAAACCCTCTTGATGTTTGCCATCAGCCAATTTGGAGGGCTAACAGCAAACTCTCCATTTCAGACAACCTTGGCATCATGTCCTTGTAACGTGACTCTAACTACAACAACTCTGGGATGGATCCACAGAACATAGTTGGCTACGAGCAGATTGCAGATTAAGAAACGATAGACATATGATTGACAGTGAGTGAAAAATTTTGCAGCGTGGACTCTTGAGATGAGATGCTCTCATTATTATTGAAAATACCTCATTTGAAACTAAATTTTCGGTGCAGCTCGATTTGCAGATGGACTAGTCACACCCCGGGAGCTAATACTAGCAGTTCTTAAAAGTCTACGGAATTCAGATATGCTAATCTTTCCGTCTTTGTCAATATCTGCTTCTTCTAGGAGGGGGTCTATCGAACCCCTTAGACCTGTGTGCTGTGGCAAACACATCAAACGAATGTGAGTAGAAGCAATATATGAGCAAATATCGATGTTTTTACTGGTTTCTAGGGTATATAATATCACTATTATGTTATTAGAAAGAAGGAAACAACACTTTTTACTAACCATTTTAAGTTCTTCGGGAGTTATAAATCCATCTCTATCAACATCAAATTTTTCAAAAGCAGCCTGTGACCTTTGCTGCCATTTTTCTGAATTATGTTCCTCCAATTGATGGACGTGTAGGGTAGCTGCAACAAACTCTGAGAAATCTACGAGTCCATCAGTATTGCTGTCAATCTGCTCACACAAATAGATAACATCTATCAGAAATCCACATAAGTAGGAAGTAAAATGCAGCTATCAAGCTGCCCAAACCAAAGTTCATAACAAACAAGGGGTGAAAATTTCAAATAACAAAGAAAAGAGATTATCATGAACTTCTTTTGTAACAGGAACATACCGCTTGCAGGATTTCAAGAACTCGTGAGTCCTTCATTTTCCAAGGAAGATCCTTCTCCAAGGCCTAAGGCGCAAAACAAGCATGTAATTACCATGACAATTAAAGATAAACAAATGGTGATTGCTATTGAAACTTGGAAAATCTTAGTCTTTCCAAGCCTCTCCTAGAAACTAGGACATAAATGAACAACACCCAAATAAATTTTCGTACAACCATTCAACACAAACTTGCCTGTCTCATTTCTTCAAGACTAATGACACCATTTTTATCCACATCAATCGCATCAAACTGGTCTCGAAGATCAGCCAGCTCCTCCTCATCAAGTGTGCTAGCCAATGCCTGAAATATTAAATTGATCTGAATAAAGTTTTGTTCACAATATTTATATCTTATGAGAGCCATTCGAAGTTTCAGTGATATGAAAGAATGAGTTACCCGAAGTGCAAACTGCTTAAATCGACTGTATTTCACAAACTGACGCATGTTAGATAGAACAGAAATGTCTAGAGGAATCTCTGAAGCTTCACCTCCTTCTCGAACCCATGGATGTGCTGGACAAGCAAGAAATATCAGCATCCAAACCCAAACAAACACACACACACACAAAGAGTATACTAGCTAGAACATAGTGAAAATCTACCAGCAGTCAAGGGTAAATTTGAGATAAAGGAAAGAATATCACACTTTTGGTTGTTTCATCTGATAGCACTAGTTTTTACTAAGTGCAAGTGATTCTGATTTTCCGAAAGCCATACATTAGAAAGACTATAGTTCCTCACATCAGAGTGCATTTCCAAGATAGGGCATTGTAAGTATTGTTCAAGAACTTCCATCCTCGTATTAGCTTACATGATCAATTACCATAAAACTGTATATAAGCTTATCTCTTATCTGTTGAGCAAAATTAAAAAGGTCAAGTATATACATACACCTCCTTCGTTATAGCCTAACTATGAAAAAAAAAAAAAGGAAAGGAAAAAACCCTTCGTTTGGCTATGCTTACACCCATTACATTTTCCTCTATCCAACACTAGCACCATAATGGGACTCACCCATTGGGATTCTTGCTCAAGTCAACAAAAAAGATGCATGATTTCCCAAAAATGCCATTTTGCAAGTCATCAAAGTTGTGACCGATTGGTGACCAATCTATTTGGTCAATAATGCCCTTTCAGCTAAAGTATAATTGTCTTATAATGGCATAGGGTGTAAATGTAATTTATGAATATAAAGAATGGGGTGTGAATACATACTTCTATTTCTGATCATTTTAATAAATCATTGACTTATACCTATAGCAAATTTGATCTAGGATACACACTTTTATTTCCACAATTTGTTTACTTAAAACATTTAGATGGTTTCATCGTGGAGCATTTCTTATTAATTAGGTTGTTTGAGACAGGGGAAAGATGACATTTCTTATTAATTAGGTTGTTTGAGACAGGGGAAAGATGACTAAGTGTGCCATAATAAATAGAACCAAATGTCGAAAGAAGTAATATAGTATGAATCACCTATAAGATGGTGATGGATTGAAAATTAATTTGTTTAATTAGCATCAATAGTCAACAAATAAGTTTGATAACGATTAATCAAAAAAAATATTTGATTTTCAATGTGAAATTACATCACAACTTAAACATAACTATTAGATCAAATCAACACCTAAACTTTATCAAAAATCATTGAACACTCACATTTTTGGCTTTTTTATAGTTTGATGCATATTAAATTTTTTAATTTCATGTTTAGTCCAGTCAACTAACAAAGCTACAAACAGCCCCTACAGTTTTCGTTCCAGGGAGTTGGGTATAAGCATAAATTGGCCGTGGTGAAATACAGCTATGCAATTTGGAGAAAGAGAAAGATTTACTTCCAGAACACCAACATAAATATAGATAAATTCCAATACTCCTTTTATTATATGTAAAAATTATGCAAACCTCCCAATTTGTTATCAATATTACATTAATGCCCCTTATGATATATAAGTAATATATACACCCATGTATAGATAGGGACAAAAAAGTCAAACCACCATAAACATCCCTTCGCAAGCCAGGTAAAAAGGTCAAAATATATATTATAGATAATACACATTAATGCCACTTCTAATATAAAAATATTGCATAATTCACTTGCTTGGTTAGAGGTAAAAAGGTTCAATTGCATCATAAATTATTTCCATGATATTTAATTTTTTCTTAACAATTTTGTAAAGGTTAACATTAATTTCATTTTCTTTTCTTAATAGAGGCATATTCTAGGGAGGTGTATATATAGTTTTTGAAACAATAGGGGATTTTTTTTTATCAAGGCAATTGAAAAATTCATTTCTGTGGTCATCATCAATATCAAACTGATATCTAAATCTGATAATGAATCCTGATAATCTAATCCAATTATCTGGATACAATAGCGAAAAACTAGTTATATCAACCTTGTGATTATCATTTTCAACTCGAAGGAAATGAGGGAGTTGTAATTATATTTAGATCATCATTTCAAACCTAAAAATCATTCTTGATCCTAAAAGTATGCGAAAAAAGATCAGAAGTTAGACTTATGGATAATGTTACCATTAGATTCCACTTTTCAGCCTCCCTAGTTTCCATATAGTATTATTTCAATATTGTGTGGGTCATTACGAGACTCACTCGCTTTCAACAATCCTAATTTTTGTCAGAAATCAGGTTTGCACTACTTGCAGTAGATCACCTAGAGTCTGAGCTATAGAAGTTTAGATTTTAGAAGTTAGTAATTGCTAGAAATAAATAATTATCCATATATTCAACACTATTCTATGTGGAAAATTGGTAATTCCAAACCCAGCTAACTAAACAATTTGATAATGATCTGTTTACCATATTTATTTCAAGAATAGAAATTCAAAGATATTTGAGCATAGAATAAGCACACACACATGAATAAGAATAGTAATTACTGTGTGCATCTGTAACTAAATTGAGGATACAAACATGCTGGATATATTATTCCAAACAAGAAAATAATGTAGAATATATTTATGATGGAATGAGCCCTTTAGTCCCCAAACTAATGTTCTCTAAAACCAGTTAAATTGCTAATTAGTTTCTTCCATGTTCTTTTCTCTAACCAAAATAAGCAGGTGCTTCTCTTCCAGCACCCACCCCCAAACCCACCTAAAAATAAATAAATAAAAAAAAATCATGTGGTGAAAACCACAAAATAAATAAACAAATAAATAAATAAATAATAATAATAATAATAGAGAGAGGTATGTCAATCATAATTATCTAAGAAAAATAAGGAAAATTAAGAGCCAAGCAAACCGCACTACTTCAATCTAGATCAAAAAGACGATATTAGAATCTTCAAGACATAGTCTATGTCCATCTCATACTTTCAATTAAAAATAAATTTACTAAAGTTTTTTATTTCTTTTCTTTTTCATAATTAAAAACCGCCGTTTTTATGCCCGATTTGTTTTTCAATCTACATAAAATGGTTATGAATTTGGTCGGGCACATTAATGTTGGCTCTAGCATGTGAATTTCTTTTACAATGGTTGAAACACTACCAGATTTCATGAGGAAAACCCATAAACCCAGTAAGGGTGTTAATTAATTAACATTAACTTAGGTTATATTTTATGTCTGAGGGCTTAGCTAATACAAAATGTTGCCAAAAGTCACATAAATCCTATTGTTCATATAAGATAGATCATATAAAGTGGTGAAAATTAAAAAAGGTAGTGTTTCTGCACTGAAAAAGATAAAGATGTAAAAATCTCTATGTTAATGGATGCATGCTATCAATTATTGGAACTAATTATTAATAATATTTCAAATGCATAGGTATTAGTTATTCAAGAGTCAGCAGAACATACATAAGGCCTGGGCTGCAGTAAGTCTTGCACGAGGATCTTTCATCAGTAACTTCTTTACAAAATCTTTAGCAGCATTGCTTATTCCTGGCCATGGTTTGCGCCGAAAGTCAGGCTTGTTCCTTAGAACCTACAGACACCAAAAATGCAGTCATAACCTAATTAAAATATACACAATAAATGCACTAATATGAAAAGCCGCAACTGATACATGTATCTTCATGCTATAGCATTCTAAATTCTCGAGATGAGTTAAAAACTAGTGATAAATCTTTTAGGAAGAGGCTTCCCAAGACCATTTCTACATCAATTTCTGTCATTGTTATTTTCTCCTCTTTTTTTTCGTTGTGAGGGGGAAGCAGATGGCAGAAGGAATAAACAATAAAACAACGAGTTATTCAAAATTCAAGAACAATACCAGAAGCTAGCAAACTATATTTAGTTTATGCATCCAGATGTTTGATTTTACGTTAGATCCAGAAAAGATTGGGGGATCTTGAAATATATGAACATAATTGTAGTATCCCACCTCCTTAAATATGCCATCCTCAGTTTTGTCCCAGAAGGGCCGCCGGCCACAAAGCAAAATGTAAGTGATCACACCAATGCTCCATACATCTGATTCAGGGCCAGATTTACGCTTCAATACCTCCGGAGCAACATAGTATGCACTGCCAACAATGTCTTGGAATTTCTTTCCTGATAAAAGATTGAAGAACTAGGAAGAATGAGAAAACAATAAAAAGGCTCCAAACAGTTTAGATAGGTAAACACATATGCATGGACAACAACAGGCTCAAATCTATATACCTGGTCTTATGAAGTCTGAAAGACCAAAATCTGTAGCCTTCAGTGGTGAATCCTCTTTTGGGGACTTAAATAAAAAATTCTGAGGAAAAAAGTACTTTAGAACATCAATCAGCAAAGTCCCAGCCATAAGTTGAATAATTTTGCACATACCTCTGGCTTCATGTCACGGTGTACAAAACCATGTAAATGGCACTCCGCTGCAACTTTCAGCATCTGCCTTACAACAATTGCTGCATCTTTCTCTGTGTAACGGCTATCCTTTCTGTTAGAGAAAATCAGCTTTAAGTCCCAGAATAATGCTTCTAGCTGAGGAAAAATCTCATTTAACACAGGCTGTCACATCAGAGACATTAGATATGCTTACTTCGACAGGATACGGTCTAGCAATTCTCCACCTTCACATAACCTAAAAAGAAAAATTTTGATTACAAGTCATTCACAATTATTCATTTACTAACAGCTTAATGCAGGAAAATATTTTATGTGACCAATGAAGTTTGAAGCCAAAACTTACTCCATCACTATATATACATAAGAATCATCTTCAAAAGCATTATAGAAGTGAACCACATTCTCATGCCCTGCTAAAGCTTTCAATATCTTGACTTCCCGCTTGACATCCTCAACAGCAATGGGAAGAACCATCTGTCATGTACTCAGGAATTTGTTCATTTCACAGCTTTTGTAGTAAGGAAATTATGCTGAACAATAACTTAGAGAGCAATTTAACAGATCTTTCATCGACATATCTATCTTGAAATAAGTATTAACATGTCATTGAAGGAATAAGCAGTCAGCAGAACAATTTTTCTCCAGATTTTCACTTTTTTGCCCAAAACATAAAGCAAGCAAGAAGCAAGGTCACGCATCAATAGTATTAAATGGTAAATATACATGAAGACTGTTCTGCCACATTTGTAATACCTTTGAACCAGCCAGAGTTTCATCTCAGATTTCAATTTGATATAACATATCAGTTCACAGAATTATTTATATCAACCACAAAAGGTGGTTCAGCAGTCAAGGGTCTATACATTAGCTGAGAAGTTCTGGAACAAACTTCTCCAACTCTCATAAGTCATATCCCTTTTCTAAGGTCAACCCTGTGATTTTCTAAATGAAAGTTTCTATGCAAAATAATATAGGAATACAATTATACCATAGACGAGCAGCATGATTGGACAAGATAATTCAAAATCCAAATTATCATATGATCTTTAAGAAGAAATGGCTACAATCTGGAAACTGAACTCAACAGTTAGAAAAAGCAAACCTACACATTGCATTTTGACAAAGCTCCAGCTTCAATAGAGTTTCAATGATGTTTAATTAATATGAGAGTAAAGAACTTCAAGCATATTCAAGTGGTGCATCAGCCATTAAAGTATGATAAAAATGCTTGATTAGCTTAGCTCACTTACAAATAAAAATATCCAGAATAACATAGTAAATGCCCGTGGAAACATTAGAAATGTGCAAAGCATAAATAAGAGACCAAGGAAGCATATCTTCCAATATTATAATTAGTGAATATCCCAGCACAAACATCATATAAACATATTTGCCTTGCATGCCAACATCACAAAGGCAAGGAAGATTCTCACTGAATAGTATATATGAATAATTTATCTGATCACTAAAATTTGAGCTTCCATAAGCTACAACAAAGAGAGAGGATTGACCAATTATAAATATTCAACTCTCGTTCTAATTCCCAGAAATCAGGCCAATGTCACAAAATTAGCAAACATAACCATAGAGCTAAAAGCAATCATTGTTCCTAGGACTGGTAAAAAAAAGTCAATAACATAGTCTAAAACACAGCCTGCATTGAACCAATTGTCCATGAACATCAAAAATAAAGAACGAAAGGAGAAGGGAGGGGGAAAAGAAAAGGGAAAAGGGAAAAATATTACCTTGTTTTTCTCTATTCTCTTGACGGCAACACGATCTCCATTAGACTTATCAATTGCAACATATGTATAACCAAATTGGCCATGTCCCAACAATTTCCCGATGGTATACCTCTTATCAAAATCCTTATCATACCCAAAATCTGTTCTTTTACCACACGGAATGACCCCAGTTGGCCGTTTCGAAGTATTCTTGATAACCTGCTGAGAATGCTTCTGTTGTTGTTGATTTTTATGATTTTCCTTTGCCTTATGATGATTATTGTGAGAGCCCTCTTGTTTTTTCGATGTAATCGTGGAAGTGGCTGCAGAGGCTGGCTTGGATGCGGCAGAGGAGCGGCGGTTTTGGTGGTAGTTGTTCCCAGAGGCGGTGGCGGAAGAGGTGTTGCTATTGGAACCACAAACTTTTGTGGTGGAGAAACAGCTACCCATTTCTCAATGGCAAAAAAAATAAAACAAAAGGAATTCCAAGTTTTCTTTTTCCTCTCGAATCAAGGGATTCTTTCAAAATATTCAAACAAGAATTCAACAGAGATCACTGGAGATGATCAATCATATGAACACACGGAAATGGATGGATAAATAGAGGGAAAATGGAGCAATATATATTGGAAAAAAATAATGTGAAATGATGAAATATATAATTATAATTTGATGAAGAGGAAAGATTAAAGCAGATAGGAGGAACAAGGGAAGAAAGAGGTGGGGGTGGTGGGCATGGTCAAAGAGACTTTTGGTTGAAGACAGAGAAAGAGGGGGGGGATCAGTATTGGCAAAAGCTCCCCCTCTTTTCTAATTTTTTTTCATTCTTAATTTTTCTTGTTTTGTCCCTTAGATTTTCTTTGCCTACTCCACTTATATATACTACAAGTCTTTGTCTACGACATCCTAAAATTGTTATTCATACTCCACAATTCAACATTCGCACTACTTTTTTCTTTTTTCTTTCTTCTTTATTTTTTATTTTTTATTTTTTATTTTTGGTCATATTTTAATTAAAAAGATTGTGCATATTTAAATGAGTCAAGGTTGGAAGGTTGGGGGTTGATATGGGTTAGGGAAAAAATATTAAAATGTTTTTCAAAATAATTTAAATTACTAAACATTTTAATGGATTTGCATCTTTTTATGTAGATGAAAGCTCGACTTGATTTGACTGTACTTTAACCTAGAATTTTTTTATCTTGAGATTTGAACACATGACAATATTTGAAATTATCACCTACAATAAACAATACTTAACACCTCAATAGCAGACTGTTAATGCTTTAGCAATTTGTCTTAGAGAAACAAGTTGAATTAGCATCATTTGATCTTAGTGCGATCTTCATAAGAGAATCTATCCCCACTTGGATATCTACATACCATTATAATATTTACCTATTTTGTTCGATGTATATACTCGATTTAACTTTCTAGAGAGTTGACCATCAGATTTAGCCTGTACCCTATTTGCTGATTGACGTGTAGATCTATAAATTTACTTAAATCATCCCAGTCTACATGAGAGGTGCTATTTCATTGTTTTCTTGATAAAGTACTCTGTTGAATGTAGGTAGAACTAATAATCACTTCAAAGTAATGTGGTCAATTTAAAGAAACAAGTGAATTGTAGGATTGGTTGTGTTTTTATTCTCATTTTTTATTTTCATCGTTGTAGAATGCATTTTTATTTTATGATCATAATGTGTGTGAAAATGAGAATGTGATTGGACGTGTTGTTTTGATATTATTTTTTAGGTAGTTGAAATAGGTAGGTAAGTGTATTAATAAAGATGTTTATAGATTGAAAATGTAAAATATCGAAAAATGTGATTGATTGTGTTGTTTTAGAATAGTTTCTTTTTCTTTTTATAAATGAAGTAATAAAAAATTAAAATTTAATGACCAGGGAATTGTTGGAATATGTTTGTAAATTATTATTTAAATGGAAGGTATATTTAATTGATTTTTGAAGTTAAAATGATGTGACAAGATGAAGGTCAAAAATTGTGAGATAATTTGAGGACATGAGAGTGAAAAGGCATATGATTGGCAGGATAGCTTTAAGTAGAAAATAGGGAGTGAAGAGGCCTACGCAATACTCTCTCTCAAAAAAAATAAAAAATAATCCAAAAATTGACGTTATTAAATTCTACATTAATAAGTAATTTAAAAATAAATGCTTAAGATTCATTTTTTGCCTTAACTCTATAAGATTTTGCCACATCGATTCTCATTTTGGAGATCTTTATTTGTTGTACAACTTATACATCTCTAGATTCTTTCAATAAAATAAATTTGGTATTATCTCACTTTTCGACATCAAGAATTAGCAAAGTTTTTTGAGAAAGTAGTGTTAATTTTGCAATTTAAAAAGTCAAGTTAGTAAATAGTGAAACTTCTGGGGTCAGATTGCTAATTTTCCTCTTTTCATGCGCGTGTTTGTGTGTGTTTTTACTTATTCCAGTTTCCTGGGAGGAAGCGGCAAAATCCGAGAAGGCGTGAGATTGCAGCCTCCCCGTTGTCCCGGTCGGTGCTGCTGACGCCTGACGGTGAGATGATTAATTGATTTCAGTTCACACAGTTTGATCGATTTTTTTGGTCTCCCCCTTTTTATTTTTATTTTTTTTAAATATTTAAGAAAATTTGATGGGCTTGTTTGGTTATATTTTTTCAAAACACTTTCCAACTTCCAAAATAATATCAAACGAGAAATTTCATTCCTTCAGTTACACTCTTAAAACACATTTTTTTTCTACCCATAACAGAATATACTCAAAAGCAAAAAAAAAAAAAAAAAAAAAAGTATACCTACTTACTCATTTTCTAATTCTATTGTCACATTATTTATTTATTTTTCACTCACTCCCCATCCACACACACACAAATATGAAAATATTAAAATTTACTAATTGAAAACTTTTTCATTCTTTTTTTTTTCCATTTAGTTATAAATTTAACCAAAAAATTAAATATAGTGTGATAATTTTTTAAATAATCTAAAACATTCAATAAAATATTAATAAAAAAATAACATAATCATCCAAAAGTATTTAAAAATTAAGTATAATTTAAAACTATAATTTTATTCATTTTTTCATTTTTGAGTAAAATATATTATTTACAATAATTAGTTTATAATTCAATATATGATTTACATATTATAAAGTAAATATGCTAAGTATATTATAGTTATTTTATTTAATACTTAATGTATAATTTTATAATTTTATTTTTTATTGATAATTTTAATTATTTTAATAATTTTTATACTAATTATTATATATTTATTTTTATTTTTTATTTAATAGTGTTTATATTAATTATTTCCAACTTATATTCAATTATTTATTTAAAAAGTAAATATATTAATAAATAGATTAATTAAAATATAACTAATATTTTCATTGACTCATATATTTACTATTAAATATATTATAATTAAAGCATTAGTTAAATTAGTAAATATATTAATGATTACATGCTAATTAAAATATTATCAATATTATTTCAAATGTTACTTAATTAATTACTAGTGATATTATTAATTATAGAAATTTTAAAAAATTTATTTAATTAATAGCGCATAATAATATGTTTAATAATTTTTTGTTTAATTATCATTAAATATGATTTTATAATAAAATATTATTATTTTAAGTTCTTTTGCTTTTATTTATTTTATCAAATTATTATGTCATATAATTTTCTTAATTATAAAATATTTTAAAATATATTTAAAATTAAATTAATTACAAACCATTTTTCCACAAATATATATTAATCATTACAAATATATTTGCATGCATCAACCATCCATATATATATGCATATATATATATGTGTGTGTGTGTGTATTAAATTTAAAAATCCCATTTTACACTATAAACCCAATAAAAAAATAATTGATTTGTCATCTATAATAAAATTTGTCTCTTACAAAACAATTTCAAACAAAACATTTCATTTTTCATGTTTTCCTAAAATAAAATCAAACAATTGGCACATTCTCTAAATTTAGTTCCCAAAACACACTTTCCCAAAATATTTTCCAGAAAATGCACCAAACAAAACCTAGATTGCCCATCCAGTAGGATTTTTATTTTTTATTATTATTTTCTTATATAAAACAAAAATTGTCCATTTATTCAATTAGGTCCATAAAAATACGAAAACAAGGTGGTTACAAAAAATTGTAATGTAGAACATTACAAAAATATGTGTATATATATATATATATATATTTCATAACATAAACATTAAATAATTATTCACACATGTTTTGTGCATTTTCACACGAAATAATTTGTCGTTTAGTCACTTTGATGTAGTTGTTATATATTGCCAAAAATATTGAATTCATGTGTGATCTGCTAACAGCTGATTATTTTTATTATTATTTCAACAAAGTATTGAATACATATTATAGGATACTATACAAGTGTAATTAATTTTTAACAAAAATATTCTTGCATTATATTATTATTACTACATATTTCGGTTGAGTACTAGTAAAAATGTCCGTGCATTATACGTATTTGTCGATAATTTTTAATTAAAAATATCTAATTTCCCCAAATTAAGCATGCTCTCACAAATAGAGCTTTATGGCATTAATTTGTCACATGATCAATTTCATAATATGAAATTAAATATATTTTCTTAATTGAATTTGTAATTGGTAAAGACGTAAAAACTCATACCTTTTTTTAGTGGATGTTTCTAGACAATATGTTGTAATTGGCATAATCAAGCCACATTACATATTTGGTTATTATTTGGGTGGATATCAATTATGGTTGGAATTCAAAAATAATTAAAGGGTTAAAATGGAGTAAGAATAAAATGGTTAAGTTTTGTACTGTCTCATATTGATAAATTGAGAAAGGAGACACTTGCTTGTGAATTATAAATTCAACCCTTCATTTGTCCCACATTGGTTTTATAAATTATTGTTGACTAGTTTATATTGGACTCAAGTAAGAATATTTGATAAAGTATTTTTTAAAGAGTTCATAAAAGTGAACCGCACACGCGCGCTGCCACCTAGCTCCAAGTTGCAGGCACGAGCGCTAGGGTGAATGTCTTAGTCTTAATCTAATTTTCTTGGACAAAATTTATTTGAAATTTTAAAATTTCAAAATATATAATTGACCATGGATAGGGCTAATCAGATAAAAACTGACTAAGTCAGACCCTTTGGAGATTGGCCATGATATCTAGGATTTGGTGAGGACAGTTACACGAAACGTGGCACGATGCCTGGTGGACGTGGGACACGTGACATGATGCTGGTGGACGTGTGACATGTGTGGGTGATGTGGCGGAATGCCATTGGATGGGGCAACGTGTTAGAAGCCATTAACCAGCAGACTCTAACTCTAATCCTGTCTATAAGTAGTTTGCCTCTGGCAAACTTGAGAAGACACACTGAAAAACGCAAAAAATGCACAAAGCATTCTGCTCGCATCATTCCTCTCCCAAATTCCTGCCCTCCTTTTTTAGCTGATATTCCCCCCTCTGATATAATCATCTAGTCAGTCATATAAATATACATATCTTGATAATTGGCTTTCTGGTTTTGATTCTGGTGACTAAGTACTGTTCAAGTTGAACAAGATGGAGTGCATCTAATTGTTCTAGACTATCTCATCTTGAGAGGAGCAATGTTGTACCTGATGCACTGGTGAGTTGAGGCGCTCGTTTCTTCACGGCAAACAGAATTCTGTGATCTGGTCATATGATTGATTCTGTTACGATACAGGATCCTTAAGCTAAGTTTTCTATTAAGTTCTATATCTCATTTAAATTATACTAACAACACGCTTTTCTGCTTTTTATGACTCGGTTGATATATATATATATATATAAATATAATTTTGACTTTTTCTGAACTCATATCTAATTAAATATATTCATAGATTTTGTTTTGCCTTGAATATATTGTATGTTTAATTCTGATCTCGCATGCTATATGTATAACTCTGATCATGCATGCTTTATTTGAATTTCAAATTGATAAAAATGCACACATTGCCTTAATTATAATTATCTATTCCAATTTCTTATAATTTGGCTTGCAATATTTATTTATTGTGTTGCATTGTTGCACGTTGGTATATCCAACCAACAACACAATTATGGGTAATGATTATAGTATAGATGTAGCAGTAGGATTGGTGTGAAAATTGTGAATGGGATAAAGACCAATTTGGGGTGCTTATCTCATTTTATTCATGCAAATTGAGGTTTGCCACCTAAGAGAAGCACAACTATCAAGCTTTTTAATTACTATTATTTTTTGGGTCCACGCAATTTCAACGTTACAAAATATGATTTCTTGTACTCCACCATTTGGAATTTTTCCAACCAAAAAAAAAGTTGTTAATCAAAGTTGGATGATCCTATGAAGATGGTGAGATTAAAACACAACCATGTAAGTTTCTTGTTATTGTTAAATAATCATAAGATCAAAGCTTCTACGGTAGATTTTCTTAGTAAAATATGCGAGGTCGAAAGTTATTGTTTTTTCGACAAATTTGACTTCTATATTGCATTGTCCAATGGTGAGAAAATAAAGAGCAGGCAGTATAAGTTGTTATATTTTGTATATCATTTTTAAAATTTATAAAATATTAAATTTTATCTATTTTAAAAATAAACTATTGAAGTGTGTGGATAGAATAATATTTTGAATCTTATGCATAAAAGTTTTAGTAATGATAATTTTATAATTAATATACTTATAAATAAAAAAATTATTAAAATCTTAAGAATGGGTAGAGAATTTTTTACTTTTTCTTTCAAAAAAAATTCAAAACATCCCAAATCTTTATTTTAATAGTTTAATAGCTCATTTTTTTTTAAAAGTTTTATTGAATACTTTATGATATTTTACAAGTACTTAAACATTTAATGAGAAATTTTGAACAAGTTATAAACTCCCTTAAACACACTCTTAGTCATAAATTAAAATTTTCTAACCATAGAACTTAAGGTGAAGCATTAATTTAGTCGGGTCTATATCGTCCAATCATAAGTTTACAAAATTTAGCATTTGTATCAATAATAGCTAAGTAAATTAGATTAGAAATTGACTTTTGGCATACCATCCACAAATACAAATTGACAAAATAACAAACAATAATTTAAATCTTTATCATGCGCTCCAAAATAGTTTATAAGTGGAGTTTTCACTATTTTTCCAGCTGCACTGATCGACATGGGTCCACTCCAAATATAATGAGGTTGAATTTGTCATTTCATATTTTGCTGTCACTCGTGTGAACTCAGATCCTATAAGAAATTAAAATTATAAATATAATTTTGACGGAGTCTTTGCTGATGGTTAATCATTTTCTTGGGGCAGCTTTCAAAAGTCTACTCTGTGATTCGGGTCAAGTCGCGTCTGTTGTCATATTCTTCCACCTAATTTAATCCTATTAGTTGACCGAAATCAAAATAATTTTTTTTGTCTTACACATTTGAGATGATTACTAAGTAATAAACCGACATTAATTGCAGTTACTGTCATTGATGCACGAATATTAAATATGTCGTTAGAAAATGCAATATTTCTAATTGCCAGAAAAGAAAAAAGAATTGAAATATTAAAAAAAAAGAGAACAAAAAGAAAGTTAGATGAAAAAAAAATCACATATAAATTTAAGCCTATCTATTTTTCAAAATGATCTGACCTTTTTATATTTCAATACCACAATATTTAAAATAACACTTCACAAATATATACTTTTTGATAAATACAAATACAGTTCATAGCCTATGGTACATGTAAGCGAGGGACCAAAAAAAGAGTCACTTTTAGATTATGACACTTTCAAAAATTAATCAAAAAAAGCAATAGATCTTATAATTAATTAACTAAATAATAGAATAAGAGAGTTCAAAAGATAAGTTAAATTCAAAAGAAACGGTTACAAACTTTAATGGGTTTAAATCCATTAAAACTAAACTCTATAACTACCAAATCCTAAAGAGAAATTAGGCATAAGAAATCATTCACAAAAATTCTCAAAGTTGAAGAACTTTTGAGATGAGAAGATCTCCTTGCGTGTTCCAGAAAAGACAAGCCGACACATTGTTGTCTTCCGAAAAGGACCTTGCTTCATTTCTAAGCAACATCATTTTGGTGTTGTTTATGGGAAACTGAAGGGAAGAAGAAGGAATGCTAAAAATGCATGCGCAATTAAGAGCTCACAATCCCAAAAACCATGTGTTCTCAACATTGGAGAACATGAGAGTCACCAGCTTGAAGTATTGCCACGATCGGAGCTAAATCTAGCTCATGATATGCTTACCTACATCAAAGGAGACGCACCACAACAAGTACCTCTTTCCGATGATCCTAATCTGCTTATGACCTACGAGATGCTGAAGATCACATTGGAGAGCGCTACTCAAGCTACAGCCAAAGTAGTTGCCCAATACACTAAGGAGCACCACCTTAGGAGTTACAACAATCCTCATACTGGAGCGAGGGGGGGCGCTTCTTCCTCTCCAAAGAGAATCAAGCGAAGAGCCAACTTTGAGCGTGATGACACTCCTCTTCCTTTTTCCTAGCAAAAAGACATACAACCTTCACTCAGAGTGGAATTCGCACTGTGGCATTAGAGTTCAAACACATTCTTTGATATTACAACTGCCTAGAGGAGTAGGAAGCCAATACCACCCACTCTCCATCAACGCAGTCCTTTTACTCCAGTTATCATACCAGAGGCACTCCCTTTTCGAGTGCAGCTATATACTACAAGTTGCTTTGCACTACACTCATTAAGTGCCCTATGTGGTTCAACCAAATACCAGTTAGATTCATCATTAGATGTGAGGTGTTAGCGCAATGTTTTTTTTAGAACCTCTACAACCAACTGTAGATATCCCAAAACAATAGCGTGCCTGATCATTATCAAGTAGAAGGATGGAGAATCTGTGGGGACTTATCTCAACCGCTTCATCCAAGCAGTAAATGAGATCCCCCATGTTAGTCAAGAGGTCCTACGCAATATCATCCAATAGAACTCAAATCACTTGAAGTTTTGGGAGTCAATTGCTGGAAAGCTTCCTACTACTTTAGAAGAGCTCTTGATACGTGCTAAAAAATAAATTATAATTGACAAAGATGTGACTACTCTAGAGTCTAATAAGTACAAAACATGAGATGCGGAGAATAACATTAACCATAAGCAAGGAGATTGTGAACGCAAGTGTCCAATAGGTGCAAAACACAATACCCTATGGACTTTAACCACCTACACGCTGCTTTCTATCCCAAGAGGAGAAATTTTGAAAGTGGTATGGCAACGTGGCCTCTTCCGACACTCTCCTCCAAAGACAATGGAGGATACAAAGAACAAGAAGTGGGATGAAATGCTACTTTTTTTTTTTTTATATGTAACTATTGCATTTACACTCTCCTTAACTTTCAAATATAATTTTGATCAATAATATATATCTTATTGTGTTCAATAATATACAAAAGCGGTTTACATTAGAGGCAAACTAAGAAAGTTAATTAAAAAATTTTGCTGACTATTTCACCAAGAGATTTGTATAACAATAAAGGAAAATTTTAATTATTTCAAAGTGATACTAAGTATAATTAATTCTCATAAAAATATTAATAATTCTACGGTGATAAGTTTATCCAAGCATCACTCACTTAAAATTTTTTGAAGTGTTTACCGTTGTTTATAACAAAATCAAGTAGGACAAGTTCCAAAAAATGTTACTATATATGTATGCGCGTTAACAGAATTTATATCATAATATAAAATGAAATGCTTATGTCTGAGTTGTTTTGGAATATGACCTTCAAAACTCTATTTCTAAGACTTCAAAGCAATCGCATCTGTCTGCTAGTTATTTTGACCAAAAATTATGATGCAAATGCGCTTGAATATTATACTACTTAATCAAATTTAAAATATTAATCAAGTCAATATCTAATCGTACAAAAGATATACAATCGATTATTTCCACTTACTTCAACTTCATTAATTAATTCAATTAATATTTATTTATTTTTAAATAAAAGTGATGCTGCAAAGAGCTAGTCGATCCGAAACTCCGGTGGATTTGAATGTTATTGAGCCTGAAATCTGTAACCAAGAACACACGTGAACTAGTCGAGGTGCCCTCGGCTAAGGCATTCCGACGCTCAAGTTAGGTTTCCGGTAGAACAGAGAGTATAAAGCAAATAAGTAGTGAATAGTATAATTGCATTACCTTGAGCGTGGTGGTACTTGTAAAATTTATAGTCTGATAAGGGTGTGATTTTACCCAAGTACCCTTATCAAGTGTACTTGGTTTTTCTCATAATAAGGGGTTGGTAGTCATTTTCTGCCCAGATCTCGGGGCTGTGCTAGGTGGTGCAATTTCCTGTTTTTCTGGATAGTCATATCAGTAGGAGCGCGCTCCTGCCAGAGTTGTTAGCAGGGTTGCCAGAGTTGTTGGAAGCAGTTACATCTGTTGACAGCAGTCACATTCGCTGCCACGTATAATCATTGCTGAGAGGTTCAAATTGTCCAACTTGCAACCGGAGGTCGATTCATGTCAACCAGACTTGGATGATAAGACTTTGAAAGCGGCCCTCAGGTCGATACGGGTCGACCGCGGGGCTTACCATATGGGGTTGATACAAGTCGACCAGGCTGACTTGCCTCTGGGCTTCATAGGTTGTCTTTTTTGAATCTGGGCCTGTTGGGTCTACTGGATTATACCGTATCAAGTTGGGCCTATTGGGCCTGCTGGGCTATCCCATATCATGAGTCCCCCCAACTCCTGATTCTGATTGAGCTTGTCGACGAGAAGGAGCAGGGAGTTTACATTCAACTATGCCGGTAATAAATTCGACCCGAGTTTTTGAATTATCGACCAGGGTTCTGCGGCGATTACTTTTCATTTAATGTAGTTGTTACTGCGCGGGATACGAAGCGACAAGAACGGGATACAAAGCGCGTAGGAATGGGATACAAAGCGGACGGGAACAAGAAATGGAGCGTACTAAACAAGCTGTCATTATGGCAGTTGTATGGATTTTCGTGCATGTTAGCTTATAAATAGGGGAATAAACCTATTCATTCATACTTTCGCAATTCTGAGTATCAAATAGTATCCAGTCATTGTTGAAGAACTCGCTCCATATTTCCTGCTTCAAAGTTAACACTGTAAGTGTCTGTAAAATCTGCGTTATTTTTCGCCATTATTTTGCAGAAACATGTCTGGTAATACCAACTCTGGTAGTAGTAGTTCTGAGAGTATGACCCGTAGGAGTGAGGGTAACGAGACTCAGGACACTGTCATCTCTAGTTCTTCTCGGAGTAAAACTAGTAGTTCCCATAGGGACACCACCCGTGAAGAGGCTAGAGTAGTATCTGAGGGAGAAGCCGGGCCTTCAGATGTGCCTGTGAGCCGGGGTCGACTGTTTACCCCGGATCATTACACAGAAATCCCTTCCAAAATAACTAACTCGGATTTGGTGAGAATTAGGGCATCTTACCATATTCCGGATGAATTTGAAATGGTTGCCCCAGGGTCCCGGGGTAGGATGCATCAACCTTCCCGGGGGTACATAACTATGTTCGAGGAGGGGCTGAAGTGTGGTTTGAGGTTTCTCCTAGCACAGCCAATAATCGACCTCCTCATAGGTTTAGGGGTCTGTATTACCCAGCTCCTACCCAATTACTTCGCAACATTGTATAGTTTTGCCGTGCTGATGTTTGTACTTGACCAGCAGGCTAGTTTTGTCAATTTTTC